>JAEBUP010000023.1:600000-930007 GCA_023014405.1 Amanita molliuscula
GGTTCTGGTCGAGAGCTCCGCTGGTATTCGTTGATTATGGCTACAAGAGCCTGTCCAGCACTGGTGATGGCTCGCTGCCTATCCTCCTCCTGACGGTGGATCTCATTTTCCCGTGCTGCTACTGCCGCAGCAGGTTGTGTATCGGGAAGAGATTCTAATGTTTCGGAGTCCGCCCAATGATTTCTCCATCTGAGTATTGCATGGTAGGCTTGAGTGACCATGTCGACTGTAAGTCGGAAGGTTCCAACACCGACTCGATGTGATCCATATCCCTGCCACATCATGGCTTTCATCCATGGCCAACCTCCTGGTTCTCCTGACACTCGGACACAATGCCACATGCGGTTGCATCCTTTGGTTTGCCTCCAGTATATGGGTCGGTCCTCATCCATGAGTTCTGGATCCCATCCGTATATTTCTCTAATTGTAGGGTATGCCAGCCATTTATACGAGTTCCAGTACTTCCATTTTACTAGCCAAAGGTAACAGTACCCTGGATGCTTTGGGTGCAACTTGTTTTGTTGCTGTTCTGTAAGACCTGGACGACCATTTCGTAAACAAGGGTCTATCTCTACCAGAGCTGCCGCTGCGTCCGATTGCGCTGGTTGCTCTGGTTCTCCTAGGTCACTCTCTTCCCTAGGCTGATAATTTCGCCTAGCTCGGGGTTTCCTGTTTGTTCTGCCCCCACTCGGAGCATTTGGTGACCATGGTGAGTAATCTTTCCACCATGTTCCATCCGTTGGTGTCAGCCATTTCTAGGCCTACATGTACGACGTCCGGTTGCTCTGTGGCGGTCCACCTGGTTCTAATTCCTTCTTCGCGGAATTGTCTTTCCATCTGCCAGATTGCTTCGATGGTTGGGTATGCGGGCCATTCGTATTTATTCCAGTATTCTGGCTTAATAAGGCAGAGATAACAGAATCCTGGAACTGTAGGTGCGAGCTGTCGGGGATAGGGCCCATTCGAATTGTCACCAGAAGCCTGGCAAGATGTTTCTGTTTAACGCATGCATCCAGGCATCCAGTCTTCATGTGACATAGTCATGCTTCGTGTGCGTATAATTCTTCTACATGATGAGCGCATTTGAGTCACTCAACTGTTACTCGATATTGCATAATGGCTTTGTCCCCGTTGTTGATTATCATTAACCATTGATTATATTTTGATGAGACTAGAGCCAGCCAGATTGGGTTGGAGGTATCGCCTTTGTATTGGTCCTCCAATAATTGTATGAGAGTCTGGTACTCTCGCTCAGCTTTGCGCATTGCGCGCTCTGCTCGTAGTACAGCTTTGTTTGCTGCTCATTCCATCAGAAGGGCCTCCCATGCTTCCTTCTGCTCGAGCTCTTGTTGGAGCTCTCTTTCTCATAATAATTGTTGCGCTTCAGCGCGCTCCCTCTTCCGCTCATTTTTGCGGTATCGCCAGTACAATCTGACGTGGTTGTCATATCGGCGTACAATGGAGTCGCTGACAAAGGTTGGTGTCCTTGTAAGGACGGGTTCGATGGTGTCAGCCCAGTCCGCCTCAAAGATCCGACCGATCTCTGAGAGTGTCGCCTGGGCGTGTGGGAGTATATATTTGAAATGGCAATTCATTTTGCGATGAGGGAGGATAGATTCGTTCCTGTAAAATAATCTTCAATCAAGTTCAGGCCCTCCACTGACACTTGATCCGTTCGTTCAGCAGTCGATTAATCCGTGCCTGTCGATGACGTCTCTTGGGAAACAAGAGAGATAGTGTTTGCAGTGTTGTGGGTCCGCAAGCTATTTATTGGGTGCACCCGGCAATTCGCCTCACTATCTTTGTGCCTAGTTATCAACCCGAAATCAGGTAGGGTTGCTAGTACAGGGAGTGTGTGAGGAACTTGGGTTCAGCCTTGATATGCAGCACCAATAAAGTTGTTTCGCTCGTTCCTGAGCTCTTCCGCAATTGCAGTGTACGTTACCCCAAGCGTGTCTATGGTCTCCTGCCTACACTGCTCTTGGGCAAACTCGTACTCTCGTCTGCAACTGTGTGTAGACTACCCAAGTAGGGTTTGTTGCCAGGCCCCTGTGGGTGTATTGAGGACACTTAAACAGTGCCCGTTGACAGTGGTCTGTCGAATTCGAAGTCGCCAACGGTTCCGGGATAATCGGATTACAACCGTCCAAGTATGTCACGGTCAATGTTGACAATGGTCCCAGGATAATCGGGTTACAACCGTCAAAGATAGAAACTAGGCCGTTGATTGTCCTTCGCAACTACGAGCGACGTGCTTGGTGCTAGACAGGGTCAACAGGGTAGAGAAGAAAGTCTCTAGATTATGTCAGGACTGCCCTAGACACAACCTATACGACTCAGAGTGGGACTTGTTAAGTCAAAGAAGATGAGATTGCTCTGTAGCTATGTCTAGTGACAATAGACTATCTAGAGACTTAAGAGTCTCCTACTGTAAACTATGGCCCTTATATACCGCTCCCTTGGTCTGTGCGCAGGCAGCGCGCAGCTAAAGTCCCTCACTGGGGGTCAATGCGCAGCAGCTAACTCTGCACCCATCTAACCATTCGTGGAGAGTTCCTTCCACACCCAACTCCTGGATTGTCCGCATGCGGCCTTGCTATTGTTCAAGCTTGTTGGCCGATTCCCATGCACGCCATACCATTGACTCGGTACTCCTCGGCGTTCCCATGTCGCCCCTCAGGCGCCATGCCGCTCATGATTCCTTTCATGGCGTAGGCCCATCATTGGGCCGCATCCCTGTCGGCACTCGGTCTTATCCATAGCCGATGCTGACCTAACCTCCTTCCTAATAGGGACCGCAGTTCACATAGGCCATCCTCCTAGAGTCCCGTTGCGTAGTCTTGCTCATAGACGTTTGAGCGAAGTAAAATAGATAAAAAGAAATGAAAAATATCCTCCAACTCCTCGTGACCGTATCTTCATAAGTGTCATTGATGTCGTTACTGTAAAGTTGAAAATAAGAGGTGTGCTCATAACAGTTTTACCAGCTCTATTTTTATCAACACCTTGCAATCTACTAGCAAGGGCCCCACTGCCCCCATTGGGACATCTTCAAAACAGTCTCCTTGGTACAAGGAGGTACAGGCAGACCTGGAAAATTGCAGGAAGCGCATTGCTGATGTGCAACTCTCTATTTGGAAGTGTCATCAAGAATTAGAAGACAAAGCTGCCAGATTAGCCAGTGAGGATTCTCTGGTGGATGAAATTTTTGATGACATTCGGAAATTCCAAGCAGGTTGCCTTCAACAGGTGGATTATGGGAAAAATGTTTTTAATATTGTGACTGGAGAAATGAAATCAGCCCAAAAAGCTGATAAGGGGAAAGGAAAGGAAAAATTGGTATCATATGCCAATATGGCAAAAGTGGGCCTGTCTGCTAAAAATAAGGCAGGCACTACCTTCACTTTGCATCCCAAAAACCAACTAAATTGGCCAACTTCTGAAGAAGTTAGGACTTGGTTCTTCAACCTTGGTGGAAAGGCAGAGGACTGGATGCAGGAACAAGTGGAGATACCAGCCACTCCAAAGAGAGATAGCAGGTCTGAGAGTGGAGTCTGGGACCATGCTAAGGAGTGGTCAAAAATTGGGAAAGTAAAAATACTACCCAATAAATATCACAGTGATTCTGCTTTAGAGGAAAGCAGAACCACTAATATCAATAAATATATTTTGATAATGCACCAAGCTATCTGCCAGGAAATGGAGGATAAAAAACAGGTTGAGGATCTAATAGAAAGTATCCAAGAAACTGTTAAAAACTTAAATCAAGAAAAGAAGAGAGAAAAAAAAGCTTTAGGAAGAAAGCTAAAAAATTGCGCCAGAAGGAACACAAAGCCAAGAAAGAGTTGGCTGAACAACCAAAAGTACCACCCAAGACTCACAAGTTATATATACTTGACGAGGAAATATACAGTTCTGATTATTTGCATCCATCCTTGAATGATAGTGAATACTCTTCTTTGATCAAAGCTAGAAAGAATGAAGAGCTTGAAGGAGGAGAGTTCATTATAGTAGAACTCAAAGGAAGGGATGGACTTATCCACCCTTGGGTTCATACTGTGGAAAGTCCTGTATGGTCAAAAATTGGTTATTGCTATCTGGCAGCAATTAAAACCTGTGCATTGGCTGAATATCAATGGCCACAGTACATTGATATCAAAGAATTGGCTTCATACTCAAAGTCAATTAGGAAGAGAGTCAACTTCCACCTACACAAGTTGAATGGTGATCAGTCTAGTTGCCATCATCATCTAGTCATCGATCCAAGAGCCCAGACATGCTGGATGGAAATTGATAATCTTGCAAGAGGAGCAAATGTCAATATAATCATTGGTGTTACAACTTCTCTTTCTTATGCTTACCTATTACAGTAACCTTTCTTCACTTTGTCGCTATGCTTTGATACCTGTTTCATCTGCCTGAACTACCCCTCGTTTGACTTCCTTTTATACTTCTTCATTGTTCTCCAGGCAGTATATAAACCTCCGCATGTACTGTAGTTCTTTAGTTCCAACTTAATCGAGTATTGTCCTTTACTGAACAGCCCTCTCGCTCTCGTCCCCTCATTGCTCAAACCACCTTCGTCGTCATCTAGCATAACGCCGACAAGCATACCTGTCCATTGACTGGGATTAGACCGAGACTCTAGTCGTCATTGCCGACTTGATAAGCGAACCAAGGGCATCAATCCTAACACAAGTTGGAACTCAAGAACTGCTTAGTGCATCGTCACTAGCTAGACAATATAGATCTGAAACGACCCAAAACCAGACTCTCTAACCAGAGACCACCGAACGATTCCTTTCTCTTTAAAGGAACATATTATCTAGAAAGACAGGAGCTCTTTTTCTCGACACTAAATAAACGTTGGGAATTTCGAGGAGTAGGAAAGAACAAGAACACCCCAGTACCTGATGAATACTTTGAAGGGGATTACATTGAAGGAGACGAACACTCACTACCTGGAAAACTTTGGGTTGAGTGGAGAAACGAACAAAAAGAACCAGAAGAAGAACCAGAACTATATTTCGAAAGACCCAAAGAAACCCTTTGGTGGGAAGAGTACTGTGATGCGGAATTCGATTTCGACGGTGCTGATCCATACTACTCTCTCTCTGAAACATCCATAACAGGGTGGAACACCTTTTTGGAACAAAAACAAATCGAATACGAACTAGAAAACCTGAGACCTGAAACAGACACTGAAACTGACACAAAACAAATGGCAACCAACGTTGAAACCACCGATGCCCCTAGGGGAGACATCAAACCAGTCTCAGCACGAACTTTCACAGGAGATTGGACCAAAGCTAAATCATTCATCAACTGGTTTAGCGATTTCTTTGCAATAAATGCCCACAACTATGAAGGGAAACATGAAAAGAAAATCAGATACGTCCTCCAATGCCTAGGAAAGGAACTAGACGACTGGAAAGAAATAATCCGCGACCAACTAGATGAAAAAGATGGACTTACTTGGGAAAACTATGACACCTTTGTCAAATGATTCCTTGACGACTGGGGAGAAGTCAACACTGCAGTCAGGGCACTGAATGAGCTCACTAAATTACGAGTTGGAGGAGAGATCACTGTCCCGATCTACATCCGAAAATTTAGAATGCTCATAGGATCCTCCGGACTAACCGGAATTACTGCCCAACTCCAGGCATTTGTCCGAGGCCTACCAACCACCATTGCTGCCAAGATCCTCGAAGGACAAGGTGACTTTAAAACTATCACAGACGCCCACAGAAAAGCGGAACAACTCAATGCAGCATGGGAAATGATGAAAGCATTAGGAAAAACTGATACAGGGTGTCGATTCAATAAAACAGGGGGACCTAAAACAATCCATACCATACAGACCGGACGCCTTACTGATGGGCAACGAGAAGAATATATGCGTTCTGGGAAATGTTTCAGATGTGGAACCATTGGTCACCTATCCCGAAATTGCCCAAAGAAAGATACCACCAAGAACCTGCCCCCTTCAGGACGATTCACCAGAACAATCACCGAGGATAACGATGCTAAGAAAATTCGCACTATGATTGCGGCTCTCAGCACAGAGGAACGAGAAACTCTCCTCACTGACCTTGAAACCGAGGGTTTTTAAAGCAGAGGAACCAGAAAGCAGTTGGAACCTCCAAGAACGATTATGGACAGTTAGCACTCGACTCTGTAATAGTAAGATCGAATAATAATCAACGACTCTCAATAACTGTCCAATCACCCGAATGACCCGCTGAGATATCTGCCCTTGTTGACTGCGGAGCAGAAGGAAACTTCATTGATGAAACTATAACAAAAAACATGAACAAAAAACCACTAATTCGACCAATACGAGTTAAGAACGCTGACGGAACAGTAAACTTAAATGGAATGATCACACATAAAGTCAAGATTCCCTACCACATCGGAAACCTACAAATCGAAACAAGCTTCCTAATCACTAAACTGGGAGATCAAAAACTTATACTTGGACTCCCCTGGTTAGAAAAATACAACCCAGCAATAAACTGGAAGGAACGGACCCTTGAGCTCGATCACCAACCCCTATACAAACCGACAAAGCAGATAGAAAGGAACCTAGATCAGGAAATTGACGAATACTGGATCAGGGTTAAAACTTCGGCATCACAAGCACTAGAACACACGCTACGCGAAGAAACCATAACAACGCTGCCAGACGAGTACCAAGGATGGAAATCTACCTTCGAAAAGGCGCCTTCAGAATGATTCCCAGTCAGGCGCACATGGGATCATGCAATTGATCTCAAAACCGGATTTACCCCAAAAGTCAGCAAAATCTATCCACTATCAATAAAAGAGCAATCATCCCTCGACGAATGGATCACAGAACAGCTAGCTAAAGGATACATTAGACCATCCAAATCCCCACAAGCCTCACCATTCTTCTTCGTTGCAAAAAAGGAAAGCGGAGCACTCTGGCCATGTCAAGACTACCGATACCTGAACAAATGGACAATAAAGAATGCATACCCACTACCATTGATCTCTGATCTAATGACCAAACTATCCGGCGCTCAATATTTCACAAAACTAGATCTCCGATGGGGATACAACAACGTTCGGATAAAAGAAGGAGATGAATGGAAAGCAGCCTTCATAACGAACAAGGGACTATATGAACCAACAGTCATGTTCTTTGGCCTATGCAATTCCCCATCCACTTTCCAGACAATGATGAACGAATACTTCCAAGACATGATCAACGAAGGATGGTTAATCATTTACATGGACGACATTTTAATATGTGGAACAACACCCAAAGACTTAGAAACTCGGACAAAATGCGTCCTAGAATGACTAAAAGAAAACGACTTATTTCTCAAACTCGAAAAATGCAAGTTCTGCACTCAGGAAATCAAATTCCTCGGAATGATCATTAGACCTGGGGAGATAACAATGGACCCGATCAAACTGGCAGGAATAGCAGATTGGCCAACACCAACAACAGTCAAGCAAGTATGATCCTTCCTAGGATTTGGGAATTTCTACCGACGATTCATTGGAAACTTCACAACCCTTGCTCGACCACTTATTGATCTCACAAGAAAAGATGAAGTGTTCCTCTGGACACCAGAACGACAAGTGGCATTTAACAACCTAAAAAAACGCTTTACAACAGCCCCTGTACTCCGAATGCCAGATGTCACCCGACCATTCATCCTGCAAACCGACGCCTCGAATAAAGCAACAGGAGCAGTACTGAAACAAGCCGATGAAGCAGGACTCCTGCACCCTTGCGGCTTCATCTCACACACCCTGACCACGACAGAGCAAAACTATCAGATTTACGACAGGGAACTACTGGCAATTGTCAAAGGACTTGCAGCATGGCGACACCTTCTTCATGGATCACCTCATACCACTATCGTTCATTGTGATCACAAGAATTTATCCTTTTATTGAACTCCACAATGCCTTACCCCCAGACAAGCCAGATGGTCCTCCTTCTTAAGCGAATTCGATCTCCGAATAGAGCACGTCCCTGGAACTAAGATGTTTGAAGCAGACGCCCTATCTTGACGACCAGACCACATTGGAATGGACGACACCCCAGAAGAAACCACGGTGTTACCACCTGAACAATTCATCAGGCTTATAGCAGACGACCTAGCAGAGAAGTTGCGCAAAGGCATGATTAAAGACGACTTTGGACAAATACTAGTCGAAGTAATCCAAAATCATCAAGCACCACCAATAAAATCAAAGCTGCAAGACTGGACATATGTCGACCACATCGTACATTACCAAGGAAAAACCTATGTACCCGATCAAGATGGATTGCGCACTCAACTCATTAAACTGATGTATGAATCACCTACATCTGGGCACCCTGGACGATTTAAAACTCTAGAATTACTCAAACGAAACTACTGGTGGCCCGGAATGAACAAGCATACCAGAGAATGGATCGAAGGATGCGCACTCTGCCAGCAAATGAAAGTAAACACTCACCCCAACACCCCTGCCCTACAACTGATCAAATCTAATGCCACCCGACCCTTCCAACAAGTCACAATTGACTTCATCACAGACCTACCAATCGCTGACAGCTTCGACTCGATCATGGTCATGGTGGACCATGGACTTACAAAGGGGGTAACCTTTTCCCCTTGTCACAAAATGATCGATGCACTAGGAACCGCAGATCTATACATAAATGAAAACTTCAAACAATTCGGTTTACCAGATATCCTCATATCTGACAGAGGACCACAGTTCGCATCTAAAGTATTCCGAGAAATAGGAAAAGCGCTGGGAATAAACCATAGAATGAGCATAGCCTACCACCCCCAGACAGATGGCGAGACAGAACAAGTCAATCAAGAACTAGAAGTCTACCTCCAAATGTTCTGCACAAACGAACCGCACAGATGGAAATCGCTACTGCCAATTGCGGAATTCGCTCACAATAACCGACACCATGATACCATCAAAGCATCACCGTTTCAGCTAATGTATGGAGTAGACCCTGTCGCTATTCCCACAGCCGCATCCCCTATGATGACCCCAGCAGCTGAAAACTGACTACGAATGCTACAAAAAGCTAGAGAAGAAGCACTCGCTGCACACGAACTCGCTAGACAAATGGTAGCTCTCAGAACAAAAGACAAAAGTATCAGATTCGAGAAAGGAGACAAAGTCTGGCTCGAAAATCGAAACCTCCGAATACCCTATGAGTCAAGGAAGCTAGCACCCAAAAGAGAAGGACCCTTCATGATTGAGCAAGTACTAGGACCTGTCACCTACAAACTGAAACTCCCCAAACAATGGCGCATCCATCCCGTGTTTCATACTACATTGTTAACTCCATATAAGGAAACAATGGCGCATGGACCAAACTTCATGAAACCACCCCCTGATCTCATCAACGGACAAGAAGAGTTTGAAATAGAAGCAATCATCACACACAGAAAACGAGGAACCAGCTATCAATATCTAGTCAAATGGAAAGGGTATGGACCGAACGAAAACTCATGGGAACCTGAAACAAATCTGAAAAACGCTGTGGACATCCTTAGAGCATATAAGAACCGCCGAGACCTGCTATGAAAACCATGGTCCAGTATCGCAATAAACAGATCCTCAGACAGAATACTAGACATACCAAAAACATCGCTTCCCCCTACTCCCGATTCTCTCCCAGACAATCTATCCCAAAACTTAGACACCTAATCATCCAACTCCCTAATCGAACCCATCCTCACCAAGGACGGCGCGCAATAGGAACAGCCTTCATTGAACTACGCAAAATCCTGCTCTATTGAACAAAAGTACTGTCACTACACCCAGTATATAAGACACAGATCAGCCCCGACTCCCAGACACCAACCGACGCCATCAACAGAGATCGCCATGTCAGGCAAGCGCGAAGAGCACTGACCTTATGGATCATTGACCGAACAAGAGACCTGGAAGCGGCAGGAGTGACCTGCCTACACCGGACAGAGGCACTATTCCCAGACAAAATCAATTTCCCATCCAGTGGACTGCTGAACTTTAACTTACCCCCGAACTACCTATACATCCCACACGGAGGGATACCACCTCCATACCCAAATCCGCCGCCACTGCCCCACTACTGCAACTTTGAATGGGAACCTGGATACCCAATGATCACGGGCATCATTCATCACACAAATCAGGGAACGATTACGCATCGAATTCCACCTAGACCACTACACGAACCATATTTGGCTGAAAGACCTCCCAAGCGACCTAATACTCCCAGACCAGAAGCATTGGCTGATCAACTCTTATGAAACATCCTCTTTATTGATGCAGACGATTCATTCTGGAACGTGGAATACTTCGACGAAGTCAACCTATAAAAGAACGAGATTCCCACTTCCTAGCCTTCCAACCAATGTCGCAAACACAAAGATGTTCTCGCTCATTGCCATCGTCGTCGCCCTCATCTCTACTCTCGTCCCCTCTGTCCTCATCAGAGGACTCGTCCTTGCCACCCTCCTCTCTACCCTCGCCCTCACTTATTCTTTTCCCGAAAAAATCCCTGAGCTCGACGTCTTCACGCCATCCCTTGAAATCTTCATCGAGACCGAAACGACGACCCATACCGACAATGATCTGCACATTCACCCACCTGAACTTGTCGAGGAACCACCTATCGCAGAAGAAGTCATTCCTACACCTATCCCCAGATCGAACCCCCTCGTCGCCACCGCCGCTCTAGAAGCCTCGTATATCACAGCCAATCTCCGAGACCTCTCTGCCCCACTTGGAGCCCTCATAGGACTCACCCTCACTACCGACCCCAACGCCATGACCTATGCCGAACGAGATCTAGTGCTCCGAGAACTTCATCAATTGAAAGTCACCCTCGACTCCATACGATGGCACATAGACACCACACAAAAGGATGTTGAAAACATCGTCCACTGGTACGAGTCTAGAGCAGACCATGCCTGGACAACTCAAGGGTGGCCTTAAGAAGTCGGTGACTTCTCGCATAGGGAGGGGGTAATGTTACAACTTCTCTTTCTTACGCTTACCTATTACAGTAACCTTTCTTCACTTCGTCGCTATGCTTTGATACCTGTTTCATCTGCCTGAACTACCCCTCGTTTGACTTCCTTTTATACTTCTTCATTGTTCTCCAGGCAGTATATAAACCTCCGCATGTACTGTAGTTCTTTAGTTCCAACTTAATCGAGTATTGTCCTTTACTGAACAGCCCTCTCGCTCTCGTCCCCTCATTGCTCGAACCACCTTCGTCGTTGTCTAGCATAACGCCGACAAGCATACCTGTCCATTGACTGGGATTAGACCGAGACTCTAGTTGTCATTGCCGACTCGATAAGCGAACCAAGGGCATCGATCCTAACAATTGGAGGAGAGGATGACTTGTCTAAAATTCCAATGCTTACTGGAAGCAATCATTGGAATGAGTGGTCAGCAGCTATCAAAGCTGCTCTGCAGTATAAAGGTCTCTGGCAATATGTTCTTGGCAACAGGATTAAGCCACAGCCTACAGAAGCTGAGAAAACAGCAGAGACAGCTGAAAGTACCACTGCAGCTGAGCTTCATCGCATTAAAGAAAAAAGAGAAGCTTGGGATGACTATTGCGACAACAATGACAAGGCATTGGGATTAATGACCATGAAAATCTCACTGTCTTTAAGACACCTTATTCAACCATGGTCAAACACTACCTTCGACACATTGAAGGAAGCCTTTGGCAAGCCAGGAGCAGCTGGCATTTTTGTTGACTTTTCAAAAGTAATACATTGGAAGATCAACACCAATAAATTGACAGAGTCAGTCAATGAGCTATTGACAACAGCTAATTGACTTTCTGTCAATGGCTTTACCTTCCTGGACAATATGCTAGCAATGGTAGTGTTAGCATCCTTACAACATGGATGGGACAGTGTCTCATCTAGTGTATTATTAACAACAAAAGCAAGTGATTTGAAACTTGCTGATATTCTTCCAAAAATAGAGGAAGAATCTCAAAGGCAGAGAATGTCTTCTGGGGGGGTTGTTCACACTGCTCGAGTGAAGCTTCCCAAAGGCCCTAACAGGCCTAATTGGAATCAACAACAAAATTCTGGTCCTAGTCACCAGAATAACTACAAACCTGGTTTTAATAACCAGAATTCATATTCTTCAAATCAAAATAAAGGGAAATGGATGACACCAGGACCATCTTCCAGACCCTTTAACACTGGCAAACCTCAGTTCTTGTCTAATCAAGAAAGGAATAAAATTAATCATGACAATAAAAAGAAAAAGAAGGCCTTTCTATTAGAACAGCAACAAAAGAACAATGCTGGGGAAACCAGGAAAGCAAATGCACCTAAATTTGCTCACTTAGTAGACAGGATAGATCCTGCACTACCCTTGATTCAAAGAATGGCACCATTAGTGCCAAATCTACAGCAACTGAAGGCTCAAGGATATTCAGTCACTGATAATGTAGAAATGCAAATGGTGGTTGATCCAATTGCTGAAAACTGTTTCAAAGTCCTAGATGAAAGGGCTGACATTGAAATGGACAATATGTCAGATACAGTCTCTTTAGGGGAAGACTTCTATGACACAGCTGAAGGGGAATATCAGTATGTAAATCTTTCTACTCAAAAGTTCTTCTCCTGATAAAAAATCAGTGAGGACTATCAAGACGAGCCCAATTATGAGGCATCTTGATTTCAAAGGTAACAATGTAGATAGTAGTATTTGTACTACTTTAAATAGCAATGAATATATTGCTTTAGTTGCCTCTGTTCCAAAAATGAGTAGTAAGATAAATGTGTGTGGTTGTGACAAGTGTAAGGAATTTGAGTCCAAAGGAACTCCATGGATGATTGATTCAGGAGCATCTATCCACATAACTCCTGAAATCAAAGATTTCTCTGAATATCATCCTTTTAAAGTTTCACAGCCTGTATTTACAGCTGATAAATGATCTCAAGTAGCAATACTTGGAGAAGGAACTGTGTTCCTACAGGTAGAAACTGCGCATAAACATAAACATGTCATTAAACTTGAACAAGTTTGCTATATGCCTGCAGCTAGTGTCAGACTTATATCATCTGGACAACTAAAGCTACAAGGCTTTCATGAAAAATCAGACAAGTATAGTACTATATTTTCGCTAAAAACTGGGCAACCATTTATAATGGCATATCCTAGACATATAGGAGATCCCATTCATTGGATTTTGACTGAAATAGTCCATCCAAGAGTAAAAATGGCTGAACCTTCAGTTCATATAGTGGATTATAACACTTGGCATCGAAGATTGGGTCACCCATCTAAAAATGTATTAAAACATGTCTTTGATCATACAAAAGGGTTTGACAAATTATCTATACCATCAACAGATACAATTTGTCCTGGATGTGCACAAGGAAAGATGCATAATAAATCTTTTCCTACATCAATCAAGCAAGCTTCCAAGCCACTTGAATTGATTCACACAGACTTACTAGAATTGCCTATGGAATCTTATCATTGAAAGAAATGGTGTCTTATGATACTAGATGATTATTCTTCCTATGCTTATATGGCACTTCTTCGAACTAAATCAGAAACATTCACTGCTTTCAAGAGTTATGTAGAACTCATGGAAAATCAATATAGCAGTAGAGTTAAATGTTTCAGATCAGATCGAGGGGGGGAATTCAAGTTGCATGAATTTAGCAGTTTCTTGCTTCAAAAGGAATCTTTAGAGAACAAAGTGCACCTCACATACATCAACAAAATGGTCATGCTGAACGATTAAATGATACTATACTTGAAAAAGCAGAAAGCATGAGATTAGAATCTTCCTGCCCAAAATCATGGTTGGAATTTGCTTTTGAAACTGCTATTCATGTATACAATCACACACCACTACAAAGGACAAATTGGTCTACACCCTATGAAACATGACAGGTGAAAAACCTGATGTTCATTATCTGAAAGTGTGTGGTTGTCTAGCTTGGGTTTACATACCTAAAGAAATTTGTAAAGATAAGCTGTCACCAAGATCTGAACCAATGACCTTTATTGGTTATGACATAGGATCTAAAGCTTATAAATTTATGAAGAAAGACAACACTATATTCATTGGCATTAAAGCACTATTTAATGAATCAGTATTTCCACGAAAAAGCGAAAATTACAATAAAGATAGACTATTTGAAAGTCCACCAGGTATTAACCAAAGGGATCAAAATGGACATGAATCTGACCCCAATTCCCAAAACAACAATCATCTTGATAGTGACAATGATGATCCCAAACCATATAAACCATCATTCAATCATGATCTTACACCAGATGAAGAGCAGAATTCATCTCATGACAATGATGATATAGAGCCTAATAATAATGGTGGAGAACAGGATTTACCTGTCAGACCTGATGTTTGAGGATCAAGTGAAAACAGATCTGAAGAGAATTCCAGTAGATGGCCTGGGACACAACATCATGCACCACCAGATATCAAAAGAACACAAAAAGAGAAAAAGGTTACAGAAAGACAATCCCAAAAACAACCTGAACCTATTCCCTTCCCACTTTGCCGAAGTACTAGAGAAAGGAAACCAGTTTATAAGGAGGGTAATATTTATGGAAAGAAAACTCCTCTTGAGATTGAAAAACAACTGGAAAAGAATCCTTTCAATGAGTCTGAAGACTCTGATAGTCAAAAAGACACTTCAAGCAAAATATCAGATGAATCTGATCCTGGTATTATTCAGGATAAAGGAATTACAGATATAGATATGCTGCTTGATCAATTACAAAAAGAGGGAGGAAGGAAATTTATCAATTTCCTACTCTCAAAAGCAGTAGTTACCTAAATCTGATATCCCTGTTCATTTTAGGGACGTGTTAAAAATTAAAGAATCTAATCCTAAAGCTTTTCAAGAATGGATTAAAGCTATGGAGGATGAGATTGAAGCTCTATTCGAACGAGATGTTTGGGAGTTAGTTGATGGTCCAAAAGATTGTAAACCTGTGAAGTGTAGATGGGTTTACAATATTAAAAGTGATGGTCGAAAAATGTGCTTGAACTTGTTGCTAAAGGATTTTCACAAATACCTGGCATAGATTATGATGACACCTTTTCTCCTGTTGCATGATTTGAAACAGTGAGATTACTTCTGGCTTCAGCAGCACTCGAAAATTGGGAAATCGAGGCACTAGATGTGAAAACAGCTTTCCTATATGGAAATCTTGATGAAGAGATTTACATGGAACAGCCAGAAGGTTTTGTCACAAAAGGACAAGAGGGAAAAGTCTATAGATTAAAAAAGGCCCTATATGGTCTTAAACAAGCATCATATGCTTGGAATAAACAAGCTGATAAAAGCTTGAAATCCTTAGGATTTAACAGATGTCTTTCGGATACAGGAGTTTATATCCTTAACAAACAAGGATCAATAATAGTTGTCATACTATATGTTGATGACATACTATTCTGGGAAATGACAAAAGACTCTTATTAGACAAAAAGAGCAAGTTCATGAAAATATGGGAATGTAGAGACTTGGGACAAGTTCTGAATATCTAGGGATTGTTACGACTTCTCTTTCTTATGCTTACCTTATTACAATAACCTTTCTTCACTTCGTCACTATGCTTTGATACCTGTTTCATCTGCCTGAACTACCCCTTGTTTTACTTCCTTTTATACTTCTTCATTGTTCTCCAGGCAGTATATAAACCTCCGCATGTACCTGTAGTTCTTTAGTTCCAACTTAATTGAGTATTGTCCTTTGCTGAACAACCCTCTCGCTCTTGTCCTCTCTATCGCTCGAACTACCTTTGTCGCTGCTTAGCACAACGTCGAACAGCATTCTTGTCCAGTGACTGGGATTAGACCTGAGACTCCAGTCGTCATTGCTGACTCGATAACGAACCAAGGGCATCGATCCTAACACAAGTTGGAACTCACTGAACCGCTTAGTGCATCGTCACTAGCTAGACAATATAGATCCAAAACAACCCGAAACCAGACTCTCTAACCAGAGACCACCGAACGATTCCTTTCTCTTTAAAGGAACATATTATCTAGAAAGACAGGAGCTCTTTTTCTCGACACTAAATAAACGTTGGGAATTTCGAGGAGTAGGAAAGAACAAGAACACCCCAGTACCTGACGAATACTTTGAAGGGGATTACATTGAAGGAGACGAACACTCACTACCTGGAAAACTTTGGGTTGAGTGGAGAAACGAACAAAAAGAACCAGAAGAAGAACCAGAACTATATTTCGAGAGACCCGAAGAAAACCTTTGGTGGGAAGAGTACTGTGACGCGGAATTTGATTTCGACGGTACTGATCCATACTACTCTCTCTCTGAAACATCCATAACAAGGTGGAACACCTTTTTGGAACAAAAACAAATCGAATACGAACTAGAAAACCCGAGACCTGAAACAGACGCTGAAACCGACACAAACAAATGGCAACCAACGTTGAAACCACCGATGCCCCTAGGGGAGACATCAAACCAGTCTCAGCACGAATTTTCACAGGAGATTGGACCGAAGCTAAATCATTCATCAACTGGTTTAGCGATTTCTTTGCAATAAATGCCCACAACTATGAAGGGAAACATGAAAAGAAAATCAGATACGTCCTCCAATGCCTAGGAAAGGAACGAGACGACTGGAAAGAAATAATCCATGACCAACTGGATGAAAAAGATGGACTTACTTGGGAAAACTACGACACCTTTGTCAAACGATTCCTTGACGACTGGGGAGAAGTCAACACTGCAGTCAGGGCACTGAATGAGCTTACTAAATTATGAGTTGGAGGAGAGATCACTGTCCCGATCTACGTCCGAAAATTTAGAATGCTCATAGGATCCTCCGGACTAACCGGAATTACTGCCCAACTCCAGGCATTTGTCCGAGGCCTACCAACCACCATTGCTGCCAAGATCCTCGAAGGACAAGGCGACTTTAAAACTATCACAGATGCCTACAGAAAAGCGGAACAACTCAATGCAGCATGGGAAATGATGAAAGCATTAGGAAAAACTGATACAGGGCGTCGATTCAATAAAACAGGGGGACCTAAAACAATCCATACCATACAGACCGGACGCCTTACTGATGGGCAACGAGAAGAATATATGCGTTCTGGGAAATGTTTCAGATGTGGAACCATTGGTCACTTATCCCAAAATTGCCCAAAGAAAGATACTACCAAGAACCTACCCCCTTCAGGACGATTCACCAGAACAATCACCAAGGATAACGATGCTAAGAAAATTCGCACTATGATTGCAGCTCTCAGCACTGAGGAACGAGAAACCCTCCTCACCAACCTTGAAACCGAGGGTTTTTAAAGCGGAGGAACCAGAAAGCGGTTGGAACCTCCAAGAACGATTATGGACAGTTAGCACTCGACTCTGTAATAGTAAGATCGAATAATAATCAATGACTCTCAATAACTGTCCAATCACCCGAATTACCTGCTGAGATATCTGCCCTCGTTGACTGCGGAGCAGAAGGAAACTTCATTGATGAAACTATAACAAAAAACATGAACAAGAAACCACTAATTCAACCAATACGAGTTAAGAATGCCGACGGAACAGTAAACTTAAATGGAATGATCACACATAAAGTCAAGATTCCCTACCACATCGGAAATTTACAAATCGAAACGAGCTTCCTAATCACTAAACTGGGAGATCAAAAACTTATACTTGGACTCCCTTGGTTAGAAAAATACAACCCAGCAATAAACTGGAAGGAACGGACCCTTGAGCTCGATCACCAACCCCTATACAAACCAACAAAGCAGACAGAAAGGAACCTAGATCAGGAAATTGACAAATACTGGATCAGGGTTAAAACTTCGGCATCACAAGCGCTAGAACACACACTACGCAAAGAAACCATAACAACGCTGCCAGACGAGTACCAAGGATGGAAATCTACCTTCGAAAAAGCGCCTTCAGAACGATTCCCAGTCAGACGCACATGGGATCATGCAATTGATCTCAAAACCGGATTTACCCCAAAAGTCAGCAAAATCTATCCACTATCAATAAAAGAGCAATCATCCCTCGACGAATGGATCACAGAACAGCTAGCTAAAGGATATATTAGACCATCCAAATCCCCACAAGCCTCGCCATTCTTCTTTGTTGCAAAAAAGGAAAGCGGAGCGCTCCAGCCATGTCAAGACTACCGATACCTGAACAAATGGACAATAAAGAATGCATACCCACTACCATTGATCTCTGATCTAATGACCAAACTATCCGGCGCTCAATATTTCACAAAACTAGATCTCCGATGGGGATACAACAATGTTCGGATAAAAGAAGGAGATGAATGGAAAGCAGCCTTCATAACGAACAAGGGACTATATGAACCAACAGTCATGTTCTTTGGCCTATGCAATTCCCCATCCACTTTCCAGACAATGATGAACGAATACTTCCAAGACATGATCAACGAAGGATGGTTAATCATTTACATGGACGACATTTTAATATGTGGAACAACACCCAAAGACTTAGAAACTTGGACAAAATGCGTCCTAGAACGACTAAAAGAAAACGACTTATTTCTCAAACTCGAGAAATGCAAATTCTGCACTCAGGAAATCAAATTCCTCGGAATGATCATTAGACCTGGGGAGATAACAATGGACCCGATCAAACTGGCTGGGATAGCAGATTGGCCGACGCCAAAAATGGCCAAGCAAGTACGATCCTTCCTAGGATTTGGGAATTTCTATCGACGATTCATTGGAAACTTCGCAACCCTTGCTTGACCACTTATTGATCTCACAAGAAAAGATGAAGCATTCCTCTGGACACCAGAATGACAGATGGCATTTAACAACCTAAAAAAATGCTTTACAACAGCTCCTGTACTCCGAATGCCAGACGTCACCCCGGCCATTCATCCTGCAAACCGACGCCTCGAATAAAGCAACAGGAGCAGTACTGAAACAAGCCGATGAAGCGGGACTCCTGCACCCTTGCGGCTTCATCTCACACGCCCTGACCACAACAGAGCAAAACTATCAGATCTATGACAGGGAGCTACTAGCAATCGTCAAAGGACTTGCGGCATGGCGACACCTTCTTCATGGATCACCTCATACCACTATCATTCATTGTGATCACAAGAATTTATCCTTTTACCGAACTCCACAATGCCTTACCCCCAGACAAGCCAGATGGTCCTCCTTCTTAAGCAAATTTGATCTCCGAATAGAGCATGTCCCTGGAACTAAGATGTTTGAGGCAGACGCCCTATCTTGACAACCAGACCACATTGGAATGGACAACACCCCAGAAGAAACCACGGTGCTACCACCTGAACGATTCATCAGGCTTATAGCAGATGACCTAGCAGAGAAGTTGCGCAAAGGCATGATCAAAGACGACTTTGGACAAATACTAGTCGAAGTAATCCAAAATCACTGAGCACCACCAATAAAATCAAAGCTGCAAGACTGGACATATATTGACCACATCGTACATTACCAAGGAAAAACCTATATACCCGATCAAGATGGACTGCACACTCAACTCATTAAACTGACGCATGAATCACCTACATCTGGGCACCCTGGACGATTTAAAACTCTAGAGTTACTCAAACGAAACTACTGGTGGCCCGGAATGAACAAGCATACCAGAGAATGGATCAAAGGATGCGTGCTCTGCCAGCAAATGAAAGTAAACACTCACCCCAACACCCCTGCCCTACAACTGATCAAATCTAATGCCACCCGACCCTTCCAACAAGTCACAATCGACTTCATCACAGACCTACCAATCGCCAATGGCTTCGACTCGATCATGATCACGGTGGACCATGGACTTACAAAGGGGGTAACCTTTTCCCCTTGTCACAAAACAATCAACACACTAGGAACCACAGATTTATACATAAATGAAAACTTCAAATGATTCGGTTTACTGGATATCCTCATATCTGACAGAGGACCGCAGTTCGCATCTAAAGTATTCCGAGAAATAGGAAAAGCGCTGGGAATAAACCATAGAATGAGCACAGCCTACCACCCCCAGACAGATGGCGAGACAGAACGAGTCAATCAAGAACTAGAAGTCTACCTCCGAATGTTCTGCACAAACGAACCACACAGATGGAAATCGCTACTGCCAATCGCAGAATTCGCTCACAATAACCGACACCACGACACCATCAAAGCATCACCATTTCAGCTAATGTATGGAGTAGACCCTGTCGCTATTCCCACAGCTGCATCCCCTATGACGACCCCAGCAGCTGAAAACCGACTACGAATGCTACAAAAAGCTAGAGAAGAAGCACTCGCCGTGCACGAACTCACTAGACAAATGGTAGCGCTCAGAACAAGAGACAAAAGTATCAGATTTGAGAAAGGAGACAAAGTCTGGCTCGAAAATCGAAACCTCCGAATACCCTATGAGTCAAAGAAGCTAGCGCCCAAAAGAGAAGGACCCTTTATGATTGAGCAAGTACTAGGACCTGTCACCTACAAACTGAAACTCCCCAAACAATGGCGCATCCACCCCGTGTTTCATACTACATTGCTAACTCCATATAAGGAAACAATGGCGCATGGACCAAACTTCGTGAAACCACCCCCTGATCTCATCAACAGACAAGAAGAGTTTGAAATAGAAGCAATCATCACACACAAGAAACGAGGAACTGGCTATCAATACCTAGTCAAGTGGAAAGGGTATGGACCGAACGAAAACTCATGGGAACCTGAAACAAATCTGAAAAATGCTGCGGACATCCTCAGAGCATATAAGAACCGCCGAAACCTGCTATGAAAACCATGGTCCAGTATCGCAATAAACAGATCCTCAGACAGAACACTAGACATACCAAAAACATCGCTTCCCCCTACTCCCGATTCTCTCCCAGACAATCTATCCCAAAACTTAGACACCTAATCATCCAACTCCCTAATCAAACCCATCCTCACCAAGGATGACGCGCAATAGGAACAGCCTTCATTGAACTACACAAAATCCTGCTCTATCGAACAAAAGTACCGTCACTACACCCAGTATATAAGACACAGATCAGCCCCGACTCCCAGACACCAACCGACGCCATCAGCAGAGATCGCCATGTCAGGCAAGCGCGAAGAGCACTGGCCTTATGGATCATTGACCGAACAAGAGACCTGGAAGCGGCAGGAGTGACCTGCCTACACCGGACAGAGGCACTATTCCCAGACAAAATCAATTTCCCATCCAGTGGACCGCTGAACTTTAACCTACCCCCGCACTACCTATACATCCCACATGGAGGGATACCACCTCCATACCCGAATCCGCTGCCACTGCCCCACTACCGCAATTTCGAATGGGAACCTGGATACCCAATGATCACGGGCATCATTCATCACACAAATCAAGGAACGATTACACATCGAATTCCGCCTAGACCACTACACGAACCATACTTGGCCGAAAGACCTCCCATGCAACCTAATACTCCCAGACCAGAAGTATTGGCCAATCAACTCTTACGAAACATCCTCTCTATTGACGCAGACGACTCATTCTGGGATGTGGAATACTTCGACGAAGTCGACCTATAAAAGAATGAGATTCCCGCTTCCTGGCCTTCCAACCAACGTCACAGATACAAAGATGTTCTCGCTCGTCGCCATCCTCATCGCCCTCGTCTCTGCTCTCATCCCCTCTGCCCTCATCGGAGGCCTTGTTCTCGCCACCCTCCTCTCTACCCTCGCCCTCGCCTATTCTTTTCCCGAAAAAATCCCTGAGTTCGACGTCTTCACACCACCCCTCGAAATCTTCGTCGAAACCGAAACGGCGATCTATGCCGATGACAACCTACACATTCACCTGCCCAAACTCGTCGAGGAACCACCTATCGAAGAAGAAGTCATTCCCACACCTATCCCCAGATCGAACCCCCTCGTCACCGCCGCCTCTCTAGAAGCCTCGTATATTACAGCCAATCTCTGAGACCTCTCTGCCCCACTTGGAGCCCTCGTAGGACTCACCCTCACCACTGACCCCAATGCCATGACCTATGCCGAACGAGATCTAGCGCTCCGTGAACTTCGTCAACTGAAAGTCACCCTCGACTCCATACGATGGCACATAGACACGGCACAAAAGGACGTCGAAAACATCGTCCACTGGTACGAGTCTAGAGCAGACCATGCCTGGACAACTCAAGGGTGGCCTTAAGAAGTCGGTGACTTCTCGCATAGGGAGGGGGTAATGTTACGACTTCTTTTTCTTACGCTTATTTACTATGGTAATCTTTCTACACTTCGTCGCTATGCTTTGATACCTGTTTCATCTGCCTGAACTACCCCTTGTTTTACTTCCTTTTATACTTCTTCATTGTTCTCCAGACAGTATATAAACCCTCGCATGTACCGTAGTTCTTTAGTTCCAACTTAATCGAGTATTGTCCTTTACTGAACAAGCCTCTCGCTCTCGTCCTCCTCGTCGCTCGAACCATCTTCATCGTCATCCAGCGTAACGACGACAAGCACCTCTGTCCATTGACTGGGATTAGACCAAGACTCTAGTCGTCATTGTTTGACTCAATAGCGAACCAAGGGCATCGATCCTAACAGCAAGCCCTACTACAAAGATGTTTCTACTAGAGAGAACTAACTCCTAGTGAGAGAGAAACCATCTTGAGTCTTAAGGACTCAAGACTACAACTGTCCAACCTTTATATACCTCCAGAGAAATCCCCCCTGGTACCTCCCATAGACCAACAACACTCCCTTCATGTTTCAGCGCTCCTCCCTATTGTCCTGCACATGTTTCATGAGAGCGCATATGAGCGCGATCCTCCCTCAATGACTTTATCCTTTAATGGCTGCCTCTAGCCAAGCCTGGATCTTTCGTGGACCACCCTAGACTGTCCCGACCTTATGGTTCATCAGCGTGCATATACCCATGTATAGGATCATATGCCGTGAGTGCTAAGTATGAGCGCAGCCTCGTGTCGTCATAGTGTGGCTTTTCCGCCATTGGTCTAATGACCTTCCCTCTTCTACTGTTGTCTTGGGTTCATCTGAGCTGTGCCTGTGTCTGGACTTTATCTAGACCTCCTCTAGACCTGTCACCAAGAGCCGCCATTGCTGTGCGCTCTCTGTATAGTTAAACAATCCTTGGTCTTGGTCCCACAACACATCTATCCATATACATCCTAGTGGCTGTGCTCTTTGACTAATCCTTTCCCTCGAGTCCTCGTATGGCAGGTGCTGAGCTAATCCCTCATAGGGGCTTCTGTGGCTGTGTTCATAATGACTTTGGCCTCCTATGCCTGCACACTCTCGGCCCTGTCCGGCCCTGTGGCTGTACCCATGCCATATCTTTGATGTGACTCGTGACGCTGATGTAATGCGCCCGTAACAATAGGGGAGTCACCCTCCTTCCTGGTATACTGATGGCTCCTTGACTGGCCATCGTCTCATAGTTTCTTGAATGCTCCCATGCCTTGATGCACGTGAAGTGTTCCCCTGGTCTCCTATATCAGTCCCCGACTGTCTCCTGCCTTCCCACGGTGGTCCCTGACCACTTAGATCAAAAAATAAAAAGTGCCTGTTAGGATCCACTCCTAACACTGGGCAGGTGACCAGATTAATAGAAGATCAGTCACTGGATACATAGTAAAACTAGCTGGAGGACCAGTTAGTTGGGTTTCAAGGAAACAAAAGACAGTTGCTCTGTCATCAACAGAAGCAGAATATATGAGTCTGTCTGATACATCAAGACAGGTAGTCTGGATAGAGTCTTTATTCCATGAAATTGGAAAGACTATAAAAATGATTCAATTAGGAGTAGATAATCAAGGAGCAATCTTTTTAGCTTCTAATCCTGCTCAAGAGCATAGATCTAAACACATAGATATCCGCTACCACTATGTTAGAGAATGCATAGAGGAAGGAAAAGTGGAACTTGTGTATATTCCCACAAATCAGCACCTTGCTGATATCTTGACTAAAAATTTGTCTTTTGATAAATTTACAAAGTTAAGATCTGAAATTGGATTAGTGATTTCTCAGCATGGGGGAGTGTTGAATAAATAATAATCTGGAGCATTGAGTATCAAACTCATAGCTTCATATATTATATCGTTATTTATGAATGCTCACCAAATCACAAATATAATCTGATATTTGTACACTGTTGATACTTTTATAGTGTTTGACAGATATTATAGAGTTTCATCCCAGGAACAGTATGAAATGACAGTGTGTGAGACACAATGCATGAAACATGCTTCACATGTCAAGTATTGACAGATTGCTGTAAAATGCGCAGCAGGTATGGTGTAATGCGCAGCAGGAAGCTGCACATTACTAGATATAGGTATATTAGATGTAGTTACATGTGATTTCTGTAACTGTATATAAGCAGCACTCTTTGCACTGCTGAAATACATCTCCTGATCTATTGCATAGTTGAGCCCTAGCTCCTAAGCGTTCTAAACAGTACTCAGTAAGTTCCCTTGCTTACTAAGCCTTGCTCTGTGCTGCCATTGCTCATTTCAACAGCTGCGCATTACTAGATATAGGTATATTAGATGTAGTTACATGTGATTTCTGTAACTGTATATAAGCAGTGCTCTTTGAACTGCTGAAATACATCTCCTGATCTATTGCATAGTTGAGCCCTAGCTCCTAAGCATTCTACACAGTACTCAGTAAGTCCCCTCGCTTACTAAGCCTCACTCTGCACTGCCATTGCTCGTTTCAACAGAGAAAGCAGGGGGGGAGGGGGGGACAAAGCCCCACCCTCAACCACAACCACAACCTGGGGGGGCCATGGGAACTTTCACTAAAATGGGAAGGTGGTGGTTCAGGTTCAAGAGGTGTGGTCTATGCTTGCTGCCGCTATAGCATTCAACATATATTATGGGCAGATTTCCGGGAAATAAGTGGCGAAATCAGAAGAAAACGAGCAAATACATTTAGAAATGATAGCTCTATCAAGTAAATTGTTCTGCAATGCAATGCAGTGGAAAATTGGGTAGCAACGGAAAGTGACGGATGCCGAGAGTAGAATATGGCCTTCCAAACTGGCAAGTTTGTAATTCGGCGTTTGCCGCCATGTCTTGAACCAAAAAACCTTATCAGCCCAAGCGTTCAGCCTAATGTCGGATTCTGATACTACTACTACTACCCCAATTGTTGAAGAAGACCAGATTATCAAACATGACGAATTTTGGTTCGACGATGGATCCGTAATCATTGTCGTCCAGGATAAATACTTCCGGGTGCATCAATCGATTCTGTCCAGACACTCGGAAGTCTTTGAAAACATGTTTTCCTTCCCTCAACCGAGCACCCAAGAGATGTTCGAAGACTGCCCTCTCATGAGGCTGAACGACGAGTTGGGCGATTTTGTAGATTTGATGAAGGTCGTTTATCATCCTTTGTGAGTCTGCGGTTGGGCGTCCGTGTCAATATATGGATTCTAACGTTTCGCGATATTACCAGTCATTTTGACCTCCTCTCTGCGGATGCGGACCTCAACACCCTTATCACCTTTATCGCCGGCGTACTGAAGCTGAGCACAAAGTATCTCATGAAACACGTCCGGCAGAAATGCATCGCGGTCCTCCAAAGCAAATTTCCGTCAACCGTCCAAGGGTGCGACACCCTTCTCTCATCCAAATATCTGTATCCACCCGGCGCCATCGTTCGAGCGATACCCCTCGCTCGCGAGAACGTTGTTCCCGAAATCCTGCCCTGGGCGTACTACATCTCGACGCATATAGCGACTGACGAGCTTCTCAAGGACGCTTCTCTGGCCTGGCGCGACAAAGCACTCTGCCTTGCGGGCAAAGAGCGGCTCTGGGAAGCACAAAAGACCATCACGCATTCCTTTTTATTCACCTTTGATCGCTCGCCAGGGTGCATCAGCCTTTGTAACCAAGGATACCAACTAGATCGCCAAACATGGAAAGGACTCGAGCATTTGCGCAAAAGTCCTCATCCTCTGGAACCCTATACAGACTGGGCCTCCATCAACACGTGCAAAAAGTGTAAGGAACAGATGGAGAGACAGCACAAGCTCGGTCGCGAGAAACTCTGGGAGCTTTTGCCCGGCATTTTTGATCTGGGAAGCTGGAAGGAGCTGAAGGCAGATCAAATTCGAGGTTAATGTTGAATTGTGGTGCCGTAAGTCTGTCTATTCATGCTCATTGTTACGAAACATACGCATCTATCTTGGAGGCGCACATTCTTACTTATCGTGCATACTATGTACAGGTCGGATGTATATCTGTTGTTATCGATATCCATTGCTTTTGTCCAATTTTGGTTGCTCCAAAAGGCTCTCCGGGTGTTCCGTCAAGCACCACATTTGTCAAGTAACGAGAAAGCAATATTATTATACAGCAAAGCATAAGATCAGCTATGTATGTTTTATTAATACAAGCAGCAGTACAGGGGCTATATTCCGCAGCGGTCCAAGGAACATGTTGAAGTGGCTTGCATAGCGAGAGGACTCGCGTTTCGATGCATCAGCAAGACTTATGGCCATGCTCTCAACGTCCCATTCCTTTCCGTCAAATCCTCACCCCATCTATAGTAATACATGTACGCAGGTCGCACAACATGCACCAGGCCGCTCAGTCCCTCCGCCATAGATTCTCGCATAGAACAATGCTGCATCCGTTCAAACAGGACGAACAGGAGCAGCAGCCGGCTACTCTCCGCCACCGCCGGCCAGTTCAAGGATGAGCCTGCAGGCGACATCCATGAACACAAAGGGAGACACGACTTCGTCTTCCCTCAACCCTGCCCCGTCCTTGTTCAGCGAACGACCCGATTCGCTGCAGGCGTCTGACAATGCGGGATCCCACACAGCCATGTCAAATTTGCCCGCACCAGGCTCCGTCGAAGCCTTGTACGTCTTTTTGTGGTGAAAGTCCACAAGGTAGTTGATCGAGTCTACCATGTACAGCTTGGAGGTTCATCATAACCTGTAAACAACCCGTCAGATAAGCTATGACGTTAGCAAAGAAGGCTAACCACGACATCTTGCACCCTTGCCCGAGTTTCAACAAAGTAGACACCTGCTGCGGCCTTGAAATCAACATAGCCACTTCCATCCAGCTCCCTCGCCCGCTCAATCGCTCCACGTCGTTTTGGAGGAATACCACCAAGTCCACCGAGATTGCGCTTCTCCTTCCACTCCATGCCAAGCGTCTTGAGCGTCCTGTAAATCTCCAGCATGACTTCCATCGGCGGGCTTCGACTACGAATGCCGAAATGCCATTTTGTCCGATACTTCTTCTCCCGCGTCCCACCCGGTCGCTTGGTTGCCACGTACGACGCCAGATGATGGGGCTCTGATAGCTGTTCGGGCAGAGAGGAATTGAGAACAGCAAAATGGTTGCATTCCGGGTTGCCATCTGGCGGAATCATATTAAAGTCAAGCTCATCTTCCTCCGGATCTTCTTCGTCGCCGTATTCACCGTTGAATTCGGCATCAAATGGATTTGCTTCTCGGTCATGAGGACCTCCTGCCGACAAGGCAGCAGGCGAGAGAGCGTTCCGAGGCTAACGGATACGTCAACAAAGCAAAAATGGCATGTGATTTATCATTCTCACATCCATTGCGGCCAACTGTGCATCACGTTCTTGCTCTGCAAACTGAGCCACTGTTGGACTCGTCAGGTCACGTACGTTCGCGAAATGACGCAACTCACGATCTTTTCCCAACCGTCCCTTGTCGCGCAGGAGCATATAAGCCACCTTTACGGCGTTTCCCTGTACGCCATCGTCTCTACGAAGACACTCCCAGATATCGTCCTTTTCGATGCCAACCATTCGATTGGCCAAATCCTCCACGGCGTCCTCCTCTATACGGCCGAGGCCTTCAATGATCTCATAATCGAGATCTTTTGGTGGAGTGACAAGGGAACTCAGGGTGCCAAGGACAGGTCCCGGATTAGGTAAAGGAGTAAGATAGCGTGGTAGATCAGTGGTATAAAAAGGATGTTGCGTGATTTCAGGAATGGTGATGCGTTTTACGGGGTCGACGGCGAGCATGGCGGTGATAAGATGGCGGGCATCCGGTGATAGATTGCTGGGAAGATGGAAGCTGCCTTCTGTCATGACAAAGAAAAGAGGGCACAATTTTTTTATAGAACGGGCATCGGACGAAGCATAGGGCAACTCACGGCTTATCTTGCTGAACAGCACCTGAACGTCGTCGTCTTCAAATGGCAATCGTCCGCAGAGCATCACGTATAGGATGACGCCTGAGCTCCATACGTCGATTTCTGGGCCGGCGTAGACGCCACCCCGGATGACCTCGGGCGCGGCGTAGTTGGGGCTGCCGCAGCTCGTGGTCAAAAAGTCGCCGTCGCTGATCTCGTTCGACAGGCCAAAGTCGGCAATCTTGACGTTCAGGCCGTCGTCGAGGAGGACGTTTTCCGGCTTGAGGTCCCGGTGGACGATCTTGAGCCGGTGCGAGTACTCGATGCCGGAGATGATCTGCTGGAAGAAGCGGCGTGCGCGCGGCTCGGGAAGCCGGCCGTTGTGCACGATATAGTTGAAGAGCTCGCCGCCGGCGTACTCGAGGACAAAGATGATGTCAGTGGGTGTGGAGATGACTTCATAGCTGTGGGAAAAAAGGATGCGAGGTCAGAACGGAGGTAAATCATCGAACGCGAGCAAAGGGGGCGGACAGTTTGATGATGTGAGGGTGCCGGAGAGTGCGCATGTACTCGAATTCTCTCTTGACGCGAGTCTTTGTCTTCTCGCGCTGTATTTCAGCCTTGGAGATGTATTTCATGGCAACCTTGTGGCCGGTGATGGTGTGCATTGCCACTGAGCGGCGGGTGAGCGGTGCTTGTGGCAGCAGCGTGCTAGCACACGTACTTTTGACCTTGCCAAAAGTTCCCTCCGCAATATCCTTGATGACGGTGTATTCCCCGAGCTTGGACGGCGGAAACATGTCTGGCAGATCAGCCATGACGGACCAGGCAGAAAGGGCAGAGATGGCGGTGTGGAGTATAGGCCTTGTTTGGCCCTTGTTTGGCCCGAAATATTCGGGTTAGGGTTAGGGTTCGGTCTAGTATATCTGCGGCCGCTCTAACGACGCATGGATCCGGCCGTGGGCGACGCCACCCCCAGCCTTGCGCAGAATCCAGGTGCTTCATATGTGATTTATTCAACTCATTATGAAGATACGCGAGTCCCTCCTTTACAACATGATTGACAAGCGGAACGGAAGGTACTTGATAGCCTCCCCGTGAACACGCGTAAAAACTCGGCTGCTTCTGTGGGAGAAAGCTTACCCCCGATCAGAAATCTGCCTCTGCTCTGTCATAACGTCATGAACTCACATGCTCAAGCGACGCAGGGTCGTTCCCGACTCGTGCCCGTGACGTTCGTCGACTTCCAACGACAAAAGCTACATAGAGAATTACGATCGCTCCGCGTGCGAGGGGCCGAGTCACTTACGGACGACAATATAATCCCGACTGCTCCGATAGGGACTGGCAGTTTGTTTTAAAGTGACCCATCAACCTGTGTGAGTGTCGAGAGGTATATTATGTTGAGAGGTAGTATATAAGTAGTCTGGTTCCCCACACTGGCGCGCTACTATTTGACAAGAATCAAACAATGGATGCAATTCACGCATCGCAGAATACAAGTTATCTGGGAAAGGCAAGTCGAACAAACAAGGTCATCTGATGCACCAAATCTGATATCGTAAACAACGAATATTGTCGACTACTACATCAAGTTTGCGCCATAGGAGCGCACAAATGGTTTAGCAAAGGCTAGTACGTAGCGCGTATGTAGTTTGGTATCGGATACTGTAGGTTTCTGAGAGACTTGGAAGGGAGTTGGGTATTGAACGCTGAGCCCTCATATCGCCCTTTATCTGTCTAATATCCATCCCCTGAAGATCCAGATGGAATCTTCGGGGTGATATTCGGCATGGTGAACAAAGGCCTAGTCACGAAGTCTGAGGATGTGGCATGCGCTGATAGACGATTGATATGCTAGCTGCTGCGCGAACAAATGTGTGGGATCAAATGAGAATAATGGAGTAAGACTGAACAGGGAGGGTAAAAAGAGGCTTTGGCGGAAAAGAATCAGGGCATGAGGAGCAGTGAAAGTGATGACGATGAAAAGAGCGACGTGAAAGGCCTTGAGAAGTTATGACAAGTTGATGAGCAAGATGGCCAACTTAAGAGCACCTGTAAAAGCAGCGATAGGCATTCATGATCCTCCTACCGTTATTATATGTTTTCAACTGCGACACGGCGACGGGTACATATAAAAATGCATTGATAATGATCACATTTTTGATGAGAACAATCGACACAAAAATGGTATCTCCAACCCAAAGCGAACCTGCTCTCTCCGTAAGCGGTGTCGAACGAGCCCCACGGCCAACTCACTTATCCAATCACATTGTAGCTGTCCGACTTGCTCTTGCGCTCTATCGACGCCATAATGTTCAAAATCTCCAGTGTCTCTGATCCGTGGAGAGTCTGGTCAATCGCTGATAGCTGTTTGGACAGGAATTTGACAAGGTCGTAAGCTACATCATCAAGCGGCTCGTCCCCAGACTGGACGCGCTGCAACAAGACGTGCACTCCCTCCGCTGTGTCTCGCCCAGCCTTGTGAAGGGCTTCGACCTTGTCTGCGCTGAGCGTTCCGGAATCCAGGTACTTGATGTACTGCTCGAACACCTGCTTGGCTACTTTCCGGGCTTCATTGTCATCCACAACGGCGCAATACAGATTACCAACATATTCGAAAGTCCCCTGCGGCGCCGATAGATCCGCAGACGGAAAACCAAAGTCGACGACTTGAATGCGAACAAGAGCGCCGAGCTTGCTCTTCTGTTCGTCAAGCTCTTCCACGACGCCGGCTATCCCATAAAACAGGACAACGATGGACACTGCCCAGAGCATAAGTCGTGCTCGAGATTGTCGATAGTGGACCATCACTCACAGAACAGCATGCCCTTCCATTTCGATCTTGGCATGCCGTCCTTCCGGTACCAGATCTTGGCAGCCAGTGTATTAGGCCGGGGCGAGAAAGAAGGGTTGTTGTATGGCCTGCTCCGTGCCTGCGCTAGCATTCTGAGGGTCCCGGCGCTTGCGGTATAGCGCCATGCAGGTAACCTGGCCAGAGAGCGAGGACAGGCTCTCCAGGCAAGCATGATGAGAATTTGTTGTCATCTATTGATCAAACGCTGCTTTGCCAAATACAGCACAACAACGGACACATTGGAAATTACAGTAACCAACTATCGTTTAGTAGCTCTTGCGCACTCGGTGGCAGCTTCGGATCCAACATCAAGCATCTGCGCAAGAATGCAGCAGTATCCGGAATCTCATTTTCATCCACAGCTTCAATGCTCCGCAAAATGTCTTCGAGGGTAGTTGGCGCAAAATCGGTGTTCGTGTAGAGAAGCCGTGGGCATTGAACGTGCGATACCTTTTTGGTCAATCTATGTATTACACGAGGCCTCGTAATGATATTTCACTTACTGTCTGTTCTTGCCATGTGAGCTGTTGAGGTTATGCTCTCCGCCTGTCATGCCATGCAACGCACGATCGCCCGGATGAAACAACATAGCCTCATGAATGTCATTTCATGAGGCTATACTCTTGCGAACTGGGTATACGCATAGCGCTGACAAGGACCCATTTCAAATAAACAAGCCAAGGTTTAATTACCTCGCATAAAGATTCGACCTGATAATTATCAGCTCGGAATTCATTTACAAAGCTTTGATCCGTTTTTCAATTGTTTTCTTCAGGTGACGAAAATTATTAAAAAAATTTGTTCGCCGCAGTACTTGAAAGAGTACTAACCTACCGCTGTTCCGCTTCACCGACCTACACCGTGACTAACAACAGAATCGGAGTAGACTTGAAGCCGAGTTAACAATTCCATACTATGATCTCGAGTCATTCTTTATAGAGTCTTCAGCTTCACATCATTCACATTCTGATGTATGATTCCGCAGTTCAACCGGCGAGGACGTGATGGCCACTGGCATCGAGCCTTTTTAGGTTTCGTTCCACTTGAAGCTTGAAGTTTAACGGCACCGCGCACGAGAACGTCCACACGACGTCATCCATCGCAAAGTCACACTTTAGTTTGTAGTTTGACGATGCCGGGAAGGCTGCCATCACCTCTCATCCTCAAGTTTTAACATTTATGAATAAAATGGATATCGATTATGGATATTAAGTGACACCGTAACTTCCCCCATATACTTGTTGTAACTCTACCAGAAAATATATTTCGCATGGATCTTTCGCCTACTGTTTTGCGCGCGGTTCTTGTGTGACGCGCACCGTCCTCATTCGCACTCGGTTCGTACGTGCTTGACCCTTTGTCGTCGTTGGATGATGCTGCGATGCCTTCTTTTTCTTGCTTGTACGCTCGTCGATCTCCGCCTGCGATGGGCGTTTGGCGGCCGATGTACGGACGCCACCGAGGTAAGGCTCATATCTGTTCGATTTGGGGGTATGATAAGAGAGAGCGCAGTCATTTGTGGGCCATCCTTCGCAATGGAGTGCGTCCTCGAATAAGCGCAACACCTGAGCGTGATCTACATCGTCGTGTTGATGGAAAAGGCTGCAGAGCTGATGTAATAGTTCTGAAAGGGGCGTATTTCCGGTCACTTTGATTTGCTTTTCACCATCATGCACGTCAATGAGCCAGGTTCTTTTAAGCGATCTTGCTGGCGCGTCCGCGCACTGGTCGAGCGCTTCGTACAAATCACCCAAACTTTGTCTGTGGTCCACACGACGAAGGACAGACCCACAGGATTAACCACATGAAAGATTCGAGATCGTGAGTTGGACGGTGCAAAACGTTTCCCTTCAAAATCTCCCTCGCCATGAATTGATACGTTCCCTAGGTCATCAGTTGATCACAACTCATTTTACTACTTATTATCGACTTACCGTCATTTCTTTCAAACTGTGAGGAATTTGAAGTAGGGGAAACCAATGTAGCGCCGTCTACCCTCTCCCTCGCGCGCGAATTTGTCCAACTCTGGCATGTAGGTGCTATAATCCATGTCATGAAGGAATCCTCCTTCCTCCTGATTCGGGGATAGTAAGATATTGTTCGCACTAATGTCCCGATGGAGAAGGCCGCATTCCGTGAGCGACTGATGCGCTGTATGCTTAGATTAAGCTAATATGAATAACAACCGTGTTGGAGTCGGTGCACCTTTGATGGCATCCCTAATAGCAGTAACAAATTGCTTTCGTGGAAACGAAGGTTTCAATTGGCGTGCCTACAGGGTAAAACGTCGTTCTCGTGTGACTCCGGTTGAGATCGACCAAGTTTCGCTCTGGAAGAATCGCTTGCGATGGAGGTGAAGAACCGCCTCCGGATACGTCAGCTTCTTCTGATATGGCTGGAGATGATGGTCCTGTATTAGGTTCAGAAGCAGGTTCCGAAATAGGTGGCGTTTCCGGACGGCTCGAAGGGTCGCCATAGCCTTCATCTGAAGGCCGAAAGATATGCGGACTCCCCAGCTACCCCTTGTTCTTCACCCTCGTCTGCTACCGCGTCTTGGCCTACTTCATGAAAGTCTGCCTCGTCATGGTCCGCTTCTTCCTCGTAGTCTGTTTCTTGCCCGTGGTCAATTTCATCGTAACGTGCTTCGTCGTCGTCATCGTCGTCACCCTGCTTCTTCGTTTTGACTTGCTTCGGTATACTCAGATCCTCGTCGTCGTCGTCGTCGTCGGCTAATTCGTCCTGTTCACTGTTCTCGTCATCCCCCTCTGCACTTTCGTCTTCGTTCAGCTCGTATGGCTCAAAACTGTCTGTTTTGTGCTGCATGCGAAAGTTTGGATGCGTACCAAAGTCGATGCCTCCCATTGCTCGCGCCAGACCAGAAGGATAAGCTGACTTGTAACGTTTACGAACGTGGTCATAAAAATCAAGCTCATAATTTCGATAAACATGTCGCCATGCGTCTTTCACCGCAAAGAAATGATCAGGATCCTCTTTGAACAGGACTTTCCAGACCTTGGTCGCGCGTGCAAACAAACCGGAAGATTGCGATAAAGGCCTTCCAATCGTATAGGACCATGTCATGACTGACTCAGGGACGAATCTCATCAGGTTCAAGAGGCGCATACACGGCAAGCACCTTCTTCGATTGGGTCGCACGTTCTGCTGCGATTCCCTCCTCATAGTTATGCTTATCGATTAGCGTCTGCCGTAACCACAGCTTCTCTTCTTCCGTTAGCGCCGTGATTGTTGCGTCAAGTCCCAAAAGATTCGGAACAGAAGGTATGCTACCATCGGGCGGCAGAGAAACCTGAGGATGTACAATGCGCCAAAGAAAGCGGAATAGAACATCGGACTTCCGAAGCTCGAAGGAAGGCGAAATGACTACGCATGCCCGATCAAAACGATAGATGCGCCCAGTATCTCCATAAACGCCGATGACGAAGCAAAAACAAGCACCGTTCGAGGCAAGTATGTTCCGACCATTTTTCGCTATTTGAGCTAATGTCGAATCGTGCTTCTTGCCGGACTTGAATTGATTCGAGTTAGTGACAGGGTCTTGGCTTGCAGTGCTCTTGATTTCGATATCGATTGGGCATAAATTCCACGTCCAGGCTTTTTTGTCAGGCAAGCTTTGCCCGGGATAAGTACCAGAGACGTCCGGTCTTGTCCTGTGCTCCGATGTGAAAAGAGGTGGAAAAGTCACGCTTCGCGTAGAAGCGAATGCAATCCGACGTTCTTGTGGTATATACGTCATGAGTTTGTTTAGCGCTCTCGCCTATGCATCTATGAGTTTCAATTTGTCATGATCAAGGAGAAGCGCAGCGCACCATGCCTAGGCAGTCTTCTATCGCTTTTCTAGGACGGTATTCCGTGAATAGGCCAGTTGGACATGGAATGGCGGGATCAAATCCAGGTACGAAGTCGGAAAGGAATCCATCAATATCATTGCACATTCTACTATTTTCTCGTAGACGATTTGCCCAGAAAGCCGTATATTCTACATCGTCTGTTTTTGGGGTCTTTGACGAGGAGTATGACGTGACTAGAGTGCGTCTTGTTTCTGTGTGGCGTATGGTTTGTATCGAGTGGCCGTGTTCTGTTTACTCCTGGCGTTTTGGGTGTCGTGGCTGTAGGAGCACGGGGCTGATGAGGGTGTGGCAGGTCGTTCATTCGTCATTGGTAGAGGAGTGCCTTTGTTGAGCCGTATTTATATATAAGGCAGTTAAGCTAGGTGTTCCAATGTGGAAAGTAATTCCCAGGTCAACACCTTGTTTGACCCAGTGGCCACAGGTGGTTCTCAAATGTCCAATCTTATCAACGCTATTGTACATTGGCAACGCCAGTCACGATTCATTGCTACTCTTGCATTATTCATATACCATATGAGCTGGCCACTATTCATGCTCCATTAAATACAATGCAGCCAGGATATCTTCAAAAATTTGACGCACCAGTCACGTACGTCGCCAACAGTAAAAGGGCTTGACCCGTCATTTCGTACGGCTATACATCATGCACCCATCAGAATGCAAGAGAGACACAAAGAATCCGGAATACCTCCCCAAAGGATTTCGCCTGATATTCGCGAATTTCAGGATCCATATGCAACGTCTGGTCCGTTTTCGCTGCGGCGGTGAGCTCTATCATACTACAAGTCTGCTAGAAGTTGTCCTAACCATATCCAGGACAAATCGCGGATGCCACATTTTGCCCATTCTGCTGCAAGACCCTTGACCAAGTTTGACGTTGCATTAACAATGTCAGTGTCCAAACACACCCGGACTGTACAAACCCGAGTGAGGAATTCATTTTTAGCCTTTGGTTTATGATCGTAGAGCTCATCGAGCTCGTGATCACAATCGAGCCTTTGTGATTTCGTTCCACCCATAACCTGAAAAATTTACGAATGTCAAGAGCGACTACAACTGGGGGGAGGATGTTGAAGCTCACTGCGCAACCGCGATGTGTTGAAAACGCCAAACACGTTGACACATAGACAGTTTCAAAGTCAGCTTTTGTCAACTCAAAAGCGGGCTTGACGACGGAAACGCCAGCATTCTAGTCTCTGTCAAGCCATAGCTTTCTCTTACCGCGATGAGACCCGTGATAGGTCCAAGCTCATGATCGATTGTGCGCATCGTCTCGTTCGTCAGCTCGAGATTGGAAACATCGCACTTGTATGCCTGCCACCAGCGGTTTCGTGAACAAATTGCGAGCACATATGTGGTGCGCTGACCTTGGTTTTGACACCGAAGCGTTCTCCAATCTCCTTGGCGACTTGTTCTGCATTCTTCGAGCTCCTGATAATGCGAACGTCAGTAAGAGGGAAGGTAGTGGTACAAACGTGATCCTCGCCGGTATATCACCGCGACGTTGGCGCCTGCCTGAGCGCACGCGCAGGAAAAGGCATAACCTATCCCGCGGTTGCCGCCCATGGCATTTCTCTGCGACGAGTCAATATATTCCAAGAAGATCGTGAAGGACGGATTGACTAGCGATATCAATGGTGAAAGGCATGATACGATGAGGAGCGAAAGAAAGGAATATGCGCGCGAATATATGCGACATCGTGCACCAAAACGTCACGCTCCCACGCCCACCGAACCGTTGCTACCCCCGCACCACCCGTGCCTAAGTGAAGACATTAGTCGAGGGGAGCATGGTTGACGAGGTGCGCTCACCTTTCTCGGAGCACTTCCTCGCAGTCCTTGAGGAATTCAGGCGAGAACGACCCTAAGCACTCTACTACGCCCTGCAAATGGAGTTTGTGTGTATCAGGATCCTGGTAAAAGAGCACCCGTTCTGTAAGAAGTTCAAACAGCTGGGATGTATTCAGTATCAGCGGAGCGATGTCGGTGGCCGACGTACAAGGCAACCGACTGTCCAGATATCGATGCCGGACGTCCATGGATATCTGAGGGTAACTTCGGGGCCGCGGATGATAGACGGTTGACGAAAATGCTCTCTCACGGGTTCATTGACGGGAGTTGCTATAGATGAATTGTCAGTAAGAGTGAGTGGGGGGACGGGATATGCTCAATCCACCAGACGCACTGAAATGTTCTCAATAGATCCACCAACGCTGAAATAGGGTAGAGGTTCCGAACAAGAAAAGACGAGAGGCAAAGGTAACGATTTCAGGATCAGGGGAGGGCCATAGATCGATGGAGGGTTCGCCTTCATGTAATCGTCTATCCGAGAAGTTGTTGGATGAGGTATTGAAACAAGAATATTCTCTGATTTAAGATCTCAAGATATGATCGTTGGCATCTGTCTAGGTGATCGAAGGTTTGCTAGGCTTGAGCTTAAGGCATCCATCACGAAGCATATGTGATCACCAGCCGCGCTCCGGCTAGTAAAACAGTGTCGGAGGGTCAAACAATGGTTAAATTCGGGGGTGTTAGGGTTGGCAGATTCGATCTTCCGGTATATGTCATATTCTGGTGAATGGCCCGCGACAATTCGCGCAGTGGCTTGCGATGTCAAGATCTTCATGGAAACGAAAGTTCTAGTCTCCGACGACTTGTCGCTGTCATATTATTAATAATGCGAAAATTTGCTTGATGGAACTCACAGCGCGGGCCACACAGAGGAGGAACCAGCCCAACCCAGCTGCACTCAATGATCAAAACAGGGTTGGGACGGGGATCGCATATGCGGACCTTGCGGACGAACTCGTACTGTATTAGCGAGCGTCCAACTGCAGCAGCGGTTCCTCCGGGGGCTCGTCTGTTCCTCCCATCGCAGTAACCAGGACCTTGGGGTCGATTGCTTTAACATCCTGTTGGAAGGCCAATGATTGTCCTTGCCAACTTCTTTCGGGCGCTCTCTGCGAGGCAAGCTGTCGTCGGCAGAGTCTAGTGACCAAGAGAGCGCCGCGTGAAATATGCAATTCGGGGAAAAGTTACTGTTATGATATTAGGCTTGCGGAGACACGGTCTTCAGTCCATGTCATCGGAGAAGGTGGACTCAAACTCAGCTCGGGCATGGCCGATTGTCATCTGTTGATCAAGCGCCACTTGTCCAAATACAGCACAATAGCACCGGCTCGGACTGTTCCGGCGGCCCCGGGTGTGCCCAACTTGCCTTGAGATGAACAAGGGACTACGTCGTCTGTCACCCTTGTCTGAAAGGATACGCATAAGCTTGAGATCACCTTGTCTTTCGAGTCCACCATGAATACCAAACCTGCCACAAACACCATCCCTGGAGCGAATCCCTACCCCTTGTTGTCGAGGCCAATTCAAAGGACGTATGCAAACCTACGAAGAACAAAGCACGACATGAAACACGGTTCTGTCAACCCTGATGATCATGAAGCAAGTCGGAATGGTCGGAGGTACGCCATAGGCCTTCCTCACGGTCAGGTTAGCATGCGCACCTTTACTGATGATCGCGAACACCATTCATTCGACTGGGCTCCCGTTACGTTTGTTTCGTCAGGTTCAACTCCAATGCCATTCAAAACACCGGTCACCGGATCCTCCGAGGGCACATCTCGCCCTTGGTCGACGCAACCTTTTCCGCGACTTGACGTTCCGGGTACGACTCCTTCCGGCTCTCTGCAGCTTGCCAAAGCGACACTGGACGAGACCCCAACAGATTCGAGTGATGTAAACCAACCCCCTTCCTCCACCTCCACATTCCCATCCCCACATACGCACGAACTGAAATTGAACCCGTTCCGGTCTCCTCTTCATTCCACCATCATGTTCCCCTCCCTCGGCACCGTCCTTAACGACCTTCTTGACGACCGCGCCTCTACCGAAATCGAGATCGATGCTCTCGGCTGCGCACTCCTCCCTGCCTCCGAATTCATCCTCGCCCTCGAATCCGAATGCAGCTTTTACTACGAATTCTGGGACGGGCACAATGAGTGCGTTGCCCTCTTCCCCCCATTACCTTTTACCCCTTTTTACCCCTTTTTGTCCCTCTTTACCTGATCACGACTTGACTGACTGTGTGACTGTCAGGGCTCAATACTGCTTCCCGGTCGACATAGCTCTCTACCTCGACCCTGCACGCGCGCCCCTATACGACTACTATGCGCTCGCTTTACCATCTGTGCCGAAAATCGCGGTGCGTCTCGCCTCCCTCGCGCTCCCCACACGGTTTACACGATTATTGCCTAAACCGCGTCCACCGGTATCGCAGGACGACTCAAACGACTCTGGCGCAAGCTACGCCTATACGACCTCTTATCGGGGTCGTGTCCTCAAACCTCAGGGACAACAAGCCGCTGCAGAAGGAGAGGAGGACAAACCCGAAGTGATCACGCCCGCTAAAGGGATCTATCTCGCCCCGAATTGGGAGAGGGTCAAGCCTTTGAGTGCTCCTTCCGTTTCGAGTTTGAGTTCGCGGCGTTCGAGTTCAGAGGAGGGCAAGGACAAGGAGAACCAGCAGGATCCGACCGAGACAGGGACAGAGACAGAGAATACGCGCCGCGCCGCGGCAGACAAGGACAATGACAGACGTGGCTTCACCCTCCGCGCTTGGATCCCAATTCCCCTGAGCCTCTTCGAGAACAAAGAGACGTGCACGTTCCGCATTGATGCGCGCGTGTGGATCGAGGATCCTTACACCTACGTGCGCAGCGAGAATGGCCAGACTCAAATGTCGAGACGGAGGCGGTATAGATCCCAGAGAGGGGGTAAGTTGGGGATTGGAGATTTTTCGGAACCGAGCAACGATGCTCAGAGTACAGGAGAGGGAGGGACACTGAGGATGGTGGAAGCCTCGAAAGTCCTTACCGTGTCGCACCTCCAGAGCGGGCGGGAGATGGTCTAATCTGTACTATTTACATGTTGCTCTAAAGTGATTGCAATCAGGCATAGTACAAGTTACGATTTACTATGCAAAGAAAATGTCTAGGGGACATACTGTACAAATGTTCAATAGGCACAAGGCCCCGCTCGCACGGTTTGATACCTTACCGATGCCGTCTATAATCTATTCGATCCGGGAACATGCTTGCTTTCTCTCCGCTCCCCAAGCCGTTGCTTTGTCAAAGTCTCTCGATACTTGATTACTTGACGCGTCCAGAGGAGGGACGGCTAGAGACACACTGTCACTGTCACAATGATAACTGAGCCTCCTCTCACACACCTGTGACACCACCAATCGATTTCGGTCTGGACCACACTATTTGTGTTGCAATTACTTTGCTCGTCTCCACCACCTGAGGCTGCTAGAATCCTCTGCGTGTTGTCTAAGGTGGAATGCGCTTTCCTGATATTGTGCCGCCAGTTGAACTACGAAAACTTGACGCACCACCCACACATAGTCCTCTATCTCGACCCTGCACGCGCGTCCTATGCGCTCGCTTTACCATCTGTGCAGAAAATCGCGGTGCGTCTCGCATCCCATTCGTGACCACCACTGTCAATGAAAAAACACCTTAGCTAAGCCTGACATCACACTGACAAGAATCAACAGGTATAATTGAGAGTTTTACAAGTTTACAAAAATAGCTCAAACGTTATCGAAGAAAAAAAGAGTCCGCCTGCTGCGTTTTATCACAAACAGACAAGATCCTACTTCCGATGCAGGCTCGACGGTTCAAGCCTGATATCGTAAACAACATATATCGTCTATTTGGGGGGTCAAGATAGATCCTCTGTCCTTCATTCAGACGGTCCGCGTCACCGTTGTAATGGCTTATCCATTTCGTGATGTTGAGCGGCATTTACCTCATGTGTCGAAGCCTATCCTCACCTATATCTACGGAAGCCGCGGATTGTTAGATAATGAAGGCGGTAAGTGCAGAGTGGGAGGCCCGGCATACTGACACCCAGTCCACATCTCTACATCGGCTAGATCGAAGATGTGTTACCCTCAATTCGGCCAAGGAGCTGGTGGCGTCAAAAGTCAAGACCGTGGTCAGCGGAGCGCCATCGCAAATGCCGGCTGGGACGCTGATTGAACAGGATTCGTAATACAAGCGTGGGCCGTGGGGGTCTTCGTGGAAAACCTGAAGCGATCAAGCCTGTGTCCCACATCCAGAGCAGGCGGGAAAAGGTTTTCCTTTGAAATTAAAGCAATTAATCAATCGTACTACTAGTAAGAACGCAAAACGTCCAAGAGTGCCATATGCATATGTAACATAGTGTTTTCTAAGAGCAAGCAATCAATCTATAGAGGTGTCGAGTGGTGGCGCCGGTCTACATCTTCCTCTTCCCATTCGATGCGCCCGATCCGTTCATTGGCGATGTGCTATTGCCTTTGGTCACCTCCGCAGCACGGCGCCACACCCCCTTCTCGTCCTTCCTCCGTACCGTGAAACACGCAATGCCGAGGTACTCTGTCACGTCCCTAATCACCAAATAGCAGAACCGGGTGTACACCCCCGCCGAGGCGAGGAAAACAACAGTGATTAGGACGGCCGTGCGTGGCGCGTTGGACTGTATCACCGGGCGTCTGGTTGGCGATACGCGCGTAGTCAGATGATTGGGTGTATGCGTGACAAGAATTGGAACGAAAAAAAAAAAAAAAACTTACATTCCAAACAACTTTGGTAGACACGCGTCCACCGCTCCGATGAGACTGACGAACCAGACGTGGTCCCACATTGGGTAGGGCACCTTGGTGACGTGGCTGAGGATCATCCTACCCACCTGGTGTGCGAATTGGAGGCCCCACGCGGAGATCAAGGGGAGGAAGAAGGGGGAGTGGAGGAGAATTGGAGACTGGGAGAGCCAGAGGAGGTGAGTGAAGGGCGGGAAGAGGAAAGGGAGGAGGAGGATGAGTGGGTGGAGGGATGAGGCTGATCTATGTCCAGGTGACTTGCGGACGTTGTGGTACGATGTGAGGGTGTTGAAGCCGAGGCCTACCGCCCCGAATAACATAAAGAGGACGTTGAGTGGGAGATCGTGAAGTGGTTTGTCCAAGACGGGGACATGGATTTTGGCGAGGAGGGGTGCAAGAAAGGGGAAGGGGGCGGAGGGGGCGGTCCCAGAAAGCGGGGCCGCAGAAGCCGGTGACGGTGTAGATGAGGACGATAAGGAGGATGCCTTCGACGGGGCCAGAGAAGACGCCGAGGTAGAGCTGGCCGGTGTGGTATTCTTCCCAGGTGGTGAGGTAAAAGTTGGCGTGCGTTGCGATGAGCGAGGTGACGGTCCACCACGACCGCCCGAGGTTGAGGGCGTACGAGGCCATGATGACCTCGAGCGTGGTGTTGAGCGCGTCGCAGCCATGGTCGAACATTTCGCCCAGAGGCCCAGCCGTGCCGGTGCGCCTTGCCTGCTTTCTTCATTTCGGTCGCTTCAGTGGCCACATCCGATACACGAAACGTCGTACCCGTCTATTGCGTCCAAGCTCTGGTAAGCGAACAAGCCAACCGCCCAGGTAAAGTAAAGCCAGTTTGGAGGGGGTGAAGGCGCTCCGTGTTTTTGTGTGAGGTACTCGGCGTCATAGTAGAGCAGGGAGAGAAAGTTGAGAACGACGATGAGGAGGCCAGCGAGGGTAATGGTGTTGGGGGCAACTGAGCGTGGCCAGAGGGTGATGAACCAGTTCCAGTAGCGGGAGAGGACGTATCGGGAGAGGAGGGACCTGTCGACGCCTTTGTACGCGTATCGCTCCAGGTTCACGAGCAGGTGCGGCGGTATGTATCCCATCTGCAGCGCTCCTCCTTGTCTCCGTCACGCCAAATCCAGGCAGTTTTACAGGTTAGTACAACGTGGGAGTTCCTGACCCTGACACAACCCCTTCAGAGAACCTCAGGACTAATAGTAATACTTAGGACTTGGCTGACAGACTCGTCGACGCCGTCCGCAGCTGCCTATGCCACCGCCTGCTCCACAATACATTTGTCGGTAAGCCTCATGTCTCAGCTCATCTGTTCCATGCTCTCCAACCATGCTCTTGTCGCTCGTCGCAACCGCTGTGCTCGTACTTTCTGCACAGGCATTCACATCAGTCCCCATCCGCAAAAGAGCGGGTCTGACACGCGAGGATGGCGTATTTAACCATGCCAAGGTCATCAAGGACATTGCTTCTGCCGCAAACAAACACAGGCAGAACATGATCAACCTCGGACGCAACGTGGCAAGAGAAGCCACCCATGACACACTTTTCGCTCGGAATTCAGAGCCCCTCACAGACGAGAACAGCGACATGGAATGGGATGGCAACATCGCTATCGGAACGCCCCAACAACACTTTATCATCGACTTTGACACGGGCTCGTCCGACCTCTGGGTTCCTTCTTCTCAATGCCACGCCGACCCCTGCCAGTCCAAAAACACGTACAACGCAAATAAGTCCAACTCGTCTAAACTCCAGCCTGGAAACTTTTCCATCCAATATGCAGACGGGTCTTCAGTCCATGGCGGCATCTACAGAGACACGGTCGACGTTGCGGGCGTCAACGCTACAGGCCAGTTCTTTTCCAGTGCAACCAACATATCGTCCTCGTTTGCCGATAACCCAATTGACGGGTGAGTACCCAGGCTTCCCTTCCGCGTCTCTCCTTCAATATCAAATTGACTGTGACCTATTAAAGCATCCTTGGCATGGCCTTTTCCGCCATCGCGCATAACCAACAGCCACCCTTTTTCCAAACAGCTGTGTCTCAGGGCACTGTCTCCCCTCCCTCTTTTGCTTTTTACCTTTCCTCCAATAACTCGGAGCTCCACCTCGGCGGCACCAACACGAGTCTGCACACCGGACCGATCGAATACCACTCGGTCGTCAACGTCACCAACTCTTCCTCCTCTTCCTCGGCCGCCAACAAATCTTTCCCCGCATTCTGGCAAATCTCCAAAGCCTCTATCAACGTCAACTCGTCCACCTCTGTCGTCTCCTCCTTTGACACCATCATCGACTCTGGCACGACGATCATGGTCGGCCCGCCCCGCGCCGTCAAGTCCGTGTTCGCCGCGGTCCCCGACAGCCAGATCGTGGACGAGGAAGGCGGGCTGTATGCTTTCCCGTGCGATGCGGTGCCAGAGGTGAGCTTCAGGTGGGGAGCGAATGGGACGGATTGGGTGATTAACGCGACAAAGTGCGTTTCGCTCTCTTCTCGTGTGTGTGTGTGTGTGTATGTGTGTGAAATGGATGATGCGCACAGTTTTAACCTAGGCCAGATGTCGTCTGGAAGCAACATGTGCGTGGGGGCGCTCGCAGGCCAGGATCTGGGGTTGGGCAAGAATGTGTGGTTGCTGGGCGATAGGTACGTCGTTTACACTGGGGTTTGGAGGGTTGCTACTGACCTCTCTCTCCTTCTGTGTGTGTGTGTGATAGTTTTATGAAGAACGTGTATACGGTGTTTGATATGGGCAATAATTCGGTAGGGTTTGCCAAACTTGTGAATGGGATTGGGACATAGTGTATTTATCGTCTAAGGTTTGTCCATGTTAAACACTTTATAAGAGTGTATACATTAAATCGCTTAGTGTCAAACTATCTCCGACGGCGGACACCACCCGGTTTGATTTTTTCCGGCGGTCGAGATAAGGTAGAAAACGACGTACTTCTTACACGTTGGTCTTTTGGACATCATCAGCCTGCACGATGCTCCGGTACTGAGAGACTCGCTGTCAGTACGCCCTCTAACTCTGCTCCCTTACTATCGCCGTCGGCATCCGCCGCTGTTCGTCCCCTAATCTAGATTTTTATTTCTAAATGCCCTGGGGTCGTTCGGAATTTCCATAGAGAGGAATGGCCGAAATGACACGCGTGACGATGTCTGTCGTTGTTCTAACTATGGCTAATCACTGAGGCACGGTGGGTATCAGAACCTGACCAAACCTTATGATTTGTATTGCAGGCACTCGTGGTCCACTCTATGCGAAAACCAGGGGTGGCTACTATGCGTGTCCATTCGTGCAATACGGACACTGGAACAGATAGGAGGCGTTGGGGGCTCCGCCTTCGAAATTCAGCACAATTCCTTTCCCTCACTGGCAGGAAACTGACACTATCTTATCATGTCTGATATCAATGCTAGCCGTCTCCCCCGATTGCTCGTCCCGCGTTATCCGTGCATCGACGAGGACGCTGAGGCTATCCTCAGGAGTGGCGAGTGGTAAGCCCTGCATCCGTCCAATGATGTACAAAACCACTCACGCGCTACGTATTAGCCTTCGCTAAACACCCAGTCCACTTGTCCGCTCCTATGGCATGAAGGTGCCGCATCTCGTGTCTTAGCAACGAGACAAGACAATTGTACTGACTTCAAGTATATAGCAGTGGACGATATATGTTATTTATGGGATTGAACCGTTGAACCTGCATCGGAAGTACTAGGATATTGTTTGTAGTAAAACCCATGTGGACGATCCGTGTCCGAAGCTGTTGTAGCCAATGTGAAGTCCAAGTCTCCACGTCAAATCGCTTCGTGTCAAACGAGCACTATCACCGACGGCAGACACCATCCTATTCAACTGATTTTTTCTGGCGGTCGAGATAAGGTAGAGAACGACGTACTTACACTGCTGCAGATCATGGTCTTGGCTTTGGACATCAATGATCATCGATCATCAGCCCGTACGCCATCGCCGCTTCTCATCCCATCACACCTAGATCTAAATGCCTTGGGGTCGTTCAACTTCTCAACCTTGGCATAGAGAGGAATGGCTGAAATGACGTGACGACGTTTGTCGCTGTTCTAACTATGACTAGTCAAGGCACGATGGGTATCAGAACCTGACCAAACCTTATGATTTGCGGGGACTCGTTGTATTGCATCTGAGAGTTGGAACGTTAAAATGACGTGACGATGTTTGTCGTTGTTCTAACTATGTATGGCTAATCACTGAGGCACGGCAGGTACTTAGTTCGTGGAATTATCAGAACCTGACCAAAGGGGCGTTGTAGTGGTGTATTTGGAAAAGCGGCGTTTGATCAACAGACGACAACGAAATCGGCATACGAATGCTTGCGTGGATCCGCAGAGCCTGTCGATGTCGTCTGCCCAGATTATCCGCATGGCGCTTTACCACAGACGCACGGGCGTCCAGAATACTACTGCAGGCCATGGGTAGATCGTACCACAACCCTTCTTTTTCGCCGCGGCCCAATGCGCTTGCTGCCAAGATATGGTACCGAAAGGATGGTGTGCCAAGATCGAAATCGAAGGGCGCGCTGTTCTGTGAGTGAGGTTTTTCGACAATTTCAAACGAGACTCATGCTCTGGGCAGTGTCCGCCTTGGCCCTGTTCTATGAGATGTTCGAGGCCATGGGCAAGCTTGGCAGGATGAAAGATATCATCTGTGCTGTTGTCCGCGTCCAAGCCGTCGATGCTGGCTTTCCATCCGCAGACTTGTCGACGCCGCAGGCGACATATAAATACATTGGCAGACTCTATCATGCGATTATGACTGACAAGGATACGGGGAAAACAGGGGAGCAGCTGTTTGATCTGTATGTCAAGCTTCTGGATTCCGGCAAGCTCAGTGCGGACCAGACTGAAGCCATACACAAGATCGGGCGCGATACGGCGGAAAGGGTACATGCCTTGTTTCAGCGACTGCAGGCTGCCAGTGGGGACGAGCCGGTCGTAGATGTAGCCCTTGAACTCTTGACAATCATGACTGAGCAAATATCGGCGATTAATCAAAGTTTTCATTGTTTGGAGACGCTGGAGATTGCGAAAGACCCGGCCTCGATGGAACACAATAACAGGTCAGACACCTACGACGTGGTGGGATAGGTGAGTCGGCCGCATCCGCTCGTCCAACATTGCTTACGGAGAGCGCAGATTCGCGTTGGGTTGGAGATACCATTGTCATGTCGATATTGTATGCTCATCAAATGTCGATTATTATCAACGTATTTTTCTAAGTAACGGTCGCTATCTCCGGCCGCAATGTTTCTTGCCGATCACCACCAGCCATCTATCCCAGCGTTCTGGCAACTCCCCAACGCGTCCACCAGTCAACTCGTCTACCATCGTAGTCTCCTCCTTCACAGCATTATCGACTCTGGAAACCTGCAAAACATCTAACGCAAAACAGATGGAAACTATGTTCGGCTTTGGTGAGTACTAACCTGATCATGCATCATGTCAAGCAGGATGCGCGGAAACCTGTAAGTGATGACGTGAAGAAGAACGGAATTCGGAGTAACAAACGTTACATTCGCATCTTGCGTGCTAGTAGTGGGTTGTGGAAAGACCGCATCCGTAACTTACCTGACGCTGCGACCTGCTACCGGGGACTGCCGCATACATTGGCCTGAAAACGTCGGGGAGGATCGTCGTTTCAACAACAAATTCATGACAAAGTCACCACCGCTAGATCCTCACGATGTTTTCGGGTTGGGTCGAGTCAAGATTTGACTGAATAGGAGAGATGAGATTCTCTGCTTGCTGAGACGCGGTAAGATAGGAGGAACAACCTGCGATAGTGACGAAAGAAATAGATTCGTTGCATCGCGGAATCGCTTCAATACAAAAACCGTTTGTAATCTACAGAAATACTGAAACGAGTTGGTGATGATATGATCAAGAAATGGAAGCCATATGTAGGCTTATTTGAGTGTTACTATCCAGGCGTCGAGGGTCTAAGTAAACTGGTGGGAATGTCTTAGCTCTTGGCTCTTGAGTCAACAATTCTGTAGATGATATTTAAGACAGGCAACAACTCGGTCAGATTTGTCAAGATTGCAAGTAGTTCTTATGTAGCTATGGCTCGTCCCCAATATGTGCGAACGATGACTCGGCCCACTTATTACTGTTACACGGTCTAAGTCCTCTGCCTGAGCTTAGCAAATCCAATCTGCAGCGGCTCCAAATGAAACTCGGCGAGAACGGTCTTCAAAAAGCTACAGCCCATCAACACTTCGTCAAAATTCAATCAGAGAATGTACACACACTCCACCCAACATCCACAAGCCAGGCTCATGCTCCAAATCATATGCGACCAGCGCTCCAATGCACTTGGCAGTATTCCCCTCTTTGACCAATATTGAACCTGTAGAACACCGTTGATCAAGGTGAAAAATCTACACGTCTACCCCAACCACTTACATATCACTACTGACCTCCCACTTCGTTTCCCCACCGTTCCATGAAAAGCTGATCATGGGCACCTTGTTGCATGGAATGAGGTACTGTCCATTCCACGTCGTCCATCCGCCTGTATTATATGACTCTAACGGGCCTATTTTTTTATAAATTTCTTCCACGTTGGCCTGCGGACCGTAGATGAAGGGTGCCCCGCTGTTGATCATGACCTTAAATTTGTCAACCACCGGGCCCTCTTCCGAATTGATAAACAGCTCAGTGTCGCCGAGTATCCAATACTTCTCGTCGACAACTTTGTAGTACTCAATTTTGCCAGTGTATAAAAGTGGGTTGGTCCCCCCTAGGTATAGTTTGGGATTTTTCTCGCCTAGGTAGAGTGCAAAGATCGGAAGAATGAGGCTGCTTTTGATTGCCTGAATAAACGTGGGCTCGTCTTGGTTTCCGGAAGAGTGGGCCATGGCGAGGACACTGAGGTTAGTAGAAAGTGAAAATGGGTTAAGTCCGAGTCGTTCGTGCTGGAATGATGGACATACTCACCTTCTACGCCAGCGCTTCACACTTATACCCCCAAAAAACAAGCCCAATGCTTGTATCTTGTTTTGGCCCAGCGATGTCATACCTGTGATAGATACATCGTCCTTGTACCAGTCTCCCCTAATGGCAGGATCGCCGCTGGCATACACACATTCAGCGTCGAATGGTCCCTTTTCGGGATGCCGCGAACACATCCCCGACTTCGTATGTTCGTGGCTCTCCCATCCATGTCTTGAGGCGAACCAGGACCTGGTGGCCCCCGTATCCACTACCACTTTGTATGGCTGAAAACTGGATAGCAACCGGATGGGAGCCACCCACTGTCGGTCACGTGTCATTTTGAGTTCTACAGAGAGTGCTAGTTTGTCATTTCGACGTTTCAAGCTATAAAGCTAAATCATAATAAGAATTGGAGCATTATGATCGAGTGAGTGGAAGGTGATATAATACCTCTCGTTTGGCGAAGTATTCGTCGTCGTGAAATACGTCTTGCATTGTCACTATGTTGCCTCCAAGTTTGCCGAGGGACTGACGCTCTGCAGTTGTAATAACTGTAAAAGACGTTATGAGGAGGAGCGTCCCGTATTTATTGAACATCAGCGTAGGCGGGAAGGAAGTGAATGAATAGTTGGATCCTGGTCGTATATGGCGTGCTGACTGATAGCATCATGGCAGATGGTGGATATGGCAACGCCACGAGCGACCCGGTTCCTCCGAAAGCGAGATGAAATGAAATGGTGCGGCTGTGCGGGACAGCCTGCTGTCGTCAAATCCGCTTCGTTAGTCAACTAGTCAATGTTCAACGACAGGACTATTATGAGTCTTCATCTGCAACAAGAAGAGATAGCGTGACGCGTAACGTCATGATGTTCAACTTGTCACACTCGATTATCGCGTCATGTTGTCGCCTGTCTGGCGTCCCGAAGACACATCTAAACCCGGCCCTGCAAGGCCCGGCAGCTCTGAACTATTCAGGCCTGACATCCTGGAATTTATAGACAACCTCATCGAACAGTACAGCCAGGAGTTGCGAGAACTGAGCCTTGACATACACGGTACAACAACTTTCTCTGCCTCACGGTGACGAGACGTTCGCTCATAGCCAGACAGCCCATCCTGAGCTTAGGTTTGAAGAGCAGTGAGTTCTTCTACACATCGATCGTGCAATGAACATATATCCTGACAGTTATGCGCACGATGTTCTGACGGCCTTTATGGCAAAGCACGAGTTCAAAGTCGAGAAGAAATTCCACCTGGAGACCGCCTGGCGTGCAACGTTCTCCCATGAAACCAGGTGGTAGGACTATTGGCCTTAATTCCGAGGTGGGTTCGAGTTTTGTATGCATATGGCTGGTTGTGACTGATCTAAGTAGATGGACGCTCTCAAGGGCATTGGACACGCCTGCGGCCACAACTTGATTGCCATCGCTGGTACGTCGTCATGTTCCCTAGTGACCGATCGATGTTCAAGTCTGTGCGAGTCAGGTGTGGCCGTTGCCTTGGCTCTCAAGGCTGCTCTTGTCAAATTTGACATACCAGGCAAGATTTCGCTTCTTGGGACACCAGGTATGGTCTCATTCTGAAGAAGATATTGCATGTGAAATGCGCTTACTGCTGTACCTTAGCCGAGGAAGGCGGCGCCGGAAAAGCAATACTGCTCGACAAGGGCGCCTACGAGGACATGGATGTGTGCTTGATGTACGTCTTATTTCTTCTTTCCTGCGCCCCCGTCTCCGTGAACTTAAACGCCTTAGGTGCCACCCAGCTCCAGGACCAAAAGGGTCAGTAAGCCTTTCGAGCTGCTTAGCGCTTCAGCGCATAGAAGTTGAATACTTCGGACACACGTACGTTCTCCAACATGATTGACGCGCATCCGCTTATCCCACAATAGCGCTCATGCTGCATTATCTCCTTGGGAGGGCAAGAATAGCTTGGACGCGGCTGTTTTGGCCTACAATAACATTTCTGCTCTTCGCCAACAGCTACCTCCGACGCACCGTGTGCACGGCATCATTGAAGGGAGAGACTGGGCGCCCAACAGTACGCATGGTGCTACTTGGTCGCTGTATACAACTCACCTTGTGCGTAGTCATACCAGACTATTCCAAAATGTTGTAAGGCCGGACAATCCTTCGCTTTTTCCGCTACTCTCACTACGGCCATCAGTTATTATGTAAGGGCACCTACGAGAGCAAAACTGTTGGAAACTGTGAAGCGCGTTATCCCGTGTTTCCAGTAAGCGATGCTTTTCTGCGCACGATGGATTACAATGCCTAAGATGTTGGCATAGAGCGGCAAGTATTGCAACAGGATGTGACGTGAAATTAGATGCGAACAACGTCATCATGTGTGACCTTCGCCAGAATAAAGCACTGGGCATGTTCTTCAGAATTTGTTATCCGAGTATGCTGATTTCTGATTTTATGCAGGAGCGGAAGCTTGCGAATATCACACTCAACAAGTACGGCGATATCGATTATGAGTGGGGAATCAGCCATGCATCGACGGATTTCGTCAGTTTTCCCACCGCATTCATTGAACGTTGACACGAGATTCATATAGGGCAATGTCACATATGGTAATGGACTTGAACGCTCTGCTTAACTGTACTGAGCGCTACTTGATGATAGCCCTACCGTCTCTACATCCTGGTTTCGGTATGGACCATCTGTCTACTGATAGCCACTCACCGTGTCAATTTTATCGGATAGCGATTCCTACCGTTGTCGATGGCGGTAACCACACGAGGGACTTTCGAGACGCAGCGGCTACAGAACTTGCCCATGATGCCTGTCTGAGGGTATCCAAGGCGCTGGCGGGTACTGGTATCAGAGTGCTCCTTGATGATCAGTTCTTTGACGAGGTTGGGTCTTGCGACGTGTGCATTGGTTTTGTGACTGACAGATCAATCATGACAGGTAAAGAAGACTTTTGCAGAAGACAAGGTGATAAGAGATATAGCTTGACTATTGTCATAGTGAGTGCTGCCTGCACTGCAAGAAGTCGGAGATGATTGTGTTGATACATAGGGAATGTATGTCGATATAAATGTAAAGAATACTTGTGCAACTTCGAACATTGTGAGTCCATGTCAATCGTTGCCCGGTACCATGCGCCACAATGAAGGTGAGAGATGAGCGGGTACTTACCCAGGAGCCGTCGAATCAAACATAAATCAGTCTGCAAACATTTAAGTATTTTGCCGCGGTGTCTGGCTTTGTTTCGCAATGACAGATATAGCGGGCTTTCAAATTTCAGCGGCGGGTCGCAGACAAATCGCAGATAAAATAGCGTGCGCTGCTATAATCTCCATAATCTGATGTATCCATGCCTTGCTGTGTTTGGTCGTTGCATATTCATAGTGCTTGAAAACCTAACGACGCTGGTACGCGTATGGTACGCATGTACTCGTACTACCCTTCTCCGCTCGTGGACAACTATCCCACTTTAATTAGTGCGAGATGGAATTCGCAATCCGAATTTGATACGTAATGCCATTAAATTCGATGTATTGGCCGTTCATAAGTAAAGCTACAGACAATAGCTGGGATCAATTGATTCGAATAGTAGAGAATTGATAAACGCCTGATAACGTGTGGTGTCATGCTGAATCGCGTTGCCCAATAGGACCAGTGAGTAAATCGATCGTATTTTCTTCGGAGGACCGTATATTATGGGTGTCCCACTGTTAATTCTGGTCACGATACCGTGGGCCAGAACTGAATTATCAACGAGGACCTTTCCCTTTTCTTAGCTACCACCCACAAACGCCCCCTTTTATGCTGACCCGCAACTACCGGACAGTTTTGAATTGCAAAATTTAACTGTCTGGACGAATGTTGAACGCAAAGACGTCGTGCACAATGAAATCCTTCGACAATTTCGGCGCAGAGAAGATGTTTTGATGATCAAAGCTTGGAGTGATGACATCGAGCTGAAGATGCCGAAGAATCTAACAAATAAGATAAAAGACAAGAGTTAACTTACCCGTCAAAGGCACCAGGGTCACAACTGCGAATTCTATCCACACTTTCATGCAATTTACAGGGTCCGAAATGAACTTGATCTTCCACGGCAATGTTACGATGACAATTGTCGCGTCATCTTCGGGCGGCCCCGACATTGCGAATCCACGAATGTCACGGCACAAACGAAAATTCAGGGCTTGAGTGTGGAACATAAATGAAATACAAGGATAAGTGAACTCGGCAATGTCCATTGTTCAGTGTTTGTTAACGGCGTTCTGCAGTTTCTGTTACGCAAACTTGATGGTTTTCCGTTTTCATTGGAGGCGCAGAGCCTCCGCATGGCAGTCCAACGTGCGGTGGATGCGGTGGATGCCCTTCAGCAGGCATCAACCCCAACACGGTCACAAGCCTCACGAAGGTCCTGTGAGCGGTATGTCTGCTGTGTTTTGAGACAACTTATGAAATATTTCAAGGTGCGTGTCGTTAGGGGATGCCAAGGGTAACGCGACTCGCTTGACGAGTAAGTCATAATAAATCCGGACCGGAGGAACTCCTGTTAGGAATTCCAGTGGACGTGCGGAATTCACCGCTCATCCAAAGTAAGGCTCGTCGTTGGACCTGCTCCAGGACTCCGAGCTTGCCGTTTAATTGATACCAGAAGGCCGTAGGAAAGAATCGGCCAGATACAGGACTTGAAAATTTGAAGGTTCCGTTTGACGTCCAACCCCCATACAGCGTTGCCTATCATGCGCAGAGCACTAATAGCAGAGAGAGACTTGTTAGAGTAACACTCGCTGCCCCAAATTGTCCACCAGTTCCATGTGAGAATTCTAAATACGTTGTTCTTGGGACCTGTCCAAAGAGAAGGTAATTACATGAGAGGAAAAGGAATCCGAAGTGCTGTGTTTTTGTTTCTTTTGTTTTTGTTTCTTTTGTTTTTTATTTCTTTTGTTTTTATTTTGGCTCGCCTGGAGCTCTTTAGCAGACAGTGTTTCTTTTCATTCTATCTTTTAAATAGGAGCGAAGAAAAGGAAGGAAAGTAAATACACAGGCCGATGGTCGCCATGACGCACGAGAAGCGCTGGAAGATTTTCCGCAAGCCGCGGAGGTTGTCCTCGTAGGAGAATGTTGATATCATCAAACTGGCGTCGAAGAGGAAGGCCGGGATGCAGCAAAGTTTAGACCGCACTAAGGGAGTGCCGCTTGAGGACTGGTGCGACGTACAGCCGCTGGAGCGCTATGGGCGACTCCAGGCAGCTTTGAAAGGCGCCTGAGCCGTGAGGGCGAGAACACACGCATCCTCTCCTGTCACTATGGAATGACTCGGAAGACATCAGTTTAGTTAGAAGCGCATTCCGCCTTAGACAATATGCAGAAGATTCTTGCCTCAGGTGGTGCGGAGACAAGCGAAGTAATGCCAACGCAAATTAGTGCGGTCCAGTCCAACAGCACCGTCGATTGGTATCGCAGGTGTGTGCCAAGAGGAGGCTCAGTCATTCATCATTGGACTAGCCAGCGACGGCTTTGAGTTAATCGTGGGAGAGAAGGTGTCGCTCTTCAATGCTATCTGTTCACTGACATGTGCCATGGTTTAATCAGTGACAAAGCGAATATAGGCAAAAACCTTGGTCTCTTCAAAGAGATTGGTAAGGAAAAAACTAATATGTTACTGTCCGTGAGCCACACCTTCCCTCCACTGCTCCAGTTGCCGAGTTTTCTCTTCAACCTGCTTGCGATGGCGTTCTTGCGTGGCTGGTAAGCTTGCCATAATACATAACATCACGTCGTCTTCATCCCACGTCTCTTGGTCGCCTGATTCCATCGATTCCACAGCTCCAGCACTCCCAGCACCAGCACCACTGGTCCGGTATGCATCACGCTTTTGAATCACTATGCTTCTGTCGTGTACAGCCCCGGATGGTCCTGCTGCTGCTTCAACATGCTCACGGGGTTGAGTAGACTTTGCAACTACGTTCTGGAGGAGTTCAGTGTTCCGGCCCCACCATTTAACTGCTGCTGCTCCATAATTGTAATGGAGTAGCAGTTCCGATGGTTTTGGCTTCCTAGTACGTTTCTTGAAAGCAGCATCAGCATTGTTCGGGTACATTGCCACCACGTGCTGATCCATTGGGGTTAGGTGCTGAATAGTGTAACGGCTACCAGTTGGATACTTGACGTTTCCTGGCATATCTAGTCGATTATGGCGGGGAATGTCATCAGTATCAAGAAAACGATTTGGAGTCTGAGTATTGGTAGAGGGTTTGAGAAATAGTAGGCAACAAGCGAACAAATGACAAACTTTGAGAACAACTAGCTTGCGTGCATCAAACGCGATATGTATCAATTCATTTGCAAACACGCCGTTGCGGATATCATTAATATCATCAAGATCTGCCACATCCTCGTCATTGTCTTGACGGTTTTGTACGATAAGCCGAAACCACTATCCAAAGGAGGCGGGGATAGTCAGATGCTTTCCTGGTACAAGATTGTAAAGTATACCTCTGAACCTCGCCGATATGGAATGATATGCAAACCACTCCCAAAATCCGACAGAGCTCCTGTCCACACACAACAAAAATCCCGTTCCAGCAGTTTGTTGCGAAAATTTTGACGCGGCGCCGTAGATTCCGAAGGTACGCTCGATCTCATCTTTATGACCTCGGGATTAACAACCTTCAAAGGACCTTGTATGCAATAAGTATTTGTTGTGCACAGCCAGCAACGGCGTTGTAAGTGACAACATACTGTTGCCCGTGTTATAATTGTATATCCCCCGGTTAACCAGAGGACCATCGTGCTCAAGCTCAAGTTCATTACGAACCAACCTGCCTTCAACGCCGAGGATGCACCAACCAATGAAAAGGAGATACTTGCGAGGTGCGAGGCATAAAGATTCGATGATATTCAGGGGTATTTCTAGGTAGAAGAGCGAATTCTCTCTATGCATAAGAATGAGTCCAACATGGCCGGCCCTGATAGAGATAGTGGATGACATGCTCGTCGTTGCGGGACAGGGGGTATTTTAGGGAAATCTGTATAAGCGCCAACTGTGCTAACAAACGTAAATACAACCCGCGCGATACTGTATCAGACACGTGCAGAATCAAATCTGGGCACTTTAGCATCCAATACGGCGACAAATCGACTGTATATGGTAGCGTGTATACAGACACGGTCAGCGTTGCAGGAATCAAAGTGACAAACCAGTACTTGGGAGGCGCGACACGATTGTCGTCGTTGTTCAAATCTACGCCCGAAGATGGGTGAGCGTAACGTCTATTCGTTTCATTGTTCACTCATCTCAATTTTTGCCCTCTCAGCCTTCTCTGTTTAGCCTTCCCTTCCATCTCCACTTTCAGTAGGACTTCTTTCTTCTGGAACGCCATTGCGCGAAAGGCGATTCGCTCTCCTGTATTCGCTTTCCGCCTTGCCTCGCACAAATCTGAGCTCCACATCGGTGGGGTCAACTCGCGACTCTACTCGGGTGGTATCGAGTACCACCCGGTCGTCAACTTGCCGGGCTATTCCACCCCTGCATTCTGGCAGCTCGGCAACGCCGAAGTCAGCGTGAACGGCAAGCGGGGCGTAGTGCGGGGCGTGCAGACGATAATCGATAGCGGAACGACTGTCATGTTTGGTCCTGTTGAAGAGGTGGAGGAAATCTATGCTCAGGTTGAAGGAAGTCACAAGTTAGCACGGATGCCTGGCTTTTATGGTTTCCCGTGCGACAGTGTGTCTCGTGTCAGCTTCTCGTGGGGTAAAAAAGAATGGACGATCAGTGCTAACAAGTACGCAATTTTGTTTATATTGGGAGTCCAGTCGTTGATGAAATTTTTACAGCTTTCATCTTGGCCAATTGGAAGCCGGGAGTACGACGTGCGTCGGAGCACTTGGCGCACAGGACCTGTCATATGGGAAGAAGGTGTGGTTGTTGGGCGATAGGTTCGTCGTGATAATTCCGACAGTTATTGATACTAAGATTGGTGGATAGCTTCATGAAGAACTTGTACACCGTGTTTGATGCAAGCGAATCACCGTCTGTTGGGTTTGCGGAGTTACGCTAAATCGGCTGTTGTCGCGTTTGCTTTGCAGCGGACCGAGTCTTTGTTGTTATCGCTATGTGCTTTCGCGAAGCTTAAACGTGAACGTTGAACTTAATTCCGATGTATAATTAACAGCGTCTTGTTTTCCAATGCATCGTGTCAGCCATTACGATAGCATCATGAAATGATTTGTCAGATCAAAGCGCTTTGATTGAACGACCATCCCAGCAATCCCCAAAACGATAGCGTATTGCATCAGCAACGTCGCGAGCTTCCGCACGATCTTTTGTATTTCGTCTCCATAGTAACTTGTCTTCAATTCAACAAGTTATATTTACTGACCGGCGCTGTTTATAGTTCCCGGACCCAGGCATTACTCGTCCCCAGGGCCAAGCTATTCGTCAGATAATCTAAGGTTGTGACACTTCAATTCGTAGGAGATTGGCATTATTCAAATACACAGGATTTTAATACCATTGAATTGGACGTGATGGAAGAACGTCGAACATCGAGCTTCAAGTGGCAACTCGCCTTGTGGAACCCCGCAAACATATCTCTGCTAGGGACCCTTTTGATTTTATGACAAATCCGATTGCAAGCATACCCACCATTCGGGTTAAGATACTCCACCGATCTTGTGCCTCCGCCAGACTTTTATACCTCGCCAACATCCGCGATCGTCCCCTCCCCTTCTCCCATACCCTAGGGTGAAAATAAACACATCCAGACGTCCATACCTGTACTTTAGTTTCAAGGGCTATCGCTTGCAGTCGCGGCGTCGAAGTGTACTACGATGAACTTTCTCTGGATTATCGTCCCCGCCATACTTCTGTGGTTTGAGTCAGGAGTAGTACATGCTCAAGAGACGTCACTGGATTCCGACTCTGAACCGATGCCGTCGACCCATCACTTGACCAAGGCCATGAAGTAAGAGTCTCTGTCTGTTTGACGACATCCATCTTTACACTCACTTTTCTATAGTAAAACATTGCCGGTAATGATGGAAATCATCATTGTAGCCAAGCCTATGGTGTGCGTTCTGCTTCGTATAGGTCGAGGGGTGTCTTCTGATCGACATTGTACACAGCGTCAAGGAGACGGCCGATTCTCCGAATGCCATTGAACACCCTCCTACTCCCGTACGGACCAGTGAAGTGCAATCTGCCACGTCTTCCCTTTCCACCAGTTCATCTAGTGTGCCCGCAACAACTACAATCATGACGGCACCCACACTAGCTCCCTCAATGCAAATGCACATGCAAATTGGGCACCAGCGACGGTTGGGCATAGTTGTGGGCGGATTAGCGGCTGGTGTTGGTGCATTGATCATCTTGTGGACGATCGTTTTGCTTTGTCACAGGTCACGCGGAGGAGCAGAAGACGAAGACACATACTACAAGAACCATGGCGTGGATGATGAGTACGATGATCTCGAGGGTGAGTGTCAAATTAACAAGATTAAGTTGGGTTGAAGAAAGAAGCGAATACAGCGCAACGAGAAACTCCCTCGCAAGACCGCACGGAGGCGATACGGCCGTTCGATGACCTCCCGCCAGCGTACCACATCCAAGACCTGATCATGGCCATGAATATTGGGGTCATCTTCCCACACAGCACACGGAGTTCCATGTCTGCGCCTCCTGTGTACGTCGAGCCACCCAGTTACGGAGATGTTGCAGCGACTCGATGAAGGCTATCGTCGCCTCGCCAGTCAGGTTTACGTTTTTAGCCCCATTTTCGTTTTGGGCTACTACTAGGTCCTTGAAACTTCTTTTTGTTCTTCCTCTTTGGGCTTGAGGTTTCAATTGTCGTCATGGGTAGAGAGACGTTCTAAATATATACCTGGTTCAATCTGGTCAAAGTACCTGGATCTTTCGTGTCTTCGAGTACAGCTTTCGATTCGCCTACGATTTTTTGATGTATATAATGAATCTGCCTTCACCTAGCAACCGGCGACTCATCAGACTAGCTCAGGCCTATCCCAATCAAATGCGCTCTCCTGACGTTCAGGCTTGCACTGGTATGACATCGTCAAGCGAGTACGAGGGGCTGGCGCAGCAGTATTGTGATCATCGGGACTTGCCATGACTGTACGTGTATGCCATCCCGCTGCAGATACTATCACGGTCTTGTCTGGGGACACCATGGCCACCAACTCCTTGGCACCGGCGAGCATTCAACACGTCTGGTGAATGACACACTGGTGCTCGACTTTTCCAATAGCTTGGTTCTGCCGTTCTTCTTCTTGGTGTTGTAGAAATGAAGCTTTCGTTCCGTAGTCCTCTCAGTCTGCGCTCTAAGACCTCAGCGGATTCAGTAGATAAGAATGCCGACAAGATATGAATAAATGAAGCTCAGACAAAAATATTATCTGTCGCCAAAAAAGAAGGTTATGGGTAGCGTGTAAAATACCCAGATTTGACAATATCTTGTCCTATCTCTGGGCATTGTTCGTAATGTGGAAGGGTTAAGCTTCACATGTGACAAACAACGTAACCCTTTATTATTTTTGCAGGAACTTGTCTCTGTGTAGGTATTAGAGCCACCTCTTCGCGTAGAGTCTGAGGATCTAAAACGAGGGGGTGGCGACAGTCACATCCGAGCAGCACCCACGTACAGAAGCCAGAAGGCCACGCCAAGACGCTCAACGCAGAGACGCAGCCTAAGAAAGGAAGAAGAGAGGGCAGTGGGGGGATGCCGATAAAGCAAAACAGAGGTCACCAACCCCCCCCACCCCCTTACTACGCGCTACGTATTAGGCTTTACTAAACTGACTATGAAAGCTTTTGCGCCACTTGCCGGATCGTGGACATTTTTACGTCTTAATCTGATCTGTTTTATAAACCCACGTGGAATCATTCCGTGTCAATGACAGCCTATGACAGCCCAACATACCGTTGTTTGATAGTTCTCATCAGTGTGATCATGGGCATCGATCGATGATGAGGTGTAGGTGCACCTCGACCGCTTGAGCGCTCCATTCACCCACGTCTATGGGATTAAAACTGCTAGTAATAACTTGACGGCCTGGGTTCTCCAGCATGACGCATATGATGTGTCGAAGCTACGCGAACCTGACACGGCTACAGATATAGATTTCAATATTTTTGGTCTGCAACTCGCGTTCTGCATCATGGGGTTAAACGTAGCTTGTAGGAAGAATAGGATGGGGGACGAACAGTCATGTTCCGTTTAATATGTCAGCTTAAGCTTGATACAGCGACGGCACATCGTAATTGTTCATTTCGAAGATGAAAAGCATCACTTACGGTCGATGTCTGGCTCGGGACTTGGACCTCGAAACCGCGCTTGGCATATGAGGTGCGGATGTAGTACATGTGTATAGATGCCATCACAATAAGGATTATTCTGGCTGCCTACAGCTATTACCTCCTCGCAGCCTTCTTTCCTTTCACAAGAGTGAAGCCATCTTCGTCCACTTCCGGCTTGTTCTTGTTTCCATGATCAATGAGTTTGGGTGCTTCAACTTCGACCTGCATCTCTGCCTCGTCGCTTTCATCCTCCCATTCGTCGCCGCCGCCGCCGCCATCCCCGTCCTCATCAACATCATTCTCCTCCTCCTCCTCCTCCTCCGTGCCAATCTGCACATCGAGTTTCTTCCTCCCGATATTCTCCGCCAACTCTTGGAACTTCAATATCGTTTCCTGTTTTCCTGGCATCCGCGACTCCGCCCACATCTTTACAATGTCCTGTCCCACCTCCTCACCACTGCCGTCCTCCACGATGCAATCAAATTCGTCCGCCATCGCCTGCAGCAGCATTTCTTCAACGTATTGGTCGTCAGGTGAGGGATATTGTTCTCTCTCGAACGCGTCGACGACCTCGGAAGCGAGCCAGGTCCGTTTGTGCTCGGATTGGGGGCCTCCCCACTTTTCCTGCACGGCTACATGCAGGATAGGCCACACAGCCAGGCGCGCAATCACGCCGCGAGCAAAGGCGACCAGTGCTGCAGGCGGCCGTTGGGGGTCGATGCAGAAGTTCTGCTCACTGCCGGATCCAGTGTGAGTTTGCATGTTTGGGTCTCAAGTAAGATGACGTGATCCATCATTAATGAAACTTTCATCACCGCGCCCATGCCTGTGCTGTTTGTAGTTGAACGACGTTCCGGAATGACACGAGTTGGAATCTTACACGGTAGTGAAACAAATCATGACCTCACTTACGGAGCCATGTTACGGAAAAAAAATGTTGATCATGGAATTAATCTTTCCTTGAAACCTTCTACTCTGGTTACAATAAATGATCTAGTACAGTACTACTACTACTACTACTCAACAATGTCCAATTTTTCGACCAGTTCCAAGAGAGGTACGAATCGTCGCGGTTGAGATTCCTTGCAAAAAGACAAAAAAGGAAGGGGGGGGCAGGACGTGGCGTCAAGAAGTTAATGTACTTTAAAAAAAGCGAGGATAAAAGTACAACACACACACACGCTGTCTGTCCAAATGGGGTCAATCGGCCGCAAGATGAATTCTTTAAATTAAAAAAAGAAAGAAAAAGAGAAAAAGACATGGACACCACACACGGCGCACTCGTGTCGTGCCCGCCAAGAGGGGGGGAGGGAGGGGAGAAAAGGGGTAAGCGGGGTTACGATATCGTTTCTGGTGTTCTAGCACCGATCGAGTCAGTATTTGGCATGATACACGGGTGTAGCCGTGCTCGTCGCGGAACTCTGGTAGGGCATGGTCGGCATCGAGTCGAGGTGGGATAAGGTTAGCAGCGCGAGCGGGCCATGACTTCGGTCGCCACGTCTTTCCCGTACTGTTCCGCGAGTTGGCTAAAATTTAAAAAAACGGGCGAAGAGTGTCAAAAAAATCAGACTGTTGGGCTGGGGGTGGTGGAAGGAACGTACCTCGCGTATTGATCCATGATCATGGCCATGCTATTCAAGCTGAGTCGGTAGGCCTTGGGCATCATACCCTTTCCGAACCTGTAGGTGACGTGGTTGGAGCACAGTAGGCCCGCTACCATGATCATGATCTGTAGGGGGACCAAGGCGAAAGCAGGCGGTATAAAACTTTTCTAGAGCGATGCGCTCGAAAGCCATGTAGGCGGCTTTGCAGCCGGGCAGGACGCTGCGGGAGTGACAGGTGGCGGTGACGGTGGCTTCGACGTAGGGACTGTAATATCCGCAGCACTGCAGTTCATTTTGGATCTTGAGACGGCCTGAGGTTCCTATATCCCGGGACCACTGGAGGTTGATCTTTCCCTCGAGGTTGAACGTCCGTTTCTTGTACGAGACGTATCCTGGGGTGACGAGGAGAGCGAATGTGATCCATGTGAGGAAGGTGTAGACGGCAAGGAAGGAGCGGTTGTTGAGGAGGATGCCAGCCCAGCCGATCATGGAGGCGAACAAGCCGCAGACGGCGGCAAAGGTGCAGAGTACGAGTTCTGTTCTGTTGCCGACCAAGACGATGCCTGCATGGGTAAAGACGTTGAACCAGGTGAGAAGCAAGACGATGAGGCCTGAGATGGTGTATATCGTAAACTGGATCTGATAATCAGAAATACGTCATTGATGCATCAGAAGGCGTACAAGGAGGTTGGTGAAGAAAAGAATCCATTTGAACCTGTTCCATTTCATTTTCTTAGGCCGCTTTCCGGTCAGCCAGCCGTCGTACTCGTCATCGTCGCCGCTCGGAATGCGGGCCTCGCCGCTCCGGAAGGCGTCGACGCCTCCGCCTTGCTTTGGAACCTTTAAATCGTCGCCCTTGGAGGGACCACCTGGCTGTCTCCTGCGCCGGGGATTGCCAGCGTTGAGCAAGGTGGAGGAGAACTTTTTGGGCAGATAGTTGACGGAAAGGGAGATGCTGCTGGTATCGCGGCTGATGGGGCCTGGCGAGCTGCCTAATGAGCGGACAGTGGGCGAGGTTGCGAGGGGGACGACGGGGCGGTCTCGAAGGTGGGGCTGGGAGTCGGAGAGCATGTGTCGTGTCGAAGGGGCTTGGGAAGCGAAAGAACCCCTGCGTGAGGACGGGCTGCGCCAAGACATTAAGTAAGGGTGGACCAGGAGAGGGACGACGCACGGCGAGAGGTCCATCTGCGAGAGGGGCGAAGAGAGACAGGTGAGTTGCCGGGTGGGCGTGCGCAGCAGACGGACATACTGGGACGGGCGGCCGGATCCGGAACGAGCGCTCGTCGAGATACGTCGACCACATGCGCTGCATCGTGGCGCGCTGTGACAACGATGGTGACAACCCGCCTTGCTCTGCGTGGCTCCCTGCTTCTCGACCACCCCCGCTTCAACAAGGGCACCGCCTTCACCCAGCTCGAGCGCACCGACTTTGGCCTCACCGGCCGCCTGCCATGCCACGTCAACTCCTTGCATCAGCAGGTGTCCAGGGCATATGCCCAGCTCAGCGACATGGAGGGCAACCTCGCCAAGAACGGGTGCGTCTGGATGCCGTCCCACGCACGGCCCTAACCAACCCTGCCTTGCGCCGCAGATTCATGCAGAGTATGAAGGAGCAAAACTGGGTGCTCTACCACGAACTGCTCCGGCGACACCTGAAAGAGCTCATTCCCATCATATACACGCCCACCGAGGCAAGTTGCTGCGCATATACCATAGCAGTACCTGCACGCTCACTTGCGCTCACCAGGCAGACGCGATTGCAAACTACTCTCACTTGTTTCGCAAAAGTGAAGGTCTCTATCTCGCATTTCCAAATCAGGATTCAATGGAACAAGATTTTCTCGAACAAACCAAGGGACGAGAGATCAGTCTGATTGTATGCTCAGACTCGGAGGCAATCCTTGGCATTGGGGACCAAGGTGTTGGTGTAAGCGACTATATGCGTGTCTCTATTTCACACACTAATGAACGCGTTCCTTAGGGTATCGGAGTGCGTGCGCCCCTGCATTGTATGACCGTCACGCATTTCCTCAGTGGATTCGCATAGATCTCCCTGGCCAAGTCTGCTCTCTATACGTGAGTCATCAAACAGCATCGAGGCAAACCAATAACTCTGTTAGTGCACTCGGGGGCGTTGACCCATATAAAACGTTGAGCGTGGTGCTCGATGTCGGAACGGACAACGAAGACTTGTTAAAGGATGATCTGTATGTGGTGCGTGCATTTTTTCTTCCGAGCGGATAACACGCTTCAATAACTTTAAAGGGCTGGATTCATAACCGTGTCAGAGGAGAGGAATACGACAAATTCATGGACAAGTTGGTCCTCCCATCGAATCCGAATGTTGACTCAAACTGCTTAGATTCGTGCAATTGGTGCGCAAGCATCATCCACACAGCCTACTGCATTTCGAAGATTTCGGAACTTTTAACGCGCACAACCTCTTGACGCGCTATCGAGACACGCATGCGGTCTTTAATGACGACATGTAGGGTCATGGTAGCTACCATCACTTCCACTAACTTGGTGACGTCATAGTCAGGGAACCGGGGCAGTCACCCTGGCTGCTGTTATGGGTGCCATCGGCGTCACCAAGAGCAAGCTGTCTGACAATAAATTTATCGTTTTCGGAGCTGGGTCGGCGGGCACTGGTATTGCGATTCAAATAAGAGACGCAATGGTGAAAACGGACAAGGTGCCAGAAAGCGAGGCGAATCACAAGTTCTGGCTGATTGATAGGTGTGTTGTTGCGATGATCATATTGGATTCAAGTGCAGACGGGTGATTTAAGATACTGGCCTAATCAAACGTTCGCTAGGGGATGACAAGATTCGAGAAATACTCAGGCCATTTGTCCTGTCCCGATGAGGAATGGAAAGATGTAGCTGACCAGGACGGACGAGTGGACCTATTGCAGGTCGTGAAGAAGGTGAAGCCAACAGGTTCTTATTGGTTGTTCGACGTCCGCTGGCGCTTTCACTGAAGAAGTGGTCAGGGCGATGGCTGAGGGATGCGATCGTCCCATAATCCTGCCATTGTCGAATCCCAGTAGACTTGTCGAAGTTGATCCGGAAAAAGCAAATCAGTGGACGAATGGGCGAGCTTTGATAGCCACTGGCAGCCCATTTCCTCCTGCGACGATGCCAAATGGGAGCAAGTATATGTACGTCGTTAGAGATGACGGTCCTCAATTCGCCTGACAGCTCTTTTTAGAATTTCAGAATGCAATAGTGCGTACAAGCCCGACCGGAGTGTTAACTTGCTGACAATTGGGACAGATGCTCTGATATATCCTGGGCTTGGCTTTGGCGTTCTGTTAGCCCAGCCACAGAGGCTGACAGATAGTATGATTATTGCTGGTGCACAAAGGCTTGCATCGCTTTCTCCAGCCATACGTGACCCGGATCTGGGACTATTGCCTGACTTTGGAGATGCACCGCAAGTCAATTTTGAGATTGGAGTGGCAGTGGCAGAGAAAGCTATTGAAGAGGGTGCAGCGGCGGCGCCCTGGGTTGCCGATGTAAAGGCAGGAAAGACGACGGTAAGAGAGCATGCAAAGCAGAACTGGTGGTTCCCGAGGTATAACGAGTATGTTTATGATCCCCAAGGGGAAATGTAACCTACGCAATGTCTACAATCATCGTGCTGCGTGAGCGGCTTGATTCCGCCTTGTCTCCCGATACACCACCTCCCAGTCCCGACATTCCCAGTCCCCAGTCTGGTCGATTGGATTGGTGTTTGAAGCGTAGTTGAACGACTCGAGATGGACGTCGCCCCGGCAGAGCACCATCTGCTTGATATAGTTCAAACAGTGCCTTGCCAACTCGGACGGGGGGCGTCCCTCAGGCGGAGGCTCGCGGCGGGTGACGATCTCACGGCGCAGAATGTCCAGGCAGCGCAGCTGGTGGAAGAGCGATATCCCGAATGGCTGCTGCTGGTGCTGATCTCCGACTGCGAGATGGACGATCCCGTCTCCGCCTGGCACCAGCGCCGCCCATTCTTGCGCGCCCTGCTCCGTGTCGAGCTGGTACCGAATCGAATTTCTCGAACCCCATGCGCACCCGCCGTCGGTGGTGGCCGGCGAGAAGCCACCGCTGCGTCTTGGGGTCGGAGGAGGAGTCGAGTGTTCGGGAAAGGTGGTGCTGCTGGTGTTGGAGCCATATCGAGGCTCCGAGTTTGACGAGGACGCTCAAGGACAGCAGGAAGACGGCGAGGCGGGTCGTTGAATTGAATAGTACGGCGGGGGATGGCAACCACATCATCCGGTAAGCGCAAGGCCTCGACCTTCAGTGTGTGGGCTTTCCACTCAGATGAAGAAGACACAGCGTACGTACACCCTCCGTGCCCAAACTCGTCTCAAGTCCAGGTATAGACTGTGGGGCCGTTCTAACGTCCGCATGGCTCGCGTCTTCTCGTGCTCACGCTATTTATCATTAAGCGCTATGCTCGCATTCTCCCATTCTGTTGAATAACCTAAATGCTGCACATGAATCGAGTGCTTCTCTCCCAGCTCTTCCCTTCCCTTCCCTCTTTCCATATTCTCTCTCTACGCTCTAGGGGGACTGTCCACCTTCCTTTCCCTTGCTGGCACTCATGTCAACGTACGAATTCGAACATGCATACTATATCGGGAACTATATCTCCGGCATACTCTACGGTGCGTTTCTCCTCCCTCCCCCCCCCCAAAAAAAAGATCGACCCGCTCATCCCGCTGATGATCAGGCGTCGAGCTCGTGATGTACTCTACTGCCATGCACCGCCTGCTCATCGCCAGGCGCCACAGGCTACTACCGGGCTCGCGCACGTTCCTTGCCGTGTACTCCTCTCTGCTCTTTGTGCTCGTCACGATCGACGTATCCACAAACGCCGTGTGGGGCGAGCAGATGTGGATCACGTATAGGGACAGTCCGGGCGGCGTGCCTGCGTTTATTGCGGACCAGGTGTCGGTGTGGTACGAGACGCTCAGCTCGACGAGTGTGGTGACGATGATATTCATGGGCGACGCGCTCCTGGTGGGTACTATCTCGTCAAAAAAAAAAAAAAAAAAAAAAGAAAACTGAATTTTTGTGAACGGTACTAAGATTTACCGGATGTTTATCATTTACGATTCCAACTACCCCTTGGTCGTCATTCCTTGCCTCGCGTGGTGTGGTGCCTTTGGTGGGCCTGCGTCGTTTCCCCCCCCCTCTCATCCCCCCTTTTTCTCATCTCGTGGGTAACCCATCCGTCTACTACTAGCACTCGCCCTCATCCAACTCGTCGTCGCCGGTAAACGCGGCGGAGACTTTTTCAACGGCAAAACCATCGACTTTGGCACGCCCTATTACGCGCTTACCATCACCCTCAACATCGTCATCACCACCCTGATCTGCCTCCGCCTGTTCTGGTTTTCGCGCCAGATTCGACACGTGATGGGGGAGGATGGAGCGAGGACGTATACGGGGCTTGTGGCGGTCCTGATCGAGAGCGCGGCGCCGTATAGTTTGGTGGGCCTGATGTTTTTGGTGCCGTATGCGAGGCAGAGCGGGACGGCGATTGCGTTTCGGGCAGGTGTGGGCCAAGATGGCGGTGAGTTTAGAGAGAGGCGCCTCACATGGTTAGGCTCATGGGTTGAATAATATCAGTGCCTTTCGCCCCAGCTCATCATCCTCCGCGTCATATGCGGCACGGCGTGGGGCAAAGACACGCTTTACCAGACCCGAACGCGGACGCGAGTGTTGGGCGATGATACTCCGAATGAAGGGGCGAGAACCGTGCTTTCGACCACGTTGGAGTTTTCGCCTGTGGATTCGGGGATCCACAGCCAGAAGGCGGTGTATGGGGAGGAAAGCCAGACGCGTTCCGGGACGGATTCGAATGCCAAGTCGGATTTGGTTTCGGGGCGGTTTGGGAGCTTTGGGTTGGTGTTTGCCGATGCGAGTGCGAAGACGAATACTACGGATAGTGGTGTGAGTATGGGAAGCGAGAAGGAGGTGTACAAGATTAGTGAGGAAAAGGCGGTATCCATGGTTTAAATAATGCGGCTGCCGTTATGTATATACCCAAACATTCAGTGGACCTTGGCCCTGCAAGTGTTCCCTTTTCTGAAAAAATCATCGTCAGCCTGTCAGCCATTCTTTCTCAATCTACGACAAACATAGCGCTTGCCTACAGGAAAAAAAACGCGTGGCGAGGGCCGGATAATGGGAACGAAAGCTTCTCCGAGCCATATGACCTCAATTTACTGCCGTTGACTTCTGGCGTTATTGAAAGCAGTCGTTGAACTGCCAGGCGACGCAGTCAGTTGCCATCGTGGACTCGAGGACCCTACCGCCCAACAACAGTTAGGCTTGCAAGGTTAAAATTGCGGATCACTGGCATCGATCATCCATCAATTACTACTTCAAGTTGTCCACACACTAAATGGGGAAGCAACCCGTCGCTCGCCCCGGAATCTTCTTCATAGTGGGCCCAGGAGAAAAGAACGAATGCCGAGTGCGTCGTACATAAAAAACGACTTTTGAAGACGGATGTCAAAAAATCCGAGACAGAACACGGATAGCAAGGATCCTTGAGGCGTCAACATGCCAACTTAAGATATGAGTCATTTCTCCAAGTTGCTTACTTGACAGTGCTGTCTTGACGTTTGCAATCTTTCCGTTAGACCATTGCATATGACCGGGATAGGCGAACAGGATAGAATCTCGGGGTAAGAACACGAAATAAGATGTAATTAATAAGCAGCAATATTTGGTACATTATTTAAACTAGGAAACAATGTCCATACACTTCGAAGAGTATTTGACATAAGCGGAGCGGCACATGAAAATTAAGCCTGCGAACCACCATGGTGATGGTGATGGTGATGGCGGTGAGGAGGTTCGTGATGGTGGGGAGGCTCGTGGTGGTGGGGTGGTTCGTGGTGGTGGGGAGGTTCATGGTGGTGAGGGAAGTGCTCACCGTCGCGCTTCTCGACGCCGGAACCATGACCGTGCCTGTGGTGGTGGTGAGGCGGCTCGTGGTGGTGAGCGGGCTCATGGTGGTGAGGCGGCTCGTGGTGATGAGGAGGTTCGTGGTGGTGGGGAGGTTCGTGGTGGTGAGGGAAGTGCTCACCGTCGCGCTTCTCGACGCCGGAACCATGACCGTGCCTGTGGTGGTGAGGGTGCTCGTGGTGGTGAGGGGGCTCATGGTGGTGAGGGGGCTCGTGGTGATGAGCAAGCTCATGGTGCGGCTCGTGATGGTGAGGCGGTTCATGGTGGTGCGGTCTTGCCACGGATGTATCACCCGCAGGCGCACCAAGCACGACAGCTGCAGAGACCAACGCAAGGAAAGCGGCCGGGAAAAACAATTTCATCGCGATCTGTAAAAGTGGTTAACATGCCAATTCCAGTGCTAACAAGTAGAGGCAGCTGCTCACAGTAGATGAACTCAGTGAAGACTGATGTTGAACGCGTCGTCTGCTACACTTTATATACTCATTGCCAGTACGACATTTGCCAACTTCAGTCGCCTGCGGTAAAGGATCACGCGATCACGTACTCTCCTGATTCTTTAAGGCGTAAACGTCTCGGTACCTTTGCCGTAAGCTAGATCTTGTGCGATGCAGGTGCAGGAACCGTCAGTAGCGGTTCCACTTGTGATGCTTGTGTCCGAATGAGCATACGATATGTCGAGCACGTCTACCCAATGTCCAGTTTTCTGCACGGTAGAGTTCATTAGTGACCAAAAACTGAACACTTGCCCGTACAGGGTTGACCACTAACTAGCGTCTCCCATTTTTTCACTTGCTTTTCTTCCTTGTGTCCTGACTAGTATGGCTTCCCATCTCCGGCTAGACCTTTTGAAATTGCTCACAGTTTACAGCAATCCTTCGTCCCCTGACGACACTCGTGTGCGGTGGATAGATAGGTACGTTTCCGCACAGAGCCTTTTTCGTCCTCGACGCGTCTTCGGCTTACAACGTGGTTAATGATCATGTCAGTTCCTGTAAAATAATATTTTGCTTGTCAGGGAGGGAAATTCCGCACGCGAATACGCTGCGCCGCAGCATGCTGACTCATCATTCAGAATGGGTACCTTGATAAAACCAAATCCTCCAAAAGTAGTGTCTTAGTAAGAGTATTTCCCTGACGAGATGAACGATCGTGTTTTTTGGGCGCGGTAAGGATACACAAGTGACGGAGCGGCCATGATGACCATGTACCAGGCACATGATCAGTTGACTAATTCAACTTTGCGCGGAAAAGAAAGAGGCTCACGCGACTCGAGCATTGTGCGGGCAAGAGCATCTGGTACATAGAGTCCGGGTGCTGGGAGGTGCTCCCACTGAATGGTCCGCAACACGCACCAACGTCAATCAGATGGCGCATAATAGCTACGGCTTTAAAGTACGCGGTATCAAAACAAGCCACGGGAGGGAATTGGAAGCTCCAGTGTTTCAAAAAACACTGAGAAGACGACTTTTCGGATGCAACAGGTTGGATCTCACTCATTGCCACGTCTCATGAAGTTGCCCACTTCGTGCGGGCTTGACTGGGTTTTTGGTGGGTAATGGCAGCAATAAAATTATGGGAGTACCAAGTACGAATTGTTTGTGGTAAGACAGCCATTCTCTGAGTCTGACTGAATTCTAATAATGAGCATCAATTGTACCATGAAAAGTTCATGCGGTCAGGCGGCGCGAGCAACAGCTATTTCTCAGGATCTTACTCGCGATAATTACGATTTTGTTTGGGCAGCGTAAGAGCACGGGAGGTTTTCTCGTCTGGACGTTATGGTCGCCCGTTTGTTGCAACGCACTAGCCAGCTGCGGTAAGGTTTGCAAATTGCAAGGCTATCAAAGTTCACGAGCAGGCCACTCAGACCTGTCCCTTGCCGCTTCGGAATGAGGATACTTCACCTGTAAGCACCTTCAAATCATCCCATCGAAGAAACCAAGGCATAACTTCATTTTGTCTGAGCTTACAGCATTACAATGGCGGATTATATATGTCTAATTACGAAGAGACGTTCGAGCATAGTATATCAAACAGAATAGTTTAGTAAAACTGCACACAATATACAATGAAAAATGGCTTAATCAATTCAATGCGCTGTCAAAATATCATCATCCGCCGGGGGGGATATCGAAGTTGCAGGACTTTCCCACTGGTTAGGGAGGTCATATTTGCCATCGAGAAGGGAGCATAGATGCTTGAATTCTCGTTGACGTGACTGTTTACCTGCTTTGACTTTTGCCATATCAAAGTCAATGATAGCAGCTCGTCCTTCTTGATTTATCATCAAGTTCTCGGGACGAATATCGTAATGGCGAACCCCAGCTTCATGTACTTCCACCATTACTATCTTGAACGCCTCCCTAGCAGGAGTTCAACATGGCATACGATTCAGAAAACATGTGGGACTCACTTCTCTTCGTCACTCAATTTAACTTGTCCGCGTTCCTGGTATTGTGGCTGTTTGACCAGGCTCGTGCCTGTGTGGCTCATAACAAGAAGCATAATTCGTTTGCTGCGTCCTCAAAAAGGCCGTAGACTGTCGCAATACCTTTGACTTTCTTGAGCACCATGTAACGGTACAGCGTATTCATGTCGCAGTTTCTCTCTCTTTCTATGTTCAAGTGCGACTTTGACAACCCCGAGACATTTGTGAACGCGACTGTCTTCCATTTGGACCTCGATTTTTGCATCATGAACCTTACCTGTTGCACCCTTAGCAATTTCAGAAGTCAAGGTAATGCGAAAGTATTCTTCAGGAGTAAATGCACGCTTCTTGGTTTTGCCAGAAGGTACCCTATCAGAGGTCCAGGATGTCGCTGTGCGACCTATGCGATACAGCGCTATGGAAGATGGAGAATTGAATGCTCCATAGTCCAACCGGAGCAGAGCTAAATCTCGACAATCAACCTCTTGAAGCAAAGTCTGGCACAGGATCAGCAATGCCTCAGAAAGCGAAAGGAGAAAGGAATAAAATATACTAACTGGTTCGGTCGGATTACTAATTTTCTGTTCCTTGGGTCTTGTTTTGCGTTTCTTGAATCTGGGTTTCACGGCTGTGTTTTCTGCGTCATCAGACAATTTCTTTTTCATCACCAACTGCTCCCCGTCTGATTCAACATTGATCAAACGTATCCGGTCAAGCGCATCTCGCAAAATGACCATGTATAGACTGACTTGCGGCTGTCCGTAACCAGGATCAGAACTCTTGGAAACGTCTATCAGGTCCGACAGGAATAGAGTCTGGCTAGCGCCATGCCGGAATCCAATACGCTCGTAATTGCCACAGTTGAACACAATCACTGTAGAATCAGACTCTACTGCCCGAGTCCAGGCCTATAGTATGAAAATGAGGAAATATTTGCGGTCCTGGCGCTCACCTGTTGGATATATAGAGTAGATTTTGCTTTCGACGTGGTTAGTGGTTCGAGACTTAAGGTAGGCCAAGTATTTTGACCTTTTGATTTACTTTGGATTGTCCTGCAAGGATTTTCTATGCGGAGAGAAAGGCGAGTGCTCCTCGCGTCGGGGAGCAGATTGCATCGGTAGATGGCAGGGAAATCAATGGTGTGGGGGAATCGGGATGTGAAAGTGGCTAGCGGCGTTCCTGTGTGATGTAGTCTGTGACAGAGTTTTTTTTTTTTTTTTTTTTTAAATGGACATGTATTAGTCGTAACGACCTAGGTACCACATAGACCCCAGTTATAAGGGGAGGACAAACTAAACGTAACTACTTTGTGCAGGGGAGGCGAAGCCGGACCAAGGGGCGATCGGAACTTATGTACATACAGAGGCAGGATCTAGACCTGCGCTCATCTTGCGGACAACTAGTGGAGGCCTCTATGAAGCTTCAACGGGATTGGGCGGCCAATGGGTAAGGCGTGCATTGGCACGCTGGCGAGATCTAACAAGTCGATGTGATTTGACGCGTTCAAGGTGCTGGGCTTCTAGGGCAGCCAGCGGTTTTGGTGTGAAGCGAGCCCCATAGAATGGGCAGGATCGGGATATGGCGGAGTGATTGCCATCACAGTTGAGGCATCTCAGGGTGAGCGGTGATTCGCTTTCGGCAGCGGCAGCACTGTGGGCTGAAGAGGGGTGGTTGCTGGCGCAGTATGTGCACCAAGGAAGCCAGGAGACACACCGGTGAGAGGTGTGGCCCCATCTGAGGCAGACCCCGCATTGTGGGGTGGGCTTGTCCGTTGTCCACGGCTGTGCATGACGGGGTGTTCCAATGAAGGAGACGTTGGTTTGGAGGAGGCAGCGGGCTCGAGAACCTGTGCGGTCGTCAAAGATTTCGCACTTGACAGTGCCAGAGAGGGGGACGACACATCCCACCTGCTTGGGGAATACGAAAGCCGGAGGCTTGAAGAAGACAACATCAGCCCATTTTGGGTGGGCAGCGATGCATGCCTGTACGTCCGAGTTGGTGAAACCAGATCCATCCAGGCGGGAGGTTGGAACATGGAGAAACTTGATGGCTGAGGTGGTGGGGTGGCCCAAGCAGACGACCTCTCCAGAGGTGGCAGTTCACATAGCGACGGTAATCCTGTCAACGTCGGATGAGGAGGGGGGCTTCTGAAGGACTGCTTTGAAGTCTCCATGTAATGTCCAGGAGGCTGAGACGATTTGGTTGTTTTCGAGGGAGGTAGCGGCCAAAATAGATGGGGCCGGCGGTCTTGGGGTGGCAGCGTCCCCAGCAGGGCGCAAAACCACCTTATTGGTTTTCATGCCTTGTGTCAGGCAGGACTTTACCCGCTTCGTCGTGGTGGAGACGACGGGCTTTGTGTGTAGGGGAATGGCTGGGGGAGCTGCAGGTTGTGCAGGCAGGGGTCTAGCGGCGACAGTGGCGTAAGAAGGTCCTGGAATCCTAGTTCTTCCTGGAGTGAGTGGCGTGCGTGCCGGGCGAGGAGTTCTACCTAATGGGCCTGGGGTGGCTGGGTGGAAACGTGGAAGGTGTGGAGATCCAAGGTGAGAAGGAGTGGCCAGGGGGGGGGACCATGAGACTGCCTGGGGTCATCAGAGTGGCAGGTGGGGGGGGGGCATAATCCCCCGTCGTCATCTGCTGTAACGGTGTGGAAGCTGGAAGCACCACAGTAGGGACTCCTGTAGCTCTAGGAGTTGCTGGAGAGGAGAGCATGGTATTGGGGGCAAAGTGGGAATTCAATAAGGCCCACAAAGATCGCAGCTGGAGCATCCCTCTTAGGGGGGTGAGGTCCACCTGGTGGAGGGCTGTTTGCACATATTCTAGTGCCATGAAACAGTTTGTTGCCAGTTCCTCTGGGTCAACATCAGGGTCATCATTGTAATCGTAGCCTGGCGAGCCCTCCTCATAGGGCAAGCCGAGCAGGGAGGCCTCTTCACGAGAGATCTCCGGGGAGAGCGATGGGTCGATGTAAGCATCTGAGAGCCCCGAGGACGACGCTTCCGAGCCTTCAGGCCATGAGGCCCCAGCACGAGCCATTTCATCCAGCAGCGTCGGGGGCACAGCATGCCCCCTAGCCACCAGACTTCTGGCCGCACCGAGTAAACTCTCAGCCATCCGGGCACGAGAGGCGGCATCCAAGCCATCCGAACGCTGCTGGAGGGAAGTGATACGATCTCGACGACCTGGAGGGGCCATTGAGAACTTTCACTCAAACGGGAAGGTGGTGGTACGGATTCAAGAGGCGATGCGTGACAGAGTTTTGAAGTTGTGGAGTTCGGCCTTCCTTGGCTCTTATACTCATGTCCTTGAACAGTTTCTTTATTTCTATCAAAGGCGCGTGAAATGGAAAGACAGCCAGTGTTCGAAATCGATTCAACATCAGGCGGAGGTCTCGGCGAATCTCGTCACTTAAACAAGACCATATTGAATTTAGTACTTCGAGTTCGCGAGTTCTTGGATAGTGGTAGATGTAAAGAATATAGTCGTCAACCATTGCATGATTGTGGTTAGGATTAGATCCGGAGCCTTGACAGAAATCTAGGAAGGTAAGCCATGTTACGGCCTGGGGGTGCAAGGCGATGGTTGATGCAATGGATGCGCAGTTTTCGAAAGAAGCTTTGGAATAAAACCGAGCTACAGATCTTGCATCATGGAGAGCCGAGGGAGGAGGATATTTCTCGCGACGTTCGATGGTGCTGAACCGGCACCCATCTTCACTTTCATTATCGGTCAGAGGAAGAAGTTGACCTTTGTCCTTCAACTAGCGAAGTTCATGCATTACAAGTCCAGCAATTTCGATTACTTCTCTCTTCCACCTCCTCGTCCTCCCCATACACCCGCCCAACATGGATCGCTATACCACCTACTACATGTCACACAAGACCGGGAACGATGCCAGCAATCACGCAAATCACGATAATATGCGTGGCGCTTCCGACGAATTCCGTTTACCATCGTCGCCTGGAATTGCAAACTTGGGCTTTGCAGGGAAGTCAACCCGCCCACAACCAGTGCCACCGGAAACTACAGGAATAAGTTTTATGATTTGAACGTTTACCCAGGACTCGAGGTACAACAATGCCCTCCATACAGTTCTACTTACCCCGTGTAGGAACTTCATAACAACTCGAGTCGCAGCCTTACTGTTTTGAGAAATGCAACTCATGATATACTAATTAAAAGCGGAAATAGAGAGACCAAGCTTTGCGGACGGTTTTTCCGCTTGCGTACAAATCTGAAGATGAACACTCTGACATTGTCGAGGGGATCCAAGAAGAAGAAGGCAACGAGAGGCCGGAAGCCAGCCAAGGAGTCGGTCATAGATCCAGAATTGACGGCGCCGAAGTAAGTTCTAGTTCGCTGTGGTTGTCCCTGCTAATGTAGATGATGTTTCAGAGACTTGTTCGCAATAGATTACCTTGCCAACCCGGACAACGCAAAGAAGAAAGCAGTGGATGTTCTGAAAGCATGGAATATGCTCACGAAGGACGAGAAAAAGGTTCGTCAACTTTTTCGCTCATTTTACGACTTATAGGATTATTTTGATTTGAGCAAGGAGATGAGTATGTTTTACACTGGAATTGTACTATTTCTCGCTCTATTAATCTAGGGAATGGAGACAAGGAGAACTAAAGGAAGGCGAGTAGAAGGGTGGGAGGAGCGAGGGGGAGAGGAAGAGGAGTGGGGAAGCAGGGGGGAGCGGGAGAAGTAGGGGAAGAGCGGGAGAAGCAGAGAGAAGCAGGGGGGGGAGGCGGGGGGAGCAGAGGGGAGCAGAAGGAAGCGGGGGAGGAGCGGGGAACGACGATGGACGTAGTTTCACACAGTTTCGAGCAGATATACATATTCTACACGCGGAATCTCAGGTGCACTGGCAAAGGACAGAAAGCACACGAGAACAGATCTATTAAGAAACTCCGGGAAAAGGGAAAATTTACTGCTGTTCCCTGCTCCAACCAATCCGAGCAGATTTTACCCGGGCGATTTCTTACTGGGGATCATGCACAATATTGTCATGGATCGCACATAGTCTAGGTAGTACATTTCGCGAAACATACATTTGGTCCATGTTCGCGGAGCAAAGGTCCTGACATTGGACAGTTGATTCTAGCATATAATGAACTTTTGTTGTTCATTGTTCATTGCTCCTATATTATTCACTTCACATCGAAACTTTTTTAGGGGAAATGGGTAGCCCTAACGGAAACAAAAGGGTTTGGAACCCGGAGATCTGGAAATGCGGCTTTAGTGAGTGCAAACATTTTGCGACGCCGTTCGCGAGCACGAGCAGCAGCAACAGGATCAGCGATTGGCTGAAAAGGGATATGGTAAGCCTCGGGAGGGCCGAAGGGACCGCCATCGCCAGGCAGCATGGGAACTATGAAGGAAAGCAAGCTCAAGAGGAGGCATGAGTGACGGGGGAAAAGCCTACTTGGACGGATAGCTTTGAGCTGCTCGTCGGTGTACGGGGCTACTGACCCATAGACGCTTGCCTCTAGTTTCAAAGCGGCCTCGGCAGGAGATCCTTTTAGTTGCTCAGAAACCTCAATTGTGGACATTTCTGGCAAGCTCGAGAGTTGTGTGTCACAGGTGTGGCACTGTGTGCGGCATACTGATGACTAAATAAATGAACCCACGCACGGACCACATTGTGATGCTACGAGCAGGCAAAGCAATGTGAGACTCTCGGTCTTAAGGATACTGTAAGTCATGTAAAATTTACTGTACCCGGGCTGAAATTAGTCAGCTTTGGCAAACCTCACCTCATGTGCTACAGGTGTTGGAAGTCAACCCTGCCGAAGTTGAACATGGATTGATGCGTGTGATCGCGCATCAATATATTTATAGTATGTTTCTATTTCTGTCACATGCCTGCCAAAGCCATGTCGAAACAGTGTTTTGATGATAGCTTGTTCTGTTCAGCCTATCAAGGCTGTGTTTTTCTAGAGTACTCCAGTGATGCTCCTCAGTTGTTATTGCCCAACTGAGGTGAGCTGTCTTATGTTTATAGCTTAAAAGACATTATTACCTGACTGAGCCTGTTTGCATTATTACAGGTTATGGGCCCCACCCATCACTATTGAAAACAGATATTATATTGCTGATACAGGATGTTGACTACATCTTCTATGACTATGCCATCATTATCTGATTTTCATGCTGCCATTGAGAAGCTGGATGCTTCTGGATCCAACTGGGTCATGTTCCAGTGTCATTTCACTATAGCTGCTTGCCAGAAACATGTTTGGAAGCATTTCAATGGGACTAGCCCCAAACACACTGCTGTTGCAGTGAAACCTGCTGCTACATCTTCTGAGACTTCCACTGCTGTGCCCATTGCCACTCCTAGCTCCTCTGCTGTGTCAGCTGAAGTGATTGCCTGGGAAGAGAAAGAGGATTTAGCAATTCTCAGAAATTACCTGATTCAATATTTGCCAAATATATATGCAAATCTTCAGTCACTGACATCTGGGCTGCTATAGTCATTGAATTCACCCAGAAGTCCATGTTGATGAAAGCCAATCTTCATACTGAGTCTATGGTGCAGCACTACATGAAGGGTGCCAACTTGTGAGAGGAGTTTGATTGTGTATGCATGAAGTATGAACAATTGCTGAATGTGGACATGGCAGTTAGTGATGATGACTACTGGACTTTGGTGCTGAACTTCATACCAGGGGACCTGTCCACCTTCCTTGTGCAGATCTCCACCAACATGAAAATCTTGGCCTTGGCACCATCAACTGCTGCCAGTACTGCTCCTACCAATATAGACACAGAACAATTAATGCAAATTGCTATTGAGGAGTGGGAATGCTGATGCACAGTGTCAAGCTCAACACACCAAACCTCTCCAACTGAGGTGCATGGGCACTCCTTCAGGGAAACAACCAAAGCTGACTGAAGTGGGCTCGAGGGTGGCTGAGGCAACAACTAACTTGAAACTGCAAAACACAAGGTTGTTTCAGGGAACCAGACCTATACTGGACTAAAAGACTATGGTGAGGACATGTAACACAAGTGGTGGCTGAATAACAGCAGGACAAGGCTGAGACAAGGGCTAGACAAGGCAAATTGAAGGGGGCGAGGGCAACAATCAAGGTGACAAGTCAAGGACTAGGCAAATTCAAGTACAGGAACAAAGTGATGAGTGTGGCAAGGAGGGCGAGTGTGGTGGACAAGAGGGGCTAAGCAAGACAAAGCTAGACAAGGCAAGTTGAGGCGAGGTGAGGCTAATCAAGGCAAGGGCTAGGCAAGACAAGTTGAGGACAAAGTGGGAACACAAGGTGCTACCCAGACAAGCTCTGAGACACCAAGGGAGAGGGGAACAATGGGCAATTCTTCTCTCTTGTATTTCGAAGACAGGAGGATATATATATATATGTTAAAGATAAAAATAGTCCAAGACTGGAGCATCAAGCAAGGGTATGTTGGATACCTCTGGGATACCGCACTGTTGAAGGCAATGAAGAACTGTTCCAGGAACAAGGAACAGAATGATGAAATCAAAACAAGGATTGAAACTGACCAAAATGGCTATAACCCAACATCTCCACAATGTCTGAACATATCCATGTGACTCTGAAACACCTCTGGAAAGTGGGCACACCATAGATGAAGTCCAAAAAATCTGGCAAAGAACTTGACACATTGAGAGCAATCAAAGAGGCTGGAACTGGGCTCTAAGGGGCATCCTGCTTAGATGGATTGGGGTCTATGTCAAGTAAGGAAGGTCTACTGGAGATCCTTGATGGCGATGATGGCAAATAATGAGTCTAATGACCTTTGGAAGAGTGTGATCAGTTCAACTGGTCTTGAATGGCTAGTAATGTGTCCAATAATTGACAGCATGGTGAGGATAAGGCTTAAGGATAAAAAGGCATGCAAGATCAAAGGTGGGTGAAGGCAGGAATGGACTCCAAAAGTGAGACAAAGACCCACAACTCTTTCAGGCACTGAATTTGTCTTTTCCTGATGTGCCAGGGCTGCAATTCAAAAGTGGATCACTTGTGTGGGCATGGCAGCACCACAGCAATGCTAAAATAGCTGAGACTGATATGTTTGATCAACCATCAATTGATGCTGAGATGCTGATTCAAAGCTGATCAAGTTTTGAACTTCAACTGCACTTGCCTATCACTGATCCTCCTTCAAGCCTGAATGATCTTTGACAAGTTTGTCAATCCATGAACTGCCAGTACTGCCATCCAATCTGAAGGTCCTTCAAGACTTTGAATGCTTTGAATGCTCTAAACTTGCTTCAATAGGACCAGTCTGACTTTGATTCCACCCTAGGCATGCAGCATGCATATCAATGCTGAGATACTTACAGGCATGCCAAACAGTCTTCCTTGAATGCAAATCAGGCAAATGCTCCAAATAATGTTACATTATCAACAGTGTTGAGCAAAAAGCCTGGTGCTAGGTCTGGTGGCAGACACTGTAAACCCTCTCAAGGTGGTGGCCCAAGGAGACCTGTAGGTGTATGTTGGAACTGTGGCAATGCAAACCATAAGCAGGACACATGCCCAAAGCCAAAGAAAGATGCTGATGTACCTAAACAGTCCAATTCCACTTCTAGTGACAATTCCAAGAAGGAACTGCCACCCCCTCTGCCATATAAATCTAAAGGTGGCAGTGACAATGTTGCTACTGATGTTGACATTGCTGGTGCTTGGTCAGCCTTTCTAGAAGACATGCAGATTGTTGATGAACTCACTGAGGATGGCTATGATGACCTTCCTGACTTGGTTACTATTGCAGACAGTGACTGTGGTGGATTTTGATTTTGCAGAACTTGTTTACCTTGATGAACTTGTTTACCCTGAGGGACATGGCCTAGTGATGTTTAAAGCTGGCTTTTGTAGTGAAGAAGCCATACCTTGTGTGCACCATTGTGACAATGATGACAAGCCTGGCCCTACTGCTTTTGGACTTGAGGTGTCCTATCCCCATGCTGAGGATGTCTTCATCTCTGTATATGCTATGGCCTATGTGTCTTTCACCCACCTAGAACACCTGAGCTTGTTCTGGGACATGTATTGTTACAATTTCTTTCTCTAACGCTTACTTGTTACAATAGCTCTTCTTCACTTCATTGCTATACTTTGTTACTTGTTTTACCTGCCCGTTTCACCCCTTGTTTCACTTCCTTTTATACCCTTCCATTGTTCTCCAGAAAGTATATAAACCTGCACATGTACTGTAGTTCTTTAGTTCCAACTTAGTCAAGTATTGCTCTCATCTGACTGATCACCCCACTCTCACCTTCCTCATCACTCGAGTTTCCTTCGTCACCATCTAGCACTGCAACAAGCAGTTCTTTTGTCCATTGACTGGGATTAGACCAAGCCTCTAGTCATCATTGTTGACTTAGTAATGAACTGAGGGCATCAACCTTAACACAAGTTGGAACTCACTGAACCACTTAGTGCATTGTCACTAGCCAGACAACATAGATCTGAAACGACCTGAAACCAGACTCTCTAGCCAGAGACCACCAAACAATTCCTTTCTCTATAAAGGAACATATTATCTAGAAGGACAGGAGCTCTTTTTCTTGACACTACATAAGCATTGGGAATTTCGAGGAGTAGGAAAGAACAGGAACACCCCAGTATCTGACAAATACTGTGAGGGAGATTACATTGAAGGAAGTGAACACTCACTACCTGGGAAACTTTGGGTTGAGTGGAGAAACAAACAAAAAGAACCAGAACTATACTTCGAAAGACCAAAAGAAACCCTCTGGTGGGAAGAATACTGCAACAACAAATTTGATTTCGATGACACCAACCCATACTATGCCCTTACTGAAGGAGCTATCACTGGGTGGTACACCTTTTTAGAACAGAAACAGATCAAACATGAATTAGGAAACCCGAAACCTGAAACTGATGCTGAAACGGACACAAAACAGATGGCAACCAACACTGAAACTGCCGACACCCCAAGGGGAGATATCAAACCAGTTTCAGCACGAATCTTCACAGGAGATCGAACCAAAGCCAGATCATTCATCAATTGGTTTAGCGACTTCTTCACCATAAATCCCCACAACTATGATGGGAAGCATGAAAAGAAAATAAGATATGTCCTCCAATGCCTAGGGAAGGAACTAGATGACTGGAAAGAAATAATCCATGAACAACTAGAGGAAAAAGATGGACTCACTTGGGAAAACTATGACACCTTTGTCAAATGATTCCTTGAAGACTGGGGAGAGGTAAACACAGCAGTCAGAGTGCTGAATGAGCTCACAAAATTACGAGTTGGAGGAGAAATCACTGTCCCAATTTATGTCTGAAAATTCAGAATGCTCATAGGATCCTCTGGACTAACCAGAATCACCACCCAACTTCAAGCCTTTGTCCAAGGCTTACCAACCACCATTGCTGCTAAAATCCTTGAAGGGAAAAGCAACTTTAAAACCATCACAGACACCTGTAGAAAAGCTGAACAGCTTAATGCAGCATGGGAAACAATGAAGGCATTAGGGAAAACCACTGAAACAGGATGACAGTTTAACAGGACAGGAGGATCTAAAACAGTTAACACCATGACAACCAGACATTTAACTAATGAACAATGAGAAGAATACATGCATGCTGGGAAGTGTTTCAGATGCAGAACCATTGGCCACTTATCCCAAAACTGCCCAAAGAAAGACATGGCCAGAAACCCACCCCCTCCAGGATGATTCACCAGAACAATTGCCAAGGATAATGATGCCAAGAAAATCCATGCAATGATTGCAGTGCTCAAAACAGAGGATTGAGAAACTCTCCTCACTGAACTCAAAACCAAGGGTTTTTAAAGTGGAGGAACCAGAAAGTGGTTGGAACCTCCAAGAATGATTATGGACAGTTAGCACTCAACTCTGTAATAGTAAGATCAAATAATAATCAATGACTATCAATAACTGTCCGATCACCCAAATTACCTGCTGAAATATCTGCCCTTGTTGATTGTGGAGCAGAAGGAAACTTTATTGACAAAACTATAATGAAAACTATGAACAAAGAAACATTAATCCAACCAATACAAGTCAAAAATGCCAATGGAACAGTCAATTTAAATGGGATGATCATGCATAAAGTCAGAATCCCATACCACATTGGAAATCAATGAATCAAGACAAACTTCCTGATCACTAAGCTAGGAGACCAGAAGCTCATACTTGGACTCCCCTGGTTAGAAAAATACAATCCAGCAATAAACTGGAAAGAGCAATCCCTTCTGTTTGATCACCTAGTCCCAGAAAAACCAATAAGACAAATAGGGAAAAACTTGGACCAGGAAATCAACAAGTACTGGATCAGGGTTAAAACTTCAACTTTGCAAGCATTAGAACATACACTTTGCAAGGAGACCTCAACAACTCTACCAGACAAATATCAGGAATGGAAATCTACCTTCAAAAAAGCACCTTCGGAATGATTCCCAATTAGGCGTACATGGGACCATGCAATTGATCTCAAAACCAGATTTACCCCAAAAGTCAGCAAGATCTATCCACTATCAATAAAAGAACAATCATCCCTCGATGAATGGATCACTGAACAACTGGCTAAAGGATATATTAGACCATCCAAATCCCCACAGGCCTTGCCATTCTTCTTCATTGCAAAAAAGGAAAGTGGAGCACTCTGACCATGTCAAGACTACCAATACCTAAACAAATGGACAATAAAAAACACATACCCACTACCACTAATCTCTGATCTAATGACCAAACTATCTGGTGCTCAATATTTTACAAAGCTAGATCTCCAATGGGGATACAATAATGTCCGAATAAAGGAGGGAGATGAATGGAAGGCAGCCTTCATAACTAACAAAGGATTATACGAACCAACTGTCATGTTCTTTGATCTATGCAATTCCCCATCCACCTTCCAGACAATGATGAACAAATACTTCCAAGATATGATCAACAAAGGATGGCTGATCATCTACATGGATGATATTTCAATATGCAGAACAACAACCAGAGATTTAGAAACCCAGACAAAATGCATCCTAAAATGGCTAAGAGAGAACAACTTATTTCTCAAACTCGAAAAATGCAAGTTTTGCACTCAGGAAATTGAGTTCCTTGGAATGATAATTAGACCTGGGGAGATAACAATGGACCTGATCAAACTGGCAGGAATAGCAGACTGGCCAACACTGACAATGGTCAAGCAAGTGTGATCCTTCTTAGGATTTGGAAACTTCTACCAGCAATTCATTGGAAACTTTGCAACTCTAGCTTGACCACTCACTGATCTCACAAAAAAGGATGAAGCATTCCTTTGGACACCAGAAAGGCAAATGGCATTCAATAATCTGAAACACCAATTCACCACTGCCCCAGTACTTCAAATGCCAGATATCACCCAACCCTTCATCCTACAAACTGATGCATCAAATAAAGCAATAGGAGCAGTCTTGAAACAAGCTGATGAGGCAGGACTGTTACACCCCTGTGGCTTCATTTCACACACCCTAACCACAACAGAGCAGAATTACCAGATCTACAACAGAGAGCTACTAGCAATCATTAAAGGACTTGCAGCTTGGCGACATTTCTTACACAGATCACCACATACTACCATCATCCATCGTGATCATAAGAACTTATCTTTCTATCGAACCCCACAATGTCTTATGCCCAGACAAGCACAATGGTCTTCATTTTTAAGTGAATTTGACCTTCAAATTGAGCATGTCCCTGGAACCAGGATGTTTGAAGCCGACACCCTATCCTGATGACCAGACCACATAGGAACCAATGATACTCCAGAAGAAACCATGGTGCTACCTCCTGCACAATTCATCAGACTCATAGCAGATGACCTAGCAGAGAAGTTGCACAAAGGCATGACCAAGGATGACTTTGGACAAATATTAGTTGAAGTAATCCAGAATCATCATGCACCACCAATAAAATCAAAACTCCAAGACTGGACATACACCGACCACATAGTACATTATCAAGAAAAAATATACATACCTCACCAAGATGGATTGCATACCCAACTCATCAAGCTTACACACAAATCACCTACATCCGGACACCCAGGACAATTCAAGACATTGGAATTACTTAAACAAAACTACTGGTGGCCTGGAATGAACAAACACACTCAAGAATGGATTGAAGGATGTGCACTTTGCCAGCAAATGAAAGTTAACACCCATCCAAACACCCCTGCCCTACACCCAATCAAATCTAATGCGACCCAACCTTTCCAGCAAGTCACAATTGACTTCATTACAGACCTACCAGTTGCTGATGGCTTCAACTCAATCATGGTCACAGTGGACCATGGCCTTACAAAGGGGGTAACCTTTTTCCCTTGCAACAAATACAATTGACACACTAGAAACTGCAAATTTATACATAAATGAGAACTTCAAACAATTTGGTCTACCTGACATCCTCATATCTGACAGGGGACTGCAGTTTGCATCTAAAGTATTCCAAGAAATAGGAAAGGTGCTGGGAATCAACCATAGAATGAGCACAGCCTATCACCCTCAAACAGATGGTGAAACAGAATGAGTCAATCAGGAGTTGGAAGTCTACCTCCAAATGTTCTGCACAAATGAACCACACAAATGGAAATCCCTATTGCCAATTGCAGAATTTGCTCACAACAACCAACACCATGACACCATCAAGGCATTGCCATTCCAGCTAATGTATGGAGCAAACCCTGTTGCCATTCCCACAGCTGCACACCCCATGACAACCCCTGCAGCTGAGGATCGACTACAAATGCTACAGAAGGCCAGAGAAGAAGCACTTGCCACACATGAGCTTGCCAGGCAGATGGTAGTGCTCAGAACAAAGGACAAAAGCACTAGATTCGAAAAGGGAAACAAAGTCTGGCTTGAAAACCAAAACCTCCGAATACCCTATGAATCAAGGAAACTAGCACCAAAAAGAGAAGGACCCTTCACAATCAAACAGGTACTAGGACCTGTTACATACAAACTGAAACTCCCCAAACAATGGTGCATCCATCCCGTGTTTCATGCCACATTACTAACCCCATACAAAGAAACGACGGCACATGGGCCAAACTTTACAAGACCACCCCCTGATCTTGTCAATGGACAAGAAGAGTTCAAAATAGAAGCAATTGTTATGCACAGGAAGCGAGGAACTGGCTATCAATACCTAGTCAAATGGAAGGGGTATGGACTGAATGAGAACTCATGGGAACCTGAAACGAACCCCAAAAATGCTGCGGACATCCTCAAAGCATATAAGAACCATTTGAAACTTGCTATGAAAACCATGGTTCAGTATCACAACAAACAGATTCTCAAACAGAATATCAGACATACCAAAAGTATCACTTCCCCCTACTCTCAATTCTCCCCTAGACAATCTATCCCAAAGCTCAGACATCTAATCATCCAACTCCCTAATCGAACTCACCCCCACCAAGGACAATGTGCTATAGGAACAGCCTTCCTTGAACTATGCAAAATCCTGCTCTACCAAACAAAAGTACCATCACTGCACCCTGTATATGGACCACAAGCCAGTTCCGACTTCCAAACAGCAGCCGAAGCTATCACCAAAAATCGCCTTGTCAGGGAAGCATGAAGAGCACTGAACCTATGGATCATCAACCAAACAAGAGACCTGGAAGTGGTGGGAGTGACCTGCCTACACCATGCAACAGCACTATTCCCAGATAAAATCAACTTTCCATCCAATGGACTGCTAGATTTCAGCCTTCCCCTGAACTACCTGTACATCCCACATGGGGGAATACCACCTCCATATCCAAACCTGCCACTGCCACCCCACTACCAAAGCTTTGAATGGGAGCCAGGATACCCTATGATGACTGGCATCATCCATCATACAAATCACAGAACAATTACACATCAAATTGCACCTAGACCACTACATGAACCTCATTTAGCTGAAGGGACTCCCACACAACCTAATACTCCCAGACCAGAAACACTAGCCAATCAACTCTTACGAGATGCCCTTTCTATTGACACAGATAGCTCACTTTGGGAGATGGAATACATTGATGAATATACTCCCACACATGACCTATAAAGGAGCAACTCCCACTTCCTAACCTCCCCATCACCATCACATACACAAAGATGTTCTCCCTCATCGCCATCCTCATTGCCCTCATCTCTACCCTCTTCCCCTCCGTCATTGTTGGGGGACTTGTCCTCACCACCCTACTCACTGTACTTGCCCTTGCCTACTCCTTTCCAGAGAAACTCCCCAAATTTGATGTCCTCACTCTGCCTCTTGAAATTTTTGTGGAAACTGAAACAATGGTCTTTGCAGATAATGAAGACCTACACATCCACCCACCAGAACTCACTGAAGAACCACCCATGGCAGAAGAGATCATCCCCACACCCATTCCCCAATCCAACCCCCTCCTTGCCACTGCCTCCTTAGAAGCTTCATACATTGTAGCAAATCTCTGTGACCTTTCAGCCCCACTTGGAGCCCTCACAGGACTTACCCTCACCACCGACCTGAATGCCATGACCTACATGGAATGGGACCTTGCACTTTGAGAGCTTTGCCAATTGAAAGTCACCCTTGACTCCATGTGATGGCATGTAGATACAGCACAGAAAGATATTGAAAACATCTTACATTGGTACAAGTCTAGGAGGGATCATGCCTGGACAACTCAGGGTTGGCCTTGAGAAGTCAGTGACTTCTTGCATAGAAGGGGGTAATGTTACAATTTCTTTCTCTAACACTTACTTGTTACAATAGCTCTTCTTCACTTCATCACTATACTTCATTACTTGTTTTACCCACCTGTTTCACCCCTTGTTTCACTTCCTTTTATACCCTTCCATTGTTCTCCAGACAGTATATAAACCTGCGCATGTACCATAGTTCTTTAGTTCCAACTTAGTCAAGTATTGCTCTCATCTGACTGATCACCCCCGCTCTCGCCTTCCTCATCACTCAAGTTGCCTTCATCACTGTCTAGCACCACAACAAGCAGTTCTTTTGTCCATTGACTGGGATTAGACCAAGCCTCTAGTCATCATTGTTGACTTAGTAATGAACTGAGGGCATTGACCTTAACAACAATACAATGTCTAGGGAGGGTGTGTGGTGGGTCATTGCAGATATCAAGAGAGAGAGAGAGATTGTGCAATTGATACAATGAATGAAAGTAAGTTGTCAATTGCTGACTGTGTGACAGTACAAGTACAAGTTGTGTTGTTCCATGCTTGTCCCATCACATGCATCCCTCATCCTAATTGGGAAGCTGCCCTGTCGGAATTTACTTTTTCCTTACCAACACACACGCGTAGACTCGGCCTCCAGCTGGTTTGGACTGTCCTGTAAGTAGCAGCACTGGCACTTTCAATACACACATTTCTATGCGAGAAAAAAAACAGTCAGTGTCACATATGGCTTCAGTGGCGCAAAAGCGCACGGTACCAAAACAAGACACGAGGCACTCCGGATCCACGCTGATTCCGGGCTTCACAATGACAAACCAGAAAAAGGATGCAAGTGGGAACAGCAAGCTCCAGCGTTTCAAAACAACGAGAAGGTGAGCAAAAGGTTGAATCTCACGCAGGCTTGCCACAGAACATGAAGCTGGCCACCTTGAGCGGGCTTGGACCGGGTTTTCGGCGGGTATAGATGGATGACGGCAGCAATAATTTTTGAGAAGTGTGAGGCACGAGCGGCGAAACACTCGTCCTTCGACTTACGAGTTAGGAGACTCATAGGGTTCCTATCCTGGCCAGGTGCAATCACACCATGTCTTATTCCGTGATGCGGCACTCGGACGAGCATCAGCCGTACCATCAAAAAAAAGCCCATGTGGACAGGCGGTGCGGGCGCGCCCACTCCTGAAGCCGTTTCTCATGATCTTAGTGCACTCTTGTTCTGGACACCTTCAAATGCGTCTAGAGCGGCGACGATTTAAGGCTGTGAAGTCCGACGCATGACTTGTGCATAACATAAAGACATACCATGCGGCGCATACTCGGGCGTTTTGCAGAGTGGTTTTTAAACTCGTTTTGACCTTCTCGGTTCTGCTACTCTCGGTTAAAGCTGTAAAGTCAATAACATCATGACGTTGGAGCGTCAAACGTGGGCTGCTGTTTCAAATGATAAAAAAGTCAAAGTAACGAAATGTGCGCGTCTGGCTGCCGTTTGCTTATGGTTCAGACCCTGTCTATCAAGACGATGCCAGGTTTACAAAACCCGGACATGTGTAACCGTCAGGGTAATGATGTTTCGATGGCCCAAAATGTCAACTTTCACTGGTTTTCTATCAGGCTGTGCTTATACGATACTTATAAGAGGCAAGCATGTCCAGTTGCATCTCAATATCGTCCTGCCCTCTCAGTCATTGAATATCAACCTTATTATGAACTGGTCCTACGTCCTCGTTGCTTTCTTCGCTCTCATCTGCACGACCGGTGCTCTGCCTCCGGGGAATAAAAACGTTGCAGCTGTTAGTGCTGGTATGCACCTTTTGAACCGTCCGGTCGATTATTGGCTGAGATTTGCGACAGACGAAAAAATCAGGCATGACGCGACATTTCTAATCTCCGGCGGCAGCAACAATGGCAAAAATTGACGTAAGCTTTAGTCCTGCATGATTATTCAGTAACTTCATTTGACGTGCATTTGCAGGTAACCTATTGAACCGGCTTCCCTTCCCTCTAAATATACGATTTGATAGATAACGGAGGTAATTACTACACCAAATCGAATCTATAATTAGTTTGGAAGTCCATTGGCATGACGGATTTGAATCCCAACTCTAAGGGTCTCCACCTAATTATCTTGGAAGTCCTCTAGCATCATAGATTTGAGTACGGATCTCGGGCGAATACAACTCTAAGCGTTTCCTCCAAAGACGGACAGATTCGGGAAAAAATATGGAAACATGCGGTGACCGAAAAGCGAAAAAGCACACAGCCTGAGAGCGGCGGGTGTCCGGTGAACAGGGCATGATTCACTGGCATTGACACGAAGATCTCTAAGTCCATGTCAGATCGGTGACAAGTGCTGTGTGCTCTGAACGGCTGAACGGGTATCGGACGACACTGTTTGCAGTCTGATTCTACTACATATTGACATGACAAGACGAGTTCCCCTGCGGATGCGATAACTCGAAGGAGATGTGGGAACCCGCAGCCTAGCATGCCCATGGTTTTGACTCGAACTGGGTCACACTGCGGCCACTGGCTCCTCGTAAGACGGTCATCGTGTCCTTACGGCAACGGGGCCTATTGCTCCATGAAACGCACCCTAAATCGGTGTGTGCAGTGTCCAGCTGACACATACGGGGCGGCTGGCGAACATCCGCCTCGCAGGGAGACTCGGTCCGGCAGTATCATATTCATTCCGAGCATACTTGGACCGCGCTTCTCGGCAGGTTGATAGTGCGTTTGTAGTGGCTCGATCTCAGTTCCGGACCTGTATAGCTCGTTGGTTCCGACGTAGGAACCATGGTATTAGAGGTTAAATTGAGAGAATATGAGATCAATGTCGAGTCCCATGAGCACCACTTACTGACAACAAAAAGAAGCCGTGCGGTTGGGCCGGGTTTGTCATGGTCTGAAGATGATCGATCCCGAGCCTGCCATCCTACTGCATGCTTACGGAGACGTTTAACAGATCCTGTCGTGCTGTCATGCAGTCCGAGTCCGAATTACCGTCTTTTTCACGTCACAGTTTTCGGAAAAAGAAAAAGCCGGAAAACAAAAACCGCCACAACTCGCCGAAGGGTACCGAGCGTGAGAAAGAAAGCTGGCTGTGCTTGTGCTGTCATTCCAGAAAATCATCGCACGAATGTGGTGTGCCGGCTTACACGAGATGATTTCAGTCCGATCTGTCGAGCGCATTCTTCGACATTTCAAGACAAGCAATACTAGTCACGTATATAGTTCTAATAGTAGTTCCGTAGTCGGTGATTTTCTAATACCACATATTCCATGCTCAGTCTACCATAAACTAAATACAATGTTTGCCGAGTCTATTACGCAGATCCGTTGAGATTTCGGTGAGTTATAGCGGCATTTGTTTTCCGGCATTTTCGAAAAACGTAGGTAGCCTATACATATAGATAACGGAGGAAATGACGTATCGTTATACCAAAATCGATTCTATAATTACTTTGCAAGACGTAAATACTCTAGCAAAAATACACCTCGCACAGTTTTCACAAATTACAGACAGCAGAAAGCAACACACTACATTATCACATCAACACCTTGAAAGACACGCGCGGCGACAGAAAAAACGAAAAGAGCACATGGAGCGACAGGTGTCCAGCAAATCACACAGTTTGATATTGGTACATGAAGATCCCTGAAAAAGTCCATGTTAGCAAGCGTGTGCAGGTAATGACTCGAAACTCACCCCAGGTTGCGTTCTGATTCGACCACACATCGATATGACAAGACGGGTTCTCTGGCGCACACGACACCTCGAACGAGATATGGGAACCCGCAGTGCACGCCCACGATTCTGATTCGACTTGGGTCCCACGGGCTCCCCGTAAGACGGTCACCCTGCCCGTGTCCTTGCGGCAACGGGGCCTATTGCTCCACGAAATGCGCTCCAGATCGGTGCGCGCCGTGTCCAGCTGACACACGCGGAGCGATACATCCGGTGAAGATCGGTCTCCCAGGGAGACCGGGTACGACAGTGTCATGCTCGTTCCAGGAAGGCGCAGCGCAAGGGAACATCGCTCCATGCCAAAATCCATGACCCTAAATTGAAGCAGAGTGCGGACCTGCCAAGAACCAACGGCGCGCGCGCGCGCGCTTAGTGTTCAGAACCCCCCAAGTCCTTTCAGCGTTATGGCATGGCGAAAATGGCTTACCGTGCTGCTCACTTGCAGGTGGCGGTCTGGAGGCGCGAGCGTGCCGAAATCGCTGAGCCACTGATGTGTACCTTGTGGGGAGATCTTGTCCGGCTCGGCCTCGTACACCTGGACCGCGCTTCTCGGCAGGTTGATTGTGCGGTTGTAGTGGTTCGGTTTCAGTGTTCCCAGTCTGGTACAGCTCGGCGAGTCCGACGTACGAGCTCTGGAATGGGAGGTCGTCCAGCCCAACTTGAGAGAATACGAGGCGGCTGATGTACGCGTACGCGAGAATGTCGAGCGTCATGAGTATTGTCAGGATGGCCACGACGGCCACAGTTGGGCTCGATTTGTCGTGGTTTAAAGACGATTGGTTGTGAGGAGCGCCAGCTTGGCTAACGTCAGGAGATGGTCGACATCGACGCAGCACACAACATACATCCTTCTTCCTGGCCATTGTCTCTCGACCTGTCTAGGAGGCCTATCGTTTCTTCTTCAGAGTCTTGCATGGTTCTTCGGCGACGGGAACAAGAGACGACACAGCATCCGCAGCGCGACTGCGATGTGCATGGCCATCCGTCAGCTAAACCAATAATGGAACCGAAGTCGTCCGTCTCGGCAACTTCCGCCAGATCCCATCTTCGGAACGAACATGAAATGCATGGACAGCACATCTATTGTCTTTTTACTCAATCGATGCTACACAGAGCGAAAACATGCAGAGGCCATTCTCCCCACGGCGATGGGATGACCGTGCTACCTCTGAGATCAAATCTACAACTCTTATAGAACGGGACCTTTTACAGGGCTCGGTCAGTGCATACGATAGAAACTTGCGTAAAACCTTACATTTGCATCCGTAGTCGTACTAAGAGCCATAGTTGCGCCGCCTCGCAGAAGCCTGATACGATTAGAGTTAGGATACCGTCAGAGTCAAAACGCCTTACCTTTTCTCGCACTATATTAATCAGCGTGGTGGCAATATGCTTACGTTGGTAATCTCTGCGAACCATGGCCATGTGCAACCACCACGAGTCAATTCTACCCTGGATCCAATGTCACGGTACGCTCGCTTCGACTGGAGTCACAACGTACTGTCGGTCCCAATAAGTCATTTACAAATGTTGGGAATCTCGCCATGTACTGCCATCATCTTTATTTAGCATATATAACTATCGAACCACATTTGAACACGTACAATTGTCTCGTAAAACTCTCGGCCTACCTCCGGCAATTTGGACATGAAGTCGTTCAACCCCAGTGCCCGCTGTTCTGGCCTGGAGACAGGTGTCTAGAATGTCAATCCAGTCATGTCTTCCATCACATACGTGCTGAACATGTCTTGACCAGGGGGCATCCACATTGCAAACCCGACGATTTCCTCCTTCTCGTTAGTTGCGATATAGAATTCGCCGGCGGCGAATATTCCAGCTTTCAATATCGATCTTGCCATGTCTGGTATCAAGGCAGGGTCTCCGCCAGAGAGACTCAAGGCAGCAATATCTTTGCCATCCAGTATTGAGGAGTGATGTAGATGAGAATGAAATGAAATGTACATGCCGTCTTTCATCAAGTCTGTAAAAAGCGCAACTGAAGTTTCTACTTGCTCGTCTAGAAATGGACAAATTTTTAGATAGTGACACGAGTAAAAATTGCCTGGCATACCAGTTGGATCGGGAACGCGCCTGTATCTAAGAGACATTTCATTCAAGTGGAGGATCTCGAATCCACGGGGAGGCCACAACTATTTTGGGTGGTAGGCGAATGGGATGGACCAGACCTACGAGGGGCAAATCAACTTTCGTACAACCGGGGCTTGAGCGATACACGAGACGTTGAAACGGCTCCTAATTTAAATGAAGCATGAGTATCCCGTTTGTCCATTTCGACATCCATCAACCTGTCTAAGATGCGATCACAAGAATACGGCCGCCAGTTACGTTCTGGACAGCCTTCCCCATGACTGGACTCGATACTAGCCGATCCTCATTGCAAATCCTCCATAGACGCGAAATGAAGGTGCAACGTACCCCTGATCGCACTCGCGCTTCTCTCAGCCGCCTCGCTCTACCTGACCTACACCCTCATCAGCACCGCAAAGAGCGTCAGAGCCATGCTCGACGCTCAGCGAGTCATGCACACCACAAAGGCCGTCGTAGAATCATACAGCAAGTTCTTTTCGTGCCTTCTCTCTTTCTCGGCTGAGACAGCCTTTCCACGCTTAGCATTTGCAGGCCGCGACCATCCGCGGTACCTTCCCGTGGAACACAAACGGGTCAAAATGGCCGTCGAAGAGTCCGCGCACTACCCCATCGTCGGGCCCGAAGCGGAGAAGGAGTGGTTGTGGACCGCTCCGCTGGGAGACAACCACATCCGCCTCGGGCCCAAAAAGCGCATGTTTGCGGTCGCCATGTTCCACCAGCTGCACTGCCTGCGTGGGATCAGGGAGTCGTTGGAGGTCGGGTGGGATGCGTTGAGTCGAGAGGGGCGAGGACATGTCCATCATTGCTTCAATTACATTCGACAGTGGACGCTGTGCGATGGAGATCTTACGCTGGAACCAGACGACTTTACCAAGAGGAATTTCACAGTTGAGAGGCAAGGAGCGGTCCATACGTGCCGTGATTGGGATATGGTATATGGGTTCATGGCGGAGCGATGGAGAGACTGGACAGAGTTTAGAATTGAGCACAACATTCCATACCACGATGTGGATTGACGCGGCGAACAACTAAAATACACTTGTAAAATAGTGGCAAATGTACAACAGTACATCGGGGCAAATCAAGTGTAATTGACTGCCTACTTCCGTGCAAAGGTGATCTGGGTGGACTATTGTCAGTGCAAGCGTGAAAAGAGCGAGACACAGCCAGACCTTGATCTTGTTCTCCCCATCCAGCTTGTAATTATGCAAGGCATCCTTCGCCACCGTCGAACTTCCTTCATCAAAGTACTCCACGAACGCAATATCTCTTTTTGTGGGGATAAGCCGCACTTCGTGCAAGTTGGGATATCTGCAAGCACATTGGTCATACCCGTAGATTTATTGACCATAAAACAAATACACACTGAGAGAACAAGGCTGTAAGCTGTTCTTTTGTGACGTTTTCTGGAAGATTTTGCAGGAACAAAATCTTGTTCGGTGGTAGATACTCGTCTGGCATCTGCACGTTGGGACGTCTTGAAACAGGCAAAGCTGAAGCACCATCCACTATACAGGCGGGAGTAAGAATTATTTGCATTTTCATTGGGAAACAAAGCTTACTCGCTGCTGCCAACCGCTTCGCCTTGAATTTCTGTTTCAGTGGATTAGAGTACCGAGTGTTTCCTGTCAAAATATAGTCAACTTCTCGGTTTTCACGAGAGAACCTAAACACAAACGTTTGTGCTCCTCTCGAGCTGCCTTGTGTTTTTCCAACTGCCCTGGATCCAACTTTTCCATAATAGCATCCGAACGTGACCTCGCAAACGATATTTGCTACGTTCGATAAGTGCCGAGCGCGCATATGTAAGATAAAACACATCTCACCATAGGTTTGGCGTATAGTGGGAACCTTTGCACGTCTTTTAGTGCTTTCTGCGCGCTTTCTTTCGTAGAGAACGAGACGAAAGCCTGTCCTCGCATTCTCAGATTACCATGTGCCACGACGTCGACCACTTCTCCATACGACTTGAAGAGACCTCGCAGCGTTGCTTTTAGCACTAAAGATGCGCGTTTGGGACAAGGTAACAGTAGAACCGGACGAACGCCACACACCGCTGATCTTGATCTTTTCGTTCAAATTTTGGATGTACAATGTTTCGCATGCATGCTCTGGTTCGGAGGGCTCTTCGGCTTTTACTTGGGGTGTCTCTGAGCTTGCTGGTGGAACGGAGCCGGAGGGCGAGATGACGGGAATGCTGATGGGCACGCCTGGAATCGGAGCAGCTGTTAGCACGACGCCTTGCATCGCATCTGGCGGGTGGATGACTGGCAACGGTGGTGGAACGTCTGCCATGGTAAGGGCCGTGTTTGCATCTGTTTGCGCGCTTGATGTTGCTCGCTCACATTTGAAGCTCCGAATCATTATAGACATTAAGGGTTGTTCAAACTCCGATTCGGCACGTCCGGCTGCGCAATTTCCTTACAAGATCGCAATTTTACTCCAAAAAATATGGATGGATGTTAATCGATCAGTGTCCATTTTTACCACAGCTTAGATGGGAAGACTAGTAGATTTTGTGCATCTGAGGACAGGAAACTCTTGGCGTTACACTAACCGCCATCACGCGTCACACTATCCAAACGCGTCTTCGACATCGTCCGCTTCAAATATGGCACAAACGCCGGTTTTCGTGATGAGTACGGACACTAGAACGAAGTGCAATGCACATACTGACGGACTATTGGCTAGACGCCGCACCTGAGCGACAATCAGGGCGAAAAGCGCAGATCTCCAATATCAAAGCAGCCAAGGTGTGCTCGCGCTTGTGACTCGATATCGAAATCGCCATCCTTACTGATAACAATGAGAGACCGTTGCAGACGTTATCAGGACGTGTTTGGGACCGAAAGCGATGCTTAAAATGATTCTAGACCCTATGGGAGGCATTCTGTGCGTCATCTACTGTAGAATCTGCAACATCTGCTCAATGGCTCTTGAAAAATAAGACTTACGAACGACGGGAACGCTATTCTACGTGAAATTGACGTTGCTCACCCAGCGGCCAAAAACATGATCGAACTAAGTAGGACACAAGATGAGGAATGCGGGGACGGAACAACCAGCGTGATCATTCTCGGTTCGTTCCACCTTTGTGTTTATGTTGATAACTTGCTTATGAGGTCATCATAGCTGGAGAAATTCTCGCACAATCCTTATCCCAGCTTGAACTCGATATCCATCCCGTGGTTATCATCTCGGCCTACAACAAAGCCCTGAAAGAAGCACTAGAGATCGTCAAGCGGATATCTATTCCAATAGACACTTCAAACGACAAACAAATGCTATCTCTCATTAAAACTTCCATCGGCACAAAATTCGTCGTTCGATGGTCAGCCCTCATGTGCAAGTTGGCATTGCAAGCCGTCAGGACGGTCTCACAGGAGGAAGGCGGTTTAAAAACGGTGGATATCAAGCGGTATGCTCGTGTGGAAAAAATTCCTGGCGGAGAGATCGAAGAGAGCCGCGTTTTGAATGGCGTGATGCTCAACAAAGACATTACCCATCCCAATATGCGTCGGCGTATCAAGAACCCGCGGATTGTGCTGCTGGATTGCCCGCTAGAATACAAGAAGGGAGAAAGTCAGACCAACATGGAGTTCTCAAAGGAGACGGATTGGGCACGGGCACAGCTTATTGAAGAAGAGCAGGTTAAGGAAATGGCGAATAAGATTCTGGAATTCAATCCAGATCTCGTTATCACAGAGAAGGGTATCTCAGGTGTGCATATACGTATATTTGCTGACGTGAAGACTAATCTATAATCCCCTCTAGATCTCGCTCAACACGTCTTCACAAAGCATAATGTTTCGGCCATTCGCCGTGTGCGCAAGTCGGATAACAATCGTATTGCCCTCGCCACTGGCGCCACTATCGTCAACAGAATCGAAGACCTTCGTGAATCCGACGTCGGAACAAAGTGCGGAAAATTCCACATCGATAAGATTGGCGACGAGTATGCCTATTCTCTCGACTTTCCCTTCATTGCGGTACTGACTCAACCTGATGCTAGATACTTCACCTTCCTCGACGAGTGTAAAAACCCCAAAGCATGCACTGTCCTCCTCCGTGGACCCTCCAAAGACATCTTGAACGAGATAGAGCGCAACCTCCAGGACGCGATGTCAGTCGCGCGAAATGTCGTTTTCAATCCCCTTCTTGCCCCTGGAGGGGGTGCGACTGAAATGGCCATCAGTGTCGGCCTACAAGCTAAGTCGAGGAACGTTCTTGGAGTCGAAACTGGTCCTTTCCTCGCTGTCGCCGACGCCATGGAAGTTATTCCTAGGACGCTGGCACAGAATAGCGGCGGCAACGCCATCCGGGTTCTGACCGAGTTAAGGGTACGGATATATCACATTTTCGTTAACTCATCTGTGCTGATGTTGTCTATGTCCAGGCAAAACATGCAGGTGGCGAACATTCGTGGGGTATTAACGGAGAGACGGGTAAGATCGTGGACATGAAAGAGTATGGGCTGTACGAATCCACTAGTGTGAAGGTACAGAAAATTTGTTTTTGTCGTCGCTTGTCTATTGATCTTATTTCTCCCATAGATCCAAACGTTCAAAACTGCTATCGAGGTTGGTTGTCTTACAATTCCATTCGTCTGTATTTTGATATCTCATCATGTGTAGGCTGCGCGCATGCTTCTGCGCGTGGACGATGTCGTGCAGGCTATTCGGAAGGAAAAGGAACAAGGCGGTGCTGGTGTCCCCCCTGAGGAGCTGGCAGAGTAGTTGCGAGATTGAAAAACAGAAAAGTTGAAACGTGCAATTATTATTTCTTGCACAATGCTGAATCTTTGAACTGCGCGTGACTAACGAATATCATTGCAAAACTACAAACATTCACTATTGCATTTCTCCAACAGTCAGCAATTGTCTTGATATCAGACTGTACAAGAAGGCAAGTGGACGGTGACCAATTGGAATGACCAAGAGGCCCCTCTTGCATATCGTATGCATCTGGCTCTGAGCATGAATCATTCGAGTTTGACAATCGAAGGTATCTTGAGCTTCTGTTATTCTTTCTTGCGTTATGTCAGAGGGCAGCGCCTCGCAAGATGGTTGCATTTGGGAGGAGCGTTCCGTTTTTTACGAGGACGTTGCACATGGCTGATTGGGGCCAGAGCGACCTTTTTGCAAGGTTGTCTCTCATGCGTCAAGCTGGCTGAAGAAAGAAATGCATTCCCCTTTCACCAACCGCGTGAGCTTGAGCTAATGAGCATAAGTCCAATTCGCATTCGAACGGAAAATTTCCAACCTCTGCAACGCGTGCAGATTCCCGATAGAGTTCCCGACCAGAACAAGAAAATTGATGTTTTTTGCATATGCATTGGCCGCGAGCCATCGTCTGTCGGTGTCCATGTTCGTCATGGTGACAAAGATGGCATGCAAAGCGATCTGAATTGGCCACACGAGAGCGGCCGCGCATCTTCGCGTCGAAAAAAATACCATAAAATACCATGCGGCATTCAGCGCTTGGACCACAAGTAGCAAACTGGATCTACTTTCTCGGGATCGTCTAGAACACGGTATTTTCTCCACGTGGTGCATCCAGCTCCGAGAACGCGGAAATGCGTCCAATCGCAGATTGATTCAGCGCTTTCAGTTTTTTAGAAACCGTCAGGTTGTAGTCATATAAGATCTTGATTCGATTCACACGTTCGCATTTCAATAATGCAATACTCATTGCCAATACCGTTAGGATAACATACTTGTAACATCTGCTGTGCTTTAACACTAGTGCTGCGAACTCAATCCAATAAAACATCCAACGGAACCGTACGCGCTTTATGGTTAGAAAAGCCGTACCGTGCAAGCAGGACGTTCAGTCGCTGTGCCAGGACAATGTATTATATCATACCCTGTTCCTACTGTCGATGACCCCCCAAGTTATCGGCGATTCATCGTCGTACTGAACGCTTTTTTCTACGTTTATATGGACTTGCCGCAGTTCGACTTGCGTTGACTGCTCGTCTTTCTGCTACTTTTTAATGCAGATGAGGTGTTTCGAGGGAGGTTTACTCACGTGGCGCTCGTTTCGTCTACTATTGCCATGCGAGCTCGTTGGGTTGGCGTGCGCGCGACGCAATTGGTGACGCGCGTTTAACCTGAACACATTGTATAAATCAAACGATTTTATCATAAGCAGAAAAAACACACGATGCCATGAAGGAATTAGCATACACTACAGATTCATTAACATGCGCTATTACCAAAAATGCTGATGACCTACGTTTTCCGATGATAAAGTGAAGTCCTAGGAATATCAAGTTGTCCTTAAGTGCAAGCCACTGCATAATAATTAATGCGCAATCATAATCGGATCAAGAGTACCTACGCAAACCATGGACACAATTGTTGCGAAACTAATCATCCATTCAGTGATGTCGCTCAAACAACCGGGGTAGCATACCCAGTTAATGATCCAATTTCGAAAGTATAGAGAATCAACGAATCGATGACATTATCAAGGCTTACCTATGATGTCAATATAGAATCTTTACCAGGAGTAACTTACAAACCTCAGCGATTTGGAACGACTCATCCACAGCAAGGTGAATAAGCAAAGCGTAATGACCACATCTACACTCGATGAAAGAGCAAGACCGAGAGAGAAGAGCCACTGTGATAAAGATAAGCATTGCAAAGAGTACATCGGTATTTCACTTACTTTGAATTTGATCCTAAACGCTTCGTATATTCCGAGATGAATCCTGGATTTCGTATGAGTAAAGAACTGAAAGTCAACATCAAAGAATTTCCTACATCTCTGCGCTGGTTGCTGTACTTGCGTATTGAGAATACATCAAATGACATCAAAGCATGAGACATACTACATGCAGAACCTGCGTGAGAATCGGGCAAAACTCAGAGTTTATTCCGACGATTGTTCGGAAGGACCTACAGACACGGCATACCGCAAGCATCAACTGTCACCGTTTTCAGGATACGTTTCCTTCGTATAACAACATTTTTTGGCTTACGATGGGTGCGGAAATCCAAAACTTGCGCTTGCTGACTGTCACGATGCTTAAGGCTTCAACAGGACGTATACGGAAAATCTGTATAACGTACGCCGGTGGATACGTTGCACGTAGTGACTTCGAAATCATCAACACTATGCATTTTTTATTAGTCTGATGTAACTTACAGGTGAACGAGAAGGGTAAGGATCGCGGTAAAGATAATTGTCAACTACCCTGGATCGCTCATTTCACACTCTACTATAGTAGAAATGACGTACTGAGATGCTCCTATACGTTATGACGTGAATGACAATATGTCGGGGTAATATAGTACTTACAGAGGAATTGTTCCGATCTTAGTTACATCGCCAAAGTCACGAATCATATACGTCCACAATCCATCCCAAATCATCGCAGTGTGCACAACGTCCAGAGCCCTATGAAAAGCGTTTAGATATTCGACCGTGAATTGGATCTGACCAACCATATGACAGCGACCTGCGGCAGTGTAAGCGATAGTCAGATCAAGCGAATGGCGGACGTACAAGCCCTCTCGTAAACGGATCGTCCTTGTGATACAACTTGAGATAAACGATGGTTTGAAGGGTCATTGCGCCAGATAGGCTGTTGTGAAAATCAGCACTTGACGAGAACTTCTATCTGCAGAAATACATACAAGGAAGCGAAAAGAGAACCCAGAAGCAGTGCTCCGTAGGTCTTGGGGATATTGGGAACATTCATTTCAAATAATGAAGTCCACTTGAGTGGCTTTGAGAGTCAGGTGGAAAGAGGCGAGCGGCGGGTGCGGATATGTGAGCTTCGACTTTAAGAGCGATTGAGTAATACGAGCCTGTCGGGCGCATATATGTCAATTACTCATGTGTTTTTCCTCAAACCACGGGAAGGAGCGATGCTCACATAGGGAGGTGTCGAGAAGCAAAGGATACGATTTCCCTTGCCTTAAGAATGGGGCTGAGCTGGGCGCGGCACTGCCCCTGATATTAATAATGGACAGATTGACGATCTATAGGAGCATCCGCATGAGGTGGAATTTAAATTGAGAATCGTACAGTACATGCGCTATCTGAGAGCGAGCGTCGGGCCGACTGAGAAGCCTCTCAGGCTCGTCACGTCGGACACCGTTGCACCACAATACAGATGCGTAAGACGCGTGATATCTGTCCAAGCTGACAGATGATGTTTCCTTCACAACACCCCCGCAGTAGGTCCACGGCTCGGGTATCGTCTTGTTTCCCGAGCTGTTACCAGGAGTTAGTGATTGCGCCCATATATCGAGCGCTATCTGACCTGCTGTCCGGATGGCAGGGTTGATAGGGGAGACAGACGCATTGGGGGATGAATCGGTGGCACCGAGTCTGAAGCTTAGTAATGCCATCGGCCATAAGTCGATCGTGATGGAAGACTAGTGCATCGATTCGATACCAGCATTCTAACCACGAAGCGCATCGATTCCAGTCATCTGGTCAAACGAAAATGTGGCCTTCAAAAAGAGTGACTTGATAAGAATCTAGTACAGAAACTTCGAATCGGTTTCCGCCGTTTCCCCGAAATACGTGGCAAGTATCTCGGCATCGTGACAGTGCACTCGGATAACTTCCAGGAACCTCCGTGCCTCTACGTGACTCCAAAGATCCTAGGAACGTATATTGAGTGCTTGGTAGTTGCTGAGCGTCTCGATGATTTATGTTGCACTCTTACAATTCACTGTCCCATACCTTATGTAAGCCATATCCAGGTCGGAGCAGCGAAAGTTCCGTCATAAAGCTTTTAAATGTACAGACATTTAACAGTCATGAAGCAGCAATTATCTAGCATTACAACATTTTCCGGCTGTTAAAAGGCCATGGTACAGGAAATTATACATGTAAAATAGATTCACATACATCTGGTCGTCAGATGATCATATGGAAATCGTGCAATTGAGAAATTAGTGCGCCCACGAGATGCATCAGTCGACACTATGTCTGCTGCTTTCACTGCTTTTCGACTTCCAAGTAGGTATGGGTAAATCATCATAATGGGTACGCTTTTCCACGTCAATTTGGACATGCTGCTCTTGCATTTCTATTGGTCGTTCAGTTTTTTTCTCCTGTTATGTGGAATAAGAGTAAATCAACTTCTGTTTTAAACATGGCAGAATACGCACAACGATCGGTGTGGCGCGGGCACTTCTTTTGCTCCCACTTACGTTCAATGATTGGGCATGCGTAGCGCGCAATTGGTAACGCATATTTAACCTGCACAGATTGCCTATGAGCGGCAATATCTATAGGCGAATATAACTCACGATGCCATGGATGAATTAGCATAGACTAAATATCATTTAGCGTGGTAATACCGATACAAGTATCGGCGGCTTACGCTTTCCGATAACGAAGTGAAGTCCCATAAAGATCAAGTTGTTCTTAACTTCAAGCCACTGGATGCTAATTAACACAGAAGTATGATGACGGTGCTCTGGATACATACACATATCATAGATATGATTGTTGCGAGGCTGTAGCGAAAAATTCAGTGAGATTGACTGACAGAGAGGTCGTGCAGCATACCCAGTCAATGACCCAATTTCAAAGGCATAAAGAATGAGTGTATCAATGACCGCATCAAGGCTTGTAATGGAATTCAGTCGGTATGAATGCACAAGCAATGTCCATCCAAACCTTAATGACTTGGAACGGCTTTTCCATAGAAAGATGAGCAAACAAAGCGTAATGAGAATGTCGACAGTTGATGAAAGGGCAAGGCCGAGAGAGAAAAGCCACTTCAGGTGAGAATGCTCGTTTAGAATTCCGAACAAAAGGCAATGTTGACGCGCCAACGTACCCGATATTTATGCTTAAACAATCCATATGATCCAAGACGGATCCTGATTGAATGTGTCTCAGGAGAAGGGTTTTGACGAATGGTGGATCACTCACATCTCTGCACTTGTGCCTACGCCGCAGAGTGAGAATTGGATGAGGATGAGCTGATAAAACATTGAACGCACTACAACCAGAACCTGTCGATAGTTGAACGGATTAGAGTCTTGCTATGATTCAAATGTCATAACACGTACAGACGCGGGCAATTGAAAGCAGCGTCTGTCGATTGTGTCAAGGTGCGATGAGCTGAAAAAGTGTTCGACTCACGATAGGAAAGCATATCCAAAGCTTGCGATTACTTACTGCCAATAAGAGTGACTTTAACAGGACGTTTTACGTTTGCATGAAACAGAAATGACATACGATGGTAGATACGCTGTACGTAATGGCTCCAGAGGCATGAGAACAATCAAGCGTTTTCATTACACACGTGACTCACAGGTGAACGATGAGGGTGAGGATGGCCGTAAGAATGATTGACCACTGCCTCAAATTGTTTCATGACTGTCATCTTACGACAAAATTGACATACCGGAATCTGGCTGTTGGGGTTAATAAGACGAGAGTGAATTTGTCGCGGAAAACATACTCACACTGGAATCGAATCGATCTTGCTCAAATCCCCAAAATCGTTGATGGAATAAATCCATAATCCGTCCCATATCATCGCTGTGTGAATGATGTCGAGAAGCCTACGAGGAACTTGGAACCCGACATCTCGAATAAGAGCTAACCTACCATATGGTCGCAACCTGGGGCAGGGTGAGCGATAGTCACGATAAGGTATTTTTAACCTTACAAATGCTTTCTGTGAAGGATGATCGTTCGAGTACAGCTTGAGATAGACGATCGATTGGAGTGTCATCGTGCCAGATAGACTGTCAACATGTCAGCATTGTGAACGATTCACGTTCAGCCTGAGCTTCTATATGCGGGCGCAACGTACAAGGAAGCGAAGAAAGCACCTAGAAGGAGCGCTCCATAGGTCTTGGGTATGTTTACCGCGGACATTTCTGGGAGGAAGGATACACGGAATGTCTCTCGTGTCTCTCGGTATGTTGTTAAAGGAGACAACAGGTGGCTGTGGGTGTCACAATATAGCAGTATGGACTTATCAAGATCGTGTGCATCTCATTTACCTATTGTACGTCACCTCCCGTTGCAAAGGGGCATGGATTTCAGAAAATGGGAAAACTCCCGTTAAGAACGGTTAATGGGCGGTGATCCGCCCAGGCTTAAACCAGTATGGTGGATTGATGATCCGCAGGTTTAGGTTGGATAATTTTGACAAACGGAGCGGCATTAGCAAGAGGCGGCTACAATCCGCTTATCGCTTCCCAGCCGTACCTCGGGATTCGGTGGCGAACAGCCACTAGTCACTAGTCACTAGTCACTGATGACAGTGCAACCAGAACTACATATAGCAGTGCCCCGCACTGTTGAGTTTCAGAGACCACCTTCCTTGAGTTGGTAGTTAATGCTCGACATCTGTGTCAGATGACCATGCCAACATCAGATCGGAGACAGTACCTCGAGGCTCGACCCTTGCCATGAGCAGAAAAGACGGCGTGACTGAGATAAAAGCACAGGAGCAGGAGCCTTGTCATATATCCTACACGGAACATCTTCCAAGTTGCAGACGATATATAGGCATATGCACGTAGTTGAAAACAATAGACTCGCTTTTGTTAGGGGAGGAAGTTGTGAGAATACGATTTCGCCTATTTCGGCCCATCATTCCGCGTTGAAGCAATTGACGCATTGTTTGCCCTGTTTCAGCCACTGACACTCCGCATGCGTCCAAAAGCGTATAACAATAACTCTTGGCAAGAGATCCTGTTGAACGAAGTCAGCAAATGAAAAGGAACCAGGCCCAACTGGAGTCCATTACGTAGAGCCCATTACGGTAGCAATGTTTGGATGATTATTCGTTGCTCTCAAATTATACTTCGGAATGAGAGTAAAAGCAAAAAAAGAAGATATTGGCAACGTTCATGGTCCGAAACGGCTGTGTTGTGTCATACAATCTATGACATACAACTAACTATGTGGAGTGAGCCAGGCCAACGGTGGACAAGGATGGTATTTGGAGCTGCCCGAGGCCAATTCAATCCGACGGCATATTTCAGGGCATTTTGTAGATCATTCGAAATGGCCATATCAGATTTGACCACATCACCATTGAAAGACGGTCACCATTCCTGTCGTGTCAAAAAAATCTAGCTTTCTGTTGTTACTTTATTGATACGCAGACGCGGGACATTACACGCGGACTTGTGTGTACAAGGGGTGGCACGATGTCGAGCAAGTGAGGTTCTGTCAGAACTAATGGCGACTCGCCCTCCAATGCGAAAGGTAATTGATATTGCAGTCCAGCCTGACAAAAAGAGGTCAAAAAAGAAGGCAGTATTACTAGACCAATAGATAACCTTCGGATTCTGCTTCAGTTATGATACGGATGTTAAGGATGGAACTGTTTCAAACCCGTCATGTAGATGGAAGACGATCGTTTGCACGAGCCAATGACGATAGTAGGCCTGAACATCTTGCGCCAGCATAGCGTCCCATGAAAAGGTCTTCCTGCGTTGAATCATCAACTACATGGGGTTCATATTTCGAATGAGTTATTTTGGTTGACCGAGAATAACGGAGAATGGCCGTGTGTCGCGGTCGAGGAATCAGATGACACACTCATAGGTGCACCAGTTCCGAAGCCAAAAGGACGTAACGCTCTGGACTCGCCAACGTTTTGTTTCCGTGCCTCGTCCCGAGCCGTTACAGGTGTCGGCTTCAACTGGCAGTGAGATCTGTGACCATCAAACGCGTTTGGTAACGTCACGCACGCGCCCAGTATGCACTCTGTCCCAGACCATAACCCGCGTCCTCCGAAACGCCAGCGACTTGCCTCCCTATCGGACGCGTCTTATCCGCGTCCGCTGCTGAAAATTTATCTCCTGTACCATGCTCTACTCTGCTCCTTGCATTACCTTCTCTTCTCATCCACCCGCCAACGCATCCTCATCATCAACTTTCATTGCATTTGTCCTCTGAAGCACTCAAAAGATGCTTGGGTCTTCCAGATATTGAAGGAGACTTGGAGTGTCGCGCATGGACCGCACTGGCTGAAGTGGGTTTGATACAGGGTATACAGGAGTCTGGAACGGCAGACAAAGCGGAGACAGCCATTGCGAAAGCGGTAAGCGCGCGTCAAATCTTTTTGCCTTGCCTGTTTCTAACGCATATACTCAGCTTTTGATAGCGCAGAAGGTATGTCGCGCCGTTTATAACTGGCGAATCTGAACAAGCTCTTCCAGCATCCATCACTGCGTCTTTACAAGCCACATCTGTCTCTGCTTTCTGCAAGGATCGCGTATTACCACCAGAACAATGCAAAGCACGCAGCGCAAATTGTTCGCCGGCTCTTAACAACCCTCGTTCCCTCTGACCCTCCTCACGTGCTATATGCTGCACACCTCGCCTTGATAACGTACAGTGAAACTGAAAGCTCTATGAAAGTACTGGACTCGATACAAACACTCCAAACACTGGGAACAAATAATGGCCATGGCAACGTTGCGCTCCTGGCTCAAGTAATACGCTTGCGCGTTCTACTAAGGGAAGGGCTGTGGCCAACTGTTGGTCCGTCGCTGAAAGACGCAGAGGAAGCCTTTCACATGGGTTTTGCGGCCTCGGACGCGTCTTCAGCTCCAATAGCAGAAGAGTCAGCAACGGAAACAGCTTTATGGCTCCACTTGCTGATCATGAGTGTGGTGTACTATACCTATGCTGGAGATACGGAAAATGCTTCGTCAAGACTTACCAGATTACATGAACTCCTGGATAGCAGCGCCTTAAATAAGCTGGGGGAGTCTGGAATAGTCGAAGTACGCGCATATACCACGACCATCGGGGTCGTGTGAAGCTAACATGAATTTATTAGTTCACTTTGCAAGGAGAAAGGTCCCTTTACGTCCAGATGACGCATCCCCGTGTGCTGTACTTGCTGGCATTCCTCGTTAGCAGCGTATCAAAACGTAATCCAATTGGACGAAAACCGAAGCGGAAGGTATTTGCGACGGAAGGCTTAGCGATTGCCGAGCGCGAGCTCAGAAAGGAAATTGCCTGTGAGTCTTTGCCTGTTACCAACTGACCCGATCCGACACCCTTTTAGTGTCGCAATGGGCATCGCTTCATGAAGCGAGGGACACCTACTCCAGGATACATAAATTAAAGGCTGATATGCTAAGTGAACTCGTGGCTGTGGGTGCCTGTATCAACTTGATTCTTATCAGTTCTTATTATGATTGACGTTTTTGTCTAGAATGCCATTTGCAGAAGCGAATTTGATGATGCTGAAAGCGTATGTATGAATGTTGCATGGAATGAAAGCGAGATCTGATAGCGTTGCAGTTTTTGAATGCGCTAGTTGCGCATACACGAAGTACTACGTTATTTCCGATGTTTGCAGCACGAATAACGCTGCATCATGCACATCTTGCCCATTCCTTGGGTCAAACTGAGCGTGCACTCGATTGTTATCGGGTTGCAGCCTACTTGAGTCGTCCTGGGACGGAAGATGACGAGGTCTACAATTGCCTGAAAACGCCGAGAAAACAGACGCGCACGGCGTCTCCAATCAAGGAATCAGGCCGATCGCCAAGGAGACGGAACAGCACATCTCCGATCAAAAAGCTTTCGCGACAATTGAACAGGCGAGAAGATGGTCCTTACCCCGAGGACACGTGGGTTCATGTTTCGGCCCGTGTAGGCGAAATATGGCTTCGTATAGGACTTGTGCGGCGGCGAGCAAAAAATAAGGAAGATAGTATAAGACCAATGGAAGAAGAATTAAATGAACTTGTTGCGGAAGGGGAAACAATAGCCCAGCAGTGTGAAGGACTAGGTGGGACCCTGAGAGCGATGGGAGAGGTGATGAAGGCATGTCTCTCGAACGAAGGACTGAAATCTAAGTACGTTTCTTCACTTTGTTCGGGCGACGACTGACGTATGTTGAACAGAGGTCACTTACGAGTTGCTCTCGACCTAGCTTCGGCATCTCAAGATAATCACCTCAGAGCGCTCATCATTGCGCTCATCTCATCGCATTATTTTCACACTGCCCATGATCATGCAGAAAGCATGTTGCTCACTTGCGAGCACTTGGCAGCTGGCATGGGTGCACAGTCGCGCCCCTCCGATGTCAATAGCGGTACAGGAAAGCTACCACTTTCGACGTCTGACAAGATCAACACGAGTCGGAAGGATCCGCACATGGACGTCCATGTCGTGTCGAAACCGAGAAGCAAGCGGAAAGCGGGTGAACTTGGGGAAGAAGAGAATTACACGCCATCTCCGCAACTTCTGAAGGATAAGACAAATGTTGACGATCCTTCTTCGTGGGCATGTGACGCTGTAGGGAATGCTCAGTTGAGATTATGGATCGGGGAACGCTTCGTGGGCAAGTCCATATTTGCGTGCTGTTATTGTTGATATTGATGATTCTTTTCAGAGCTGAGTCGGTGGGCAGGCAAAGAGCAGAATGCGAAGATGCAAGAAGTGAATAATCGGAAACTTCGGGAAGCGGTTCATGAGATCGAAAAGCGAGCAGGCGTCTGCTGAACGCTGATAAGCTATTTTAATTGTAATTGGCATTTTTCATGGACAAGATTGGAGTTATGTATACCATAAGGCAGCGTAATTGTTAAAGACGTATTCCGTTGTAACGAAATAGGGTTCAAAGCAGTTTTTTTGCATCTCAGTCTGTGACGACACGTTCAAACTGGCTAGGTTTTATCACGGCTTGTCAGACACAGCCGATTCACGTCCGTATGTGCGCTTATTCATCGGGACATATTCTGGTGTGACTTGCAATTTGGGGGTTCCTGGACGGCCGAACCCCCTGCGATATTAGTCAATTCCCGTACATGAAGGCAAGTGTCTCCGACAAATGTTTTCCGCTATTTCCTCGGCGCTGATCAATATCATGACGTGAAGTTTCGACCCCAGGCTCTTGGGCGCAAGGAGAAAATGCCACAAATCTAACGGAATATGCGTTGACTCGTCTGTGTTCGGCAGCGGGTCTAGTCTCTTTGAGCGCTGGCAGGGTCGAAAGTGGCAGACGGAACAACAAACCAGATCTGGCCTTTTTTATGACAAACCTGCCAAAAAAAAAAAACTCCCTGCTGCGGCATGGTATTCCAGAGATTCACTACCGGACATCAAAGAACTCACCCGAACGCTTATCAGGTTGTGAGATTCGAAGATGTGAGATCTCCAGAGGAAAACAACTGCTGCAGCTCGTGGTTGCCAACCGCGAGTGACGCATGCAGGGTATTCAATATTCAATGACGCGCTTTGGTTCGCCTCTCACTGGCAGCATCGGACGGCCGCCGCTTTTGGAAACATCAAGGGAACGCTTTGCTTATTTCTTACCAGACTAGTTCGTGCTTAGCGCTCAAGCGGTGAGTTAGATTATACCAAATTGGCTCTTTCTTTCCAACTCCTGCTGCGGTATGTCAATATCACAACTATCAGGACGACGGACGACACTCACTCTTCTATCTTGGACCATACTAGTCGCGAGAATATCGGCGGTTTGAAGAAACTCAAATTGATGAATATCTCAAATGGGACGTCTTTCCAGTCTCTGGGTTCCTCTTGTGAAGTCGTGACTCCAAATGGTATCGTTGTCAGCATCAGCACCTTTCATTCCTCCTGCCACCTGGACTATCGGTTCACTGTCGGTTGTTCACCATTCACCTTACTGCTCGCCAAGCCGTCCAGTGCTGCATCGACATACCTCGCCTGACATTGCGCTTGGCGCTTTGCATGCTCTGAAGTGGGTGACGACTGGACGGCATCACGATGGACAAGTGAGTGTATCTATTTAGTCAATGCCATCACACGGTTCGGAAAGGACAAGGACTCAACAGATTATTCGAGTCATGACGCCGGTCTTGACGCTATTCGTCACCCACGACAAGGCTACATGGCATACAACTGTTGATCCCAATGTCCTAGGCGCCTTGCCATTGATGACTCCCAGGGCGGAGCATGAACATTCCAAATTGGCCCGTTTTCTTGGAGGAGTGATACAGTCGTTGTTGACGGTGTAGCGCGAGATGGGGAGCAGCATCACATGCTCAATTTCGGAGTGCAGGCGCAGACAGGTAATGGTTGACCAGACTAGGCATCAATTTAACTTCAAGTTGCCAGCACACTCAGCGCGAAAGTCATTGGATAATACCACAATCTACACAGTATGGGACAAAACTATATCCTACTTAAAAACCGGTTCAGAGTTCTGTGGTTCGAAGATTGGAAACGAACAAAGGCGTGCATCGCGAAATTTACAAGGCATTGAATTATTACGCTGACATATGTTGAACAGGGGTCGCCCGCTCTTGACATAGTTTCATCACAAAACGATGATCTCGCTCACCGTCGCACTCATCTCATAGCTTATTTCCAGGCAAAGATGGTTCTTATCCATCTGAGGACGTGACGTGGGTTCGCGTGCAGGCGAAATATGATTTCGTATGTCTGGTGCGGCGGCGAGCGAATAATAAGGAAAACAATTCAAGACAGGTGGAACCTGAGAGTCATTGATGAAGGCATGTCTCTCAAACGAAGTACAATGAAATCCAAGTACGTTCTTTCTTCATTATCATTCAGGTGATGACTGACGCGTGTTGAACAGAGGTCATTTACGAGTTGCTCTTGCCCTAGCTTTGGCATCACAAGACCATCACCTCCGTACGCTCATCGTTGCACTCATCTCATCACATTGCGCATGATCATGCAGAAAGCATGTTGCTCACTTGCGAGCACTTGGTGGCTAGCATGGGTGCACTGTCACGCCCGTCCGATGTCAATAGTGGTATAGGAAAGTCATCACTATCGGCGCCTGAGAAGGTCAGCATAAGTCGGATGGATCCGCACATGGATGTCCATGTCGAGTCGAACTCGAGAAATAAGCAGAAAGCGTGTGAATTTGGAGCAGCATGGAATTACACGCAAACGGTCACGTCAACGAGAATTCAAGCATCTATGTTCCCTTCTCGATGGCGAATATGACCTCCCTAACCAGTGGGAAAGTCCTGCGACTTCGATATCTGCAAGATCCCCGCCGGCGGATGATGAAATTTTGACAGCGCATTGAATTGATTAAGTTATTTTTCATTGTATATTGTGCGCAGTTTTACTAAACTATTCTGTTTGATATACCATGCTGGAACGTCTCTTCGTAATTAGACATATATCATCCGTCATTGTAAGATAATGAATGCTGTAAGCTCAGGCAAAATGAAGTTATGCCTTGGTTTTTTCCATGGGATGATTTGAAGGTGCTTACCAGTATCGACAGCTGAAGTATCCTCATTTCGAAGTGGCAAAGGACAGGTCTGAGTGGCCTGCTCGTGAACTTTGATAGACAAAAGGGCCTTGCAATTTGCAAACCTTACCGCAGCTGGCTAGTGCGTTGCAACAAACGTTGCAAAGCACACCAAACGGGCGACCATAACGTCTGGACGGGAAAACCTCCCGTGCTCTTACGCTGCCCAAACAAAATCGTAATTATCGCGAGTAAGATCCTGAGAAATAGCTGTTGCTCGTGCCGCCTGACCACATGGACTTTTCATGGTACAATTGATGCTCATTATTAAAATTCAGTCAAACTCGGAGAATGGCTGTCTTACCGCAAGCAATTCGTACTTGGTGTTCACATAAATCTTATTGCTGCCGTTACCCACCAAAAACCCAGTCGAGCCCGCACGAAGTGGGCAACTTCATGAGACGTGGCAATGAGTGAGATCCAACCTGTTGCATCCGAAACGTCGCTTGTTTTGATACCGCGTACTTTTGCGCCACCAAAGCCGTCTCGGTTTACCCCTCTTCTTCCGTCATGGCGGATCGTTCCTTCTTTCCTCCCCCCCTTCCACAGTTTATGCCACGTCAAGCTATCTTGGATGCATACAACCATCCTGGTCGCACGACGTAGGCCCTCCACCACGAACAGGTTTAGGACGGTAGCGGCACGGGACTCGGTCGAGAGATTTCTCCACCCAAAGGCCCATCTCCCGGTCGCCTGTGCGCCGATAGCCTGATGTGGAATGCCCCTGTGACCTCGTCGTGCAAACGGTACCAATCAGCCGGGTGTAGAATGCATAAGAGTGATTTGCGTAACCTGAGGCTCGTTCTGACACTCTTCATCTTTTGGCATCGCGCACTGTATTTTTGGACTAGGCAAGGACAAGACTGCTCCCATTGGTGGCCGCTGAGGCCAACTTTGATGATGTTTGATCCATGAAGTCATGACCGAGGCATCAATCATACCAGGACTAGAACAATAATCTATCTGTCGAGTCATTTTTCTCGATCTTGGTGGCTGCTAGATCATAACAAGTACAGAACGATCTCGTTGAGTCAGCCCTTGTTCCTTCTTTCCACGAGTTGGAGAACCGATGCACCGTCACTGGCATCGTTTGTTGACAATTGTCAGCCAGTGGGCCCCCATGATACGAAGTGAAACTTGTCAGTCACGAATCATTTTGACGGAGAAGCTATTTCCTCACGTACGGTATTAGGCACCGTGTCATTAGTCAAGGCTTTGTCGTGGTTCGCCGGCCCGTTTTCTGGTGTGTGTTACACGTGGCAGATGTTGATGGTGTGGCGCGAGATCGCATGCGCATGTACTTGCTGTTGTGCTCAGCCATTCATCCAATATGTATATGCGACATGGGTCAATTCTCCAAGTTGCTCGCTTGACAATAGTGTCTTGACGTTCGCAATCTTTCCATTAGACCATTGCATGCAACGAATGAAATAGATTCTAGACGTAGAAACACGGAACAAGATATATAGTAATTTTATTTTGGCATATTCAAAACGATCAACAACTTAAAGTAAGAAATTCACTGTCTTTTCTCTAAATTTTGTCTGATTAATCCTTAACGTCGAGTACACTTGGAAGAGCACTTGATGTAAGTTGAGCGGCACGAAAACTAGGCCTGCGGACCACCGTGACGGTGGTGCTGAGGCTCGTAGTGGTGGTGGGGACGCTGGTGGTGAGGAGGCAGGTGATGGGGAGGTTCGTGGTGGGGAGGCAGGTGGCGAGGAGGCTCGTGGTGGGGCGGGACCTCAACGTCGCGCTTCTCAACGACGGGACCATGGCCATGCTTGTGATGAGGAGGCTCGTGGTGAGGAGGTTCGTGGTGAGGAGGTTTGTGGTGAGGGGGTTCGTGGTAGGGGGGGACCTCAACGTCGCGCTTCTCAACGACGGGACCATGGCCATGCTTGTGATGAGGCGGGTGGTGAGGAGGCTCGTGATGAGGAGGCTCGTGGTGAGGGGGTTCGTGGTGAGGAGGCTTGTGGTGAGGAGGCTTGTGGTGAGGAGGCTCGTGGTGGGGCGGGACCTCAACGTCGCGCTTCTCAACGACGGGACCATGGCCATGCTTGTGATGAGGAGGTTCGTGATGAGGAGGCTCGTGGTGAGGGGGTTCGTGGTGAGGAGGCTCGTGGTGAGGGGGTTCGTGGTGAGGGGGTTCGTGGTGGGGGGGGACCTCAACGTCGCGCTTCTCAACGACGGGACCATGGCCATGCTTGTGATGAGGCGGGTGGTGAGGAGGCTCGTGATGAGGAGGCTCGTGGTGAGGGGGTTCGTGATGAGGAGGCTTGTGGTGAGGAGGCTCGTGGTGGGGCGGGACCTCAACGTCGCGCTTCTCAACGACGGGACTATGGCCATGCTTGTGGTGAGGAGGCGGGTGATGAGGCGGCTCGTGGTGGTGCGGCCTTGCTACGGATGTATCACCAGCAGGCGCACCAAGCACGACAGCTGCAGAGACCAACGCGACAAAAGCGGCGGGGAAAAACAATTTCATCGCGAACTGAAGAAGTGGTTAACATGCCAATTCGAGTGCTAAGAAGTCGAGGAAGGTGCTCACAGTAGATGAACTCAGTGAAGACTGATGTTGAACGTCGTCGTCTGCTACACTTTATATACGCATTGCCTGTACGACCCATGCCAACTGCGGTAAAGGGTCACGTACACTTGATTCTTTCAAGGACGTAAAGGCCTCGGTACCTTTGCCATAAGCTAGATCTTGTGCAGGTCCAGAAACTGTCAGCGTTTGACGTTTTTCTTATGTGGCAATTCCAATTGTGATGCTTATGTCCAAATGAGAATACGATATGTCGAGCATGTCTACCTAATGTCCAGTTTTCTGCATGGTAGAATTCATTAGTGACGAAAAATTGCATTACTTGCCCACACAAGGTTGACTGCTAGCATCCCCATTTTTCTAGTTATTTAAATTTTTTTCTTTCATGTATCCCGATTAGTGCGGCTTCTGATCCCCAGCTAGACCCTTTTGAAATCGCTCACATTTTACAGTAATCCTTCAAGCTCCATCCCTTGACGACACCCGTGTGCGGTGATTGATAGGTACGTTTCCGCAGTCACCACAAAGCCTTTTTTTGTCCCCGGCGCGTCTTCGGTGCGACGCCGTTACAACGTGGTTAATGATCACGTCAGTTCCTGTTGTGAAAATAACATTTTGCTTGTCAGGTAGGGAAATTCCGCATACGAATAGGCTGCGCCGCAGCATGCTGACTACTTTGTAATTCCAAGGCCCGATCAGGTTGACTGTGCTATTGTTTTCGTCAATACGCAGTTGATATGTTCATGCCATGAGTCTTTCCCTACTGTCGTGTACGAGATGAACGAAGACAAATGATCGACTTTCTCGGGCACGGTAAGGATGCTGAGGGGTGAAGTGGTGGCGCCGGGGACTGGGTCAATCATGATGACTGTGGCGATGGATCAAATCATCTAGTACCAGGCACACGATCAACTTTGCGCGGAAAAAAAAAGAGTCAGGCTCACGCGACTCGAGCACCATGCAGGCAAGCTGAGCAGTTTGAAAATTCATCTAAGCGACATAGTTGCTGGCCAAACAAGTAGATAAAGACAGTCGCCCGAGAAGGTAGAATGATATTAACCATGAACTGGTGTCTAATGTTAGTGTAGAGTTCCTCACTCCAGTCGATATTATTCGTACCGATGACAAGAAAGAATATAAGGGCATATGAAAGGGCTGGGTTTTAGTCAGTGCGTCTGACGTCCTCCACTGTGACTCTAGGGATTATGTAATATGTACAAATATTTCCTTTTGAAAGGAAGATGAGTTTTGGCCTGGAACAAGTTTGTGCAATTTTCGTTCACAGGATGCCGCATTCGCACCTACAATGATGACAGGTCCGGAGCCGCACTTGAGCGTATGTAGAGAAAATTATCCCCTGTGCTACCATGGGCAATTCCAAACATGATTTATCCCAGAAAAGTTGGAGTGGATGTGGACGAAGCGAAGATAACACGAAGTTTTGAAAGCAAGTCAGCTCGAGAAGCCAGAGAGATGTATGAGGGCCAGCGGATCTATAACGGCTCGTGAAAAGAGAAAGACAAGGTGAGTAAAGCCTCAAACACGTAATCACGGGGCGATGGTGACGTCGAGGGCTCAGATCTGCACTTGCTTTCGTCCTCGAAAGATTCCGCGTTTTACAACTATGCTTACTCGTCGGATCAGATTTGAGTCTTACAACCCCGAGTTTCGACACGTCACTTTAAGATTTTCGGCAGCGAGGCCTCGGCCCTGAGCTCTTGGGCGAGCGAGAAGATGCCACAAATGTGTCGGGAACGTCTTTTGCTTGCCGCCTTCAATGATTCGCGTCGGTAGGGCCTATTTTCTTTGGGCGCTGACAGTCAGTGTCATGTATCTCAGGGCAGAGCAACCTATGTACACGGATCTTGACTCTTCTCTCTCTCACACACACACAAACGTGCCAGAGCCGACGCGGTTTTTTTGGAGATTTGACACTGGAAACAAGAACACTTGGTGGGGATGTAAAATCTCTAGGGTTTTGCTCAAGCCTGGTGAAAAAGTGGCATCACAACTACTGAACGGCGCGGCTTGCTTGGACTACAAGCTGGACGAACGCCGCTTTTAGGACACACCAACGGGGCATGATATTTCGCTTGCTGCTTTGATTAGCCTGCGGCCGGCCCACACCAGGTGTAATGGTTACAATATGAAGAAATCGAAATTGCGCGGCGCTAGCGTGAAGACAAGACTGCTCCCATTGGTGACCGCCGAGGCCAACTTTTATGATGCTTGACCCATAAAGTCATTACCGGGGCATCATCAATCATACCAGGACTACTAGTAGAACAAGAGTATATTCGTCCATTTTCTCGATCTGGTGGCCACTAGATCATAACAAGTACAGACCGATTGCCTCTTCATAAATATGAATGTCGTTGAGTCAGCCATTGTTCCTTCCCTCTCCTCGGTCCCTGGCACCGTTCGTTGACCAATGGGCACCCTCGTGAAACTTGTCAGCCACGAATCGTTCGACGGAGAAACTATTTCTTCACGTACAGTGTTGGGTACGATGTCACAAGTCAAAATTTTCATGGTACATCCAGTGTGACAGGAGTAACGCAAGCCTATCGGCGCTGTACTCATCCATTAATCCAACAAAGGTATATGCATTCCCAAATTAAGAGAACATGTGGCAAACATTGATAGGCGAGGTAAAGATTCTTGAAGTGTCAACGCATCAACATTCTGAAAGCTGAATCTCAAAGTTGCTCACCCCATAATAGTATCTTGAGATCGTAGATCTTTGCATCACACCATTGCATACATATGCCCAGAAAAGACAGAAAAATATATATATATTTTCTAGGCTGAGAAACACGGCACAAGATATAGTTTTTTTTTTTGTTTTTGGCACATTCAAAACGATCAACAAGTTAAAGTAGGAAATGACCAGCCTCTATCCACATTGTTTTTTTTCTCTCTAAATTTTGTCCGAGTAACCCGTAAAAACCTCGAGCACACTTCTAAGAGCACTTGGTAGGAGTGCAACGACACGCAAAGTTAAGCCTGCGGACCGGGATGGTGGTGACGATGGTGAGGAGGCTCGTGGTGATGAGGAGGTTCGTGGTGGTGAGGCGGCTCATGGTGATGCGGGGGTTCGTGGTGGTGAGGCGGCTCGTGGTGATGAGGAGGCTCACGATGAGGAGGCTCACGGTGGGGAGGCTCGCGGTGAGGAGGCGGGACCTCTACATCGCGCTTCTCGACCATGGGAGGGTGGTGGTGGTGGTGAGGCGGCTCATGGTGGTGGTGGTGGCGAGGCGGCTCGTGGTGGTGGTGGTGGTGGCGAGGCGGCTCGTGGTGATGGTGATGGTGAGGCGGCTCGTGGTGATGAGGCGGGCGGCGGGCCGGGACCTCTACGTCGCGCTTCTCAACCATGGGAGGGTGGTGGTGGTGAGGCGGCTCATGGTGGTGGTGGTGATGAGGCGGCTCATGGTGGTGGTGGTGATGAGGCGGCTCATGGTGGTGGTGATGGTGAGGCGGCTCATGGTGATGGTGGTGGTGAGGCGGCTCATGGTGGTGGGGCGGCTCGTGGTGATGAGGCGGGCGGCGAGCCGGGACCTCTACGTCGCGCTTCTCAGCCATGGGAGGGTGATGGTGGTGAAGGGGTCCATGGCGGTGATGGTGGTGAGGCGGCTCGTGGTGATGGTGGTGGTGGTGAGGCGGCTCATGGTGGTGGTGGTGGTGAGGGGGTTCATGGTGGTGGTGGTGGCGAGGCGGCTCGTGGTGATGGTGGTGGTGGTGCGGTCTTTCTAAGGCTGCATCACCGGCAGGCGCACCAAGCACGACAGCTGCAGAGACCAACGCGATAAAAGCGGCGGGGAAAAACAATTTCATCGCGACCTGAAAAAAAGTGGTTAAGATGCCAATTCGAGTGGTGAGAAGTAGAGGCAGGTAGGTGCTCACAGTAGATGAACGCAGTAAAAACTGATGTTGAATATCGTCGTCTGCTACACTTTATATACGCATTGCCTGTACGACCTATGCCAACTTCAGCCACTTGCGGCAAAGGGTCACGTACTTTCCAGATTTTTTGAGGTGCAAACGCCCAGTACCTTTGCCGTAATCTAACATATTCGTACGATGCCTGTCCAGGAGCCGTTACCGTTTGCTTATTCCTTATTCTTGATGTGTGCGGTTCACTATGTCCAAATGAACATAAATATGTCGACGACATCTACCCAAAGTCCAATTTTCTGTGCGGTAGAATTCATCAAGTGATTTAGTGACGAAAAATAAACATTTGCCCACACAGGGTTGACCACTAGCACTAGCGTCCCCATTTTTTCAGCTGTTTCTTTTTTTTTTTTTTTTACCCTTGTGTACCGATTAGTACGGCTTTCCATCCCCGGCTGGACCCTTGTTGAAATCGCTCATGATTTACAGCATTTTGAGCTCCCTTGACAACACTCGTGTGTGGCGTGGATTGATAGGTATGTTTTCGCACGGAGCCCAGTTTTGTCCTGGACTGTGTCTTTGGTGCGACATCGTTACAACCGTTCGCATAGGCTTCTGTTAACTTGTGACAACAATAAAAGAATCATTCTGGCAGAGAATTCTAGTGCTATCTCGACATGAGCCATGTTTCGTTGTTCAAAACAAAAAGAGAAAGGACACTTAAGGGTCGTTTGCTCGGCTCCCACATTAGGGCTGCGGCGCAGCCTGCCACCGAGCTAGACACGATCAGGTACATATTACGTCCGAAACTCGGAAATAAAGCAGGACCTGCTTTCCGTACAATGGCAATCACAGGAGCGAGTTATTTTTGTCAATTCGTTAGTTGATATGTCGTAAGATGTCCATTCTTTCTGAATCAGGCACGGCGCGATCAGTTGACTAACATACGCTAATTAAGCTTTGCGCGGAACCCTAAAAAAAAATATATGAGGCTGTCGAAAGTGGCGGTTTTGAACAAACATTCGAGCGGTGGCCATGGAGGTCCTTCTGTCGGCGTGTGAACGGACGACCTCAGGCTTCCATTTTTCACATACATTCCATGCTGGCGTAATAAGAGCTGAAGCGGCAAGTGGTGACTGCGGATCCAAACTTATCGCTGATAGTCATCGATGGTCGTAGAGATGTCTTGTGGTTTGTGCCTGGCGGACTGGCGTCGGTACCGGCCGAAGAAGGACTCCTCCCACGGATCCAATATTTTCCCACTCTGTCCGTCATGATGGATGATGGAATGCCAATTCGGGGACCGTATATCAATGTGCCCAAAAGCAATTGGTATGCAAAGAATGAGAGAGAGAGAGAGGTTCCAATACGCGCCACGTAGTAAGCGGGCCGCCGTGTCCTTCTTTCTGGCAGTGGCGAGACGAACTCGACCCTTTTTTTCACGTGAGGACTCTTCCACGCGTCGCGTTCCATCGCGTTTTTGTCCACTGAGGAAACGCGCTGGGCGCGGTCAAGGACATATGCGCGCTTTATGGGCACGAAGCTCGGGGGACTCACTGATCTGCTCAACAGTGATGATGTGCGTGTTGTTTTGATGCCCCCAGAAAAGCTTGCTTTCAAAAATGAAGGTACTAATGGACCTCGACAACACGACAAGCACGACTTGAGCTTAACATCATCATCATCATCATAACTCATCGTCACTACTACGTCTACCTACTTAGAATCCACCCAAACACCCACCGAGTTCCAACGACGTGTCCAACTCGGAGCTCCATGGTGTGTCCCTACTAGTCTCGCTCGAACGCGTCGTCTGTGCCCGGTCTCGTTTCCGGTTCCGTTTCTGCACAACCGGTGGCACGCGTCCGGGGGAGGGTAATACCTGCAGTACCTGTATCATCTCGTCTGCCGGTCCCGGTTGTGGTCCCGGCTGTGGTGCCGCCAAAACCGGGTTTATGAGTTCAACCGGCTCCGGCTGTGGCTCCGGTTCCGAGTCCCCACTGGGTTCCGAGTTGCTGGGTTCAACGGACGAAGAAGAGTACGTGGCTTCCACTGGTGCGTCGGACGTCGGACGTCTTGCGAGTCGTGGTGGCCAGGCTTCGGACGCGGCAATGGCAGCGGCCGTCGTGGGTTCGTCGTGCAAAGGAAAAGAAGATCCGGGGCAATCGAAATAACCCAGCCTCTCCCGTCTAGGCGTTCCAACGCCATACACTCTCCTCCCGTCTCGTTCCGGTAGCTCGCACTCGTTGGGGAGGACGACAATGGGCTTGCGGTCGTAGGCACTTGAAGAGTGAGTTGTGCCCGTTTTTGTGAGCACAGGAGTGGGTGGGAAATGGACGTGTGGAGAAGGAAGGGGAAAAGGAAGGATGTGGAGGAGCGAGAGGGAGAGGGAGAGCGAGGGGGTCGGATGGGAGGGGTTCGGGCAAGTGGGGGACATCAAGGTCGTGGTGGCCAGAAAATGGGGAGGCGGATCAGATACACACAAATGTTCACCACAAACAATTGATTGTCGCCACAACTAAACGATAGACACCTCAGATCAACTGATGTGCCCCCCAAGGCGACTGCACCACCGTCTACCAACCCGCCCCACTCTCACAAAAAAAAGTCGTTACTGTAACTGTTACCTAGTATTTTATTGTTCTTGTCATCAGTGCTCGCAGGGCAAAAGAGCCTTTGGAGGCGGCTCAATGCCCTTGGATGCAGCCATCTCTAGCGCAGCTGCAAATGAGGGGAACCTTGCAAAGGGATCGTTGGGTGACGGAGCGGCGACCACGCTCCGTGGCACTGCCAAACTCGAGTTTGTCCTTGTACCTGGCCGGGGAGACGTCAGCCCAGCCATCAACCACGGCGCAGGCGAGGTCAGGCCCGACAGCGAGGAAACAGGGTCAGGAGACCACACGCTCCCGTCGCTCCTGCCAAATAAGAGCGTAGGCACTCTCGCGCCGCGCGAGGTGTGTCCGAACTCGGGGATTCTAGGGCGGGGAGACATGAGCAGCGTCAATCCCGCCAAATCCGGGTCCGAGACCACCGAGGGCTGGGAGCCCGTGACCGATTCGGGGAAGCCTCCATCAGAGGCCGAGGCATGGCCCACTGGGCCTTCTTGACCGGGCTCGGGCTGGAAAGAGACCGAGCGCCAAAATGCGTTGCTGAGACGCGTGCTGTCCCCTCCGCTGCTGACATCGCTACAGCTCTCTGAAATGGTCTTGTCAACGTCGAGCTCGACCTCCATGCCGGCGCTCGACGCAGATTCTTGCACGGGCGTCAAGAAGGGCGGCATCCTGGTTACTGTCAAATCCAGGTGGGGAGGAGCGAGACGACGTGAAGAGGTGAACTGAAACGTGATGGTATCTGTCTCCGTCCCTGAGGCGCCGGCGCTGGCGGTGTCCAGCGTTTTGTAGTGGTTGGCGATGGCAAGGGGGGGTGGGCGCCGCGGCGCAACAGTGACAACGCCAACCGATGAGTTGCTTCTTGCTCGTGGTTTGCTGTCTGGTTCTACAGCCTCAGGGGAGAGAGGTGCAGAAGGGTACGGCGAGCGAGGGTAGCCCTTGAGCGCTGCGCTAAGCTCTGTGCGGGGTTCGCTGCCACGTGAGAGGGCGGTGGCAGCCGCAGCAAATGAGACAGATCCTAGAGGGCGGGGCGAGCGGGGATCGTTCGCCTCGAGGGCGGGAGCGGGCGGGCGGGCGGTGACGCTTCGCTTGGGCGGATCGGCGAGCCTGAATGGACCTGGGAGGGGACCGCGGTCGTAGGCAGAGGGCGAGTGAGCGGAAAAGGCGGCAAAGAGGGCCGGGGACGGTGGGAAGTGGACGTGGACGTGGGGCGATCTTGGGGATCGTACGAGGGGCAGAGGGGGCTGGACGACGCTTGAGGATGGATTTTGGGGAGGTGATGGCGAGACGGGATCTGAGGAGCGACATGAGGAAAGCAGGGCGAGACGAGGAGGATGACTTGGCCAGCAAGCAGAGCCTCGAACGAGCTGCGGGGGGGTCAGCGAGAGTGATGGGGCAGCGGGCGACTTACGGTAGGTGGAGGAGGGGAGGTGGTGGTGGGGCGTAGTGTCTGCGTGTGCAAGCGCTTATAAGCCCGTCGCCAGCAGCACAGCCAAACACGCCAACACACCCCGATGGACGAGGAGGACGGCTGGCTGGAGATGCCTGTCGTCCGGCACAGCGACCCAAGAGCGGCCGCGCTCGATGACGAGGACCGCAAAAGGTTCCATTACGTCGCTCCAGCACCCGCTTCGTCTGCCTACAAACGCAACAGGAGAGCTCATCGACTTTGACAATGCCGGTCATGAATGGCGCACTCGTCGCGACACTGAGCGTCAATGAGAGCGAGTATACTCGTCTGCGCATCACAGAGGAGGACGAGGACGACGGCGTCCATCTGCGCACTCGATACCTCTTTGACGAAGACAAGGCCATGACTCCCCTTGCGCAGATGCAGGCCACCAAGAACCTCCTCGCTGACGCCCAGCGCATCGCCTATGTCGGTCTCTGTGCGCTCACCGTCAAGGAAATGTCCTGTGCTCTCGCCCCTTCTCGTACAAAGGAGTTCGCCGCAGCTAAGGCAAATATGGACCTCTGGGCCATGAAAATCATGGGCAGGCTCTATTACCACATGGAACTCGCTACAGAGGAACAAAAGATGATCGAGTCTCTGGCAGACCACGGCGTCCAAGCAATGGATCTTGCACCTGCACTCATGACCACCCACACCGTCGCCAACCCAGAATATGACCCGGAGGAAGCTCGCCGTGTCGCAGAAGAGGGTCCGCTCTCGCCGACAACTCCCACTCCCACTTCCACACAACCCGCACCCTGGCCCTACCTTCCAGACGACGGCCAAGGTCCTTGGCGACACCTCCACCTCCACCATCTCCGGCGTCTCCACCACCCTCTCTGCCGCCGACAAGGACGTGACGCTCGACATCCGCTGGACCGTCCTCTGCGACCTCTTCCTCGTCCTCATCGCAGACAGCGTGTACGACGCCCGCTCGCGCGTCCTTCTCGAGGCTGTCGCCCAGAAACTCGGCCTGGGCTGGCTCGACCTCGTCAAATTCGAGTGCCGCGTCACAGAAGCGCTCGAGATCCAAGAGTCCGTCGAGACGCTCGAGCACCAGGACCTCGTTGCACAGCACCAGCGCCTCGCCCGCCGCAAGCGGTACATGATGCTCGGCCTCGCCACCCTTGGCGGGGGCCTCGTCATCGGCCTCTCCGCAGGCCTCCTCGCCCCCGTCATCGGGGCAGGCCTTGGCGCCGCATTCACCACCATCGGCATCGGAGGCACCACTGGCTTCCTCGCAGGCGCGGGCGGCGCAGCCGTCATCACCACCGGCGGCGTCCTCACCGGCTCTGGCATCGCCGTCAACGGCATGGCCAAACGCACCCGCCTCGTGCGCACCTTCAACGTCCTCCCCCTCCACAACAACAAGCGCGTCAGCTGTATCCTCACCGTCCCAGGCTTCATGAACGGCCCACAGGACGATGTCCGCCTGCCGTTCAGCGTCTTGGACCCCGTCGTCGGCGACGTCTTCAGCGTCCTCTGGGAACCAGAGATGATCCAGGAGACCGGGAGCGCCCTCAAGATCCTCACCGGCGAGGTCCTCTCCCAGGTCAGCATGACGGTGCTGCAGGCGACGGTCATGACCGCCCTCATGAGCGCACTGCAGTGGCCCGTGATCCTCACCAAGCTCGGGTACCTCATCGACAACCCGTGGAACAACGCGCTCGACCGCGCCAAGCGCGCAGGGCGCGTCCTCGCCGACGTCCTGCTCCACCGCCACCTCGGCGTGCGGCCGATGACCCTCATCGGGTTCTCGCTCGGCGCCCGCGTGATATTCTACGCCCTGCTCGAGCTCGCGCGGCAAAAGGCGTTTGGGATCGTCCAGGACGTCTTTCTCCTCGGCGCCACCCTGTCCGCGTCCACCCGCACCTGGAGGGAGGCGCGCTCGGTCGTGTCGGGCCGCCTGGTCAACTGCTACTGCGCGCAGCGACTGGGTGCTCAACTATCTTTTCCGCGCGACGAGCGGTGGGGTCGGGACCGTGGCAGGTCTGAGGCCCGTCCAGGACGTCCCTGGCCTCGAGAATGTGGACGTGACGGACAAGATTTCGGGTCATATGAGTTATCGGACGTTTATGCCCCTCATATTGGACCAGCTGGGGTTCCCGGTGTTTGCAGATTATTTTGACGAGCCCGAGGTGAGTCGCTTGGCTTGCCCAGGGCGGAGGGTTGGCTGACATGTGTGTGTACTAGCAACCGGATTTTGAAGGTGATCGGATTGTGGTGAAGGAGGGAGAGAAGAAGAAGAAGCGGGGATGGTTTTGGAATAAGGAAAAGACGAAGAAGAATGAGGCAAAGGGGGAGGAGGGGGAGGAGGATGACGGTCTGCCTCCGCGACAAGTGTCAGCCACGCCGGTACCCGCTACCCCAATACCAGCAACGACATCGGCAACGGCACGGCAATGGCGTCTGCGTCTGCGTCAGTGGTAGAACCTACACCTTGCTACAAAACCAGTCTCCGCGCCAGACGACGATCGCCAGCTTCCTGCTCGTGCCGGGTTTGATTTTGCGGCGATCAAGCAGGTGATTGGGTCTGACCAGACCCAAGCCGCCGAGGCGACGGAGGGCAAGGCGACCAAAGTGGTGGAGACGACGATGACGGTGGGGACGAGCGTGTTGGTGGCTACGGCCAACAGGAATACTAACGACGACGATGGCAGGGGGGCGATATGGCAGGACCCGTCGCCCCCTTCCTCCTCCTCCGCTCACTCGTCGTACGCGGGGCTCAAGTACGGCCATGACAGCTATGGTGGCTATGGGTATGGCACTACCGTCGCTTCAGGAGGCCCATGGGGCGCGCGCACGACCGTCCATCCTCCTCTTCCTCTTCCTCCTCCTTCTGCTCCTTCTGCTCCTCCTCCTCCATCTCCTCCTGCTCCTCCGGTACATCGGCAACCAGTACCTCCGTTATCACCGCCCATGTTCGATTCGAACCCCTGGTCCTGACGCTTGTCATTTTTTGCGTTGATCATCAGCAACCGACCCATCAAGCGATTTGTTACTACATACACTCCGCCGGCCCTTTTTTTTTTTTTAACATCATACCGATATCATTCCACTGACACGCGTTGATTGAACTGAACAGACGCACATACATACTCTTTTCTTTCCTTGTTCATCTTTCTTTTTTTAGTTGTATACATAGTTACATGTATGGATTCGCGACGATATGGACGCTTGGAAAAACGCACATGATCACTGATCGTGCGATCACAAGTATGGGCGATATTGGGCGCTGCTGTACACGTGCGCGCGCGTGTGGTGCCGTGTCAAGCGGAAGGTAAGGTAAGGTGAGGTGGGGGGGTACTAGAGATGGAACTGATGATGGTGTATTGAATAGCACCCGCGTTGATAGATGGCCGACGTCCCGAACAGATATACTACCGCGTGAAAAGACTTGCGTCTTCTCTACGACCATCATGACCGATCCGGGTGCGGTCCGGTCTCGGGTGGCAGTGGTGGTTGTGGTGGTGGATCTCAGAGAGTCGGTGTAAGGCCGGCCCGGCTGTGCTTATCCCCATCGGCCATCGCCATCGCTTCTCAACGATCTCATCGTCAGATGCTGCAACTTCAAGGGTTCCAACAACATATCAAACACCTGAACCTATGGTTTTTTTTACTCATTCCATCACCACCATTACAACAACAATGCGACTACTACCTGTAAAGGGCTAGTCACATGACCGATCCGCTCTTTGCCGGGTCCGGTCTCTGTGGATCTCGGAGTCGGTCACTGTAAAGCCGGCGGCTGTGCCATCGCCGTCGCCATCGTCTCAACGTCGTTGACTCGGCGTCAGATGCTCCAACTTCAAAGGCTCCAACAACAACAGCATTTTCTTTTTTTAAAAAAAAGAACATATCCAACACCTGATCATATGGTTTTTTCAAAGATAACGAACACAACAGCAACAACAATACAACAATACGACTGGCTGCGGTATCAATCTCAACTACATTTCTTCCACAGAAGGTCCACGCCCTTTATTACAGACGCAGCGAAGGGCTAGTCATATGTCCGTCAGTAGTTGCCATGAATGAAAAGAAGAGATGTGATAATCACAGTTCTGGCAGATGCCTCCTGCCGGGCCGCACACACGCCTGCAACCAGCGGGGGTGCAAAAGGCCACATTCTCTCCAGACTCGGTATTGCTAGTGGGTGACGCGAGCGCACCGCTCTGCAACAGAAGTACAATGGCAAAGATGGGGGCGAGGAGCGTCTGAACACGGAAATACATGTTTGGAGGCGAGTGGATGCGAAGCAGAACTTGGTCTTGCTAGCCACAAGTGAGAGGGGTTATATATCTACTGCTTTGTGAATTAAAAATGACCATCAAGGAAAAAAACCTATGCAACGTTTGCCAAAGCCGCAGTTGATGAAACACAAAATAGCGCGAACCACAGACATTTCCCCCGAAGCGATAGATGGGCACTGGGTTTCAATAGTCAACAAGCTCGTGGAAAAGTGGGTACTACCGGGTCGCACGGATGTTCTTGCTGCCTGGGTCATTGATCTCGGTGTTCCCGGACGTGCCATCGTTATGGGGCACTGGTACATATAAACTGCACATTGCTCCGCCGTCTTTCTCAACAGTGCTGGTCACTCATCTTATTCTTGTCGTCATGATATTCCGCCTCTCCTTCCCCGCCATCTTCTTGTACATTACTGTCCTCCAGGTTGTCCTTACCCAAGCCAGACCATGGGATCGCCGGTCCCTAGGGCGGCGAAGCACCGGGTTGCAACGTCGCGGCCCACTCAAGAAGAACGGCAGTAAGAAGCTCATTGTGACTATTTCTTTTTGAAATAAACCAATTTTATAGGTGCTTATAAATATGGGGAGATTGATAAATGAGGCTCAGCAAAGGTCACTGTTACAAGAAGTAGCAGTGTGTTCTGCCGCTTATTCATCGTGACTCACAGTACGAGATAGAATCGTTGTTCGGATAGAGATGGTTTTGGTGTTGCTCGACCTAGCGTCTTGTCATTGCCTCGGACTAAGTAGTAGCGTAGCACGTAGACGACAGAAAAATCGTTATTTATACAGTATCTACTACATTGTATACTGCGCTTTCCAAACTAGTCAGGGATCAGGTATTGATGAACATTATGATCAGTACTTTTGATATTATGATCAGTACTTTTAATATTATGATCAGTACTTTTGCTTGGCGCGCCCGTAGCAATGCAGTAGATCGGTTTTCCCTCCATATCACAGTCAATGATATGCATTCCCGCTTCTCTCATACTGGCGAGTAATTTCTCTTTGGGTAAAACTCTAGCCGTCTCCGGCATCTCTATAACATAGAGATCGCTAGATATTTTGCGTCTTGTCGTGCTGGTTGTCTCCTCGGAATGATGCGTCCATAATTCACTCAAAAGCGAGAAACGGTGGTTGTTCCCGCGTTTCTAACATAAACATGAACAGGTGTCGAAAAATACCGGATGACAGCAACGCATACCAAAAGACGATTAGCGCCGGTTGATTTTTCAATAGGGGATGACCGTCGCTTCTAAAACCAATGATCGATTGAAATTCAGAAGGATTGAAAGAAAATACCAAAATAGCCGAGTCTGCAGGAAGATGACGCGGTTGGACATACGCCGGAGAGGCACAAACAGTAGAGATAAAAACAAAGAGGGCGCCAATCACAGTGAGATGCATTGGGAGTAATTGAGAACGAGGTCCAGCCTAACTTGCAACCGGTTCAGGTGGGCTTCTTATATCTCACCGTTGCCAAATGTGATCTGATTATCAGGTAGTTTCCATAACGTCAATATATTGCAACAGGCGGTGAGTGACAACGCAGATTACCACAGATACGTTATGCATCCCGAAGAAGCATGTTCTTGCATCAAAAAACAGAGTTCGATGTCAAGAGCAACTATGGCGAAGGAGAGTGTCTCTGCAGGGCGTCACGGCTTTTCCCGCTTACTACACAAATAACGTGGGCGTGAGGAAAATGGTGAGGTTTACACCATTCGAGTCCAGACTGCCATCGGTGCCATGAAAGCTGGGCCTCATCTCACCGCTGGGCAGCTGACAACAAGGGACAATAATATTTCGTGACCGATTTGTCCTGACTCTCCGGAACCGTCTATTTGAGATGCAGGCGCAAGGACAGAGGAGTGCGAACCAGGTGTCCTGGAAGTAAGCAAATAAAGGGTCCGAGCGCGATGGAAGATGTGGACAGCAGAGACAGGCACGGCGATTTGATTGACCATTGTTTACTAATTTTGTCCTTTTTCTCCTGTCCCGGATTGGGAACGGTAATGCAATGGGTCATGTTTTCCTGCTCGTCATGCTCACAGTCAATGACATGTATATCCAAACCACGGTTCATCTCTCTCGCATAGGCGAGTAAGGCCTGCTTGGCCATAACTGGTGTTTTCACCTATAAAAGTGAACATTGGGTAGTTTGTTATTGTCCGCCGGCTCGGAATAATGATTCCATAATCCACTCAGAAGCGTAGCACGGTGGTTGTCGACGCATTTCTAAATATAACATTTGAACAGGTATCCCGTATTGACGGATGGCAGTAAAGCATACCAAAAGGCGAATAGCGCTGGTTGATTGTTCGACAGGGGGACGGCCACTGCCTCTAAAACAAATAATCAATTAAATAAAACTCAGGAGGATTGGAGGAAAATACCAAAATGGTCGAGTCTGCATTGGTATGGTGCACAACACCTAAACACCGCCACTTTCGAACAACCAAAATAGGACTTTCAAATTTTACCCAATTTCTTATTCCTCTAGTAGAAATGCTCTATTTGATGAGGATCAAATCTACTAGAGTGATTTTCATGGTCTGTAGCCATCACAGACTATAAATATGTCATGTCATACATATGGATACAAGCTGAACTGTTAAAATGATGCTCTAATCAAGGATCAGAGTATTTACTACTTATAGAGCAACATCTAAGAGTGATATGAGCTTTGTCTTGAAACAAAAGCAGAGGGAGCAGTCTAATGCAGTTGGCCGATAACCAAATACAGTTTTGACCGGTGGACCATTCGATAGGGCTTAGCCCCCATATTCATCTGACTTAAGCTCTCTCTCTCTCTCTCTCTCTCTCGTCTCATCTATGCTTCACCAAGCTTTATTCAACACAATTCGTCAACAAGCTGCTCCGGCTGCCAGGAGGGCAAATTCGAGAATTTTGCTACTCGACCCATCCTCTGACAACACCTTTGTCTGTCCCTTATCTAAATCATCCATGATATCATTAATGCACCATACTGCTCCTGACATGTGTGCAACGCGACAACAAACACGCAGCATGCATTTTGATGTACCGGGGATCCGGGAGCTCAAATTTCGCGTCATGAGGTACGAATGTGACGCGGCTAGGAGGGCCTTGTTTTATGTCTTCGTATGGTGAACAGATGCGGTAGGTGTGGTTTTGCGTCTGTAGATAGTTTTGGTCATCTTGGCGTTCACGTCACCGATCTCGACTTACATCGTCGGCTTCGAGCCATAAAGCCAATCTATCAAATTGGGTATGAAGGAAATGGTCAAGGGTTCATGCTTGGAAGTGGAATCCACCTTTCCAGAGAGCATGCATCGGTAGCCGTCGGGCTTGAGTGCCTGTAATAGTACGCATTCAATTGTGTACACAAATATTCAATCGTGCTCGGGATTGACCTGATTTTTGGCAGTGCGATGATCTCGTGATGCTTCTGATATAATGCCACCATTCATGTCCCGCAAGTCATCAAATGATGGACGGGAAGGATGCTCTGACGGCGCTGGCGTGGGGGCCCTTGGAGGCACGAACTGAATGAAGTAAGCTCAAGTTAATCGACACCGATACTTCTACTCACAAGCGCGGAGGAAGTAATCGATGTAGAAGTCGCCAAGATCCAATAATTTCTGATCGCTAGTGCAGCTGTTTATCTCACTGGCCACTTTCGAACGCCCACTGTCCCAAGGGAGCTCCTTCAACATGTATCCAAGGACGCGACCGCATATGGCCTCGTAGTCTAAACTCGGGTATTCCATGGCAAAAGCGTATGCTCTCTGGTACGCAAAATACTCTTGCGAATCAGGTGTAAATGGATTGTCTTCAAAGTCCATTAGAAAAGGGGGCGTGACGTGACGAACACGTGAAGTGAGGAATTTCCCACCATGTAATGTGTCGACGAACTAGGGAACTAGGTTCGCAACCTGTTCGTTGCACAAATGACTTTTCGGTTCAAGGACCCTCACTGGAAAGACCATCACCCTTGAGCTGGAGTCTTCGGACATCATCGACAACGCTAAGGAAGGCTGAGCTGCAGATTGATTGCTGGCATTCTTCCTGGCCAACAGCGCCTTATTTTTGCGGGAAAATAGTTGGAAGATGGCCACACATTTAGCGACTACAATATTCAGAAAGAGTCAACTCTTCACCCCGTGCTCTGGCAGGTCTTGTTATCGTTTTATCTGCATGATTTTGGAGAAAAGATTGCGAAGCCTCGAAATCTCGTTCAGGGTCCGTAGGCGATGAAGAGGCTAGAAGAGTGTCCCAGTCAAGCAGAGTCGGCTGTCCATGGCAAGCCCTCCACTGCAGCTCTCCACTGCAGCTCTTCACAAGCGGGCCCGAGCCCGCCGCTTGCAAGGATGATAACATTGGAGTCAGCTTCCAACGCCGAGAACGCCCGGGACGCTGCAAGCCGTCCTGAACCTTCAATCAACGTCGTGCGGTCCTGCAGTCTAAAAGAAAGAACCAGAGAAGCACCAGGGGTCCGAATTGGGTACCGCGAGTCCTGCGTAATCCGAGATAAGAGGAGCGGGGCCGGCCCATATGTTTAGTAATTCCGCTTTCCGCAGCTCCGCCGGTCATGCAGGTTGTCGACAACGACACCGTACGCTCGTTCTCTGTAAACTTGTGAGTGCTTTATCTTATGAACTTCCAGTTCATAAAAGTAAAGCAGCTGGCGGTGCTGTTTGAGTGGTTCACCCACAAGCAATGTACGTCGGGCTGTTTCACATGTCACCCTGTGCTAAGATCCGCTCACTGATGAGAGTTTCTGTGTGTTTTAGTGCGACACGATGGAGAGGATGCTGCTACGGAATTTTTAGGATGGAGGAGGAGGTACGCGTGAATACCCTTGCTTTGTGCGCGTGATGGACGGGAACAAGACCGAGTTTTCCACAAAAGTAACGTTGATCCAGTTATGTATCGCGCTTGTCTCACACAATTCATTCTACCAGGTTATCCCGGGCGATCTGGAAAGGTTTTACACTGCATACGGGTCTCTTCTCAAACCATCTATGTCGGCGCTACGAAAACGGGACAAGAAACGAGAAAAAACACGCACAGAGCAGGCTGCCCGTCGAAAGAAGCGGATGACAGAGCCCGTGGTGGTGGACGGTCCTAAAAGAGGGAATGGCAGACGAAAATGCCAGAGACAGGTGAAAGCGGCTTTGAAGCAGCAAGAATCGCAGAAAAGGTTTAAGGAGAGGGAGGGGAAGCGGCAGAAGGCACTTGGGGCGGGAAGCACTTGAAGTGGCACAGCTAGGTTGTATTCCGTGACGATAAGATGGCGCAAAATGATTAGTTTTCTCCAGCACATGTACATTGTCATCCTAGGCTACTAGTGCTGTCAATGACATATCTAATTTACCTGACGAGCGCACTGCTGGGTAACCTGGCTTCCTCCTGCCTACCGGAACGGACCCGTGCATAAGCTCAGTTTGGAGACGCGTTCAGGCTAGTTTCCCAAAACTACGCTGTAGTGAGCATATCAGCGTTTATTCCCTGCAAGAAATAATAACGCCTCCCTTCCTCTCAACGAGCGCCAACTGCTACTGTCACCCCCCCAGACTTGCCCCATCGCATTGCACATCACCCAAAGCCACCTGCCATCTTGTTTTTGACATGTGAAAAGCATTCTGATTGATTGATATCGATATCGTTAAGTCTGGGAGTCCCGGTAAATAAAGAAATATATCTAGTTGTCATCTCGATATGTAGGAGAGTGGCCGGGGGAGAAGAGAGTGAGGGCCAGTGTTAGACGAGCCATTTGATGGCCACTCCTGGTGATTGATATGGCTTGTGACAAGTACGTGACCGGCGTTGCCCGACTTTTGCAGCATGAACGAACAATCATCATGAAAACCACGCTCCCAACTTTGTCTTACAAGCCGACAGGTTTTTTGTGGTCCGAAGATGTTCACAGCTCTGCATACACAAAGGAACGAGCGTATCCACGAACAGATCTTGAACACTTCATTCAATGGGATACATTCGAAACAGAGATCAACCAGGCTATTGCTACTCGCATGTTCGCTATGGACATTCCCCCAGACGTTGAATATGACATTGGGTCCCTACCAAAGAAACGACCACTCGTGGGGAGTGAAGAAGCTGTTCGACACCAGGCGATCGTACAGCTGCACGATTTGGTGGTAGAGGTGCTGGAAATACTTGGGATTGAAGGACAGTTCTCCCTGCCAGACTCTGGAAATAATCAGATCATTGGAGAGCCTGACTTTTCTTGGTTGGGGGCTCCCACCATGCATCCCAAGGTTGTGGTACGTGTATCAATGGTTTCTGTTTTTGACAGGCCTCATCTTTGTCAGACAGGTAGAGTACAAGACAAAATGGGCAGCCCCTCTTGAGGACTTGCCTGCGTATTTTCAACGGAAAGCTCGTAAAATCGTTCGGGAGCGACAGTCGATTGACGCTGTCTTCCAACTCTACGGCTACATGACGTTTAACGAGAACAAATATGGCATACTCAATAATATGAAGTATGCTTGGTTTTTCCAACGCGTCGAGACTGCCGAAAGCCAAGGCAAAACCTTGCAGTACTACGGGCCGGTCAATTTTGATGTCGATTCGGTTCATTCGCCAAGTATGCTCAAAGCCTTTGTAGGCACCATTCTGCTTGCCGAAACTGCATCTACCTTTCATAGTTCCCCAACTTCTGCCAAAGTACCCCCCGGCCGATATATCGGTACATCTCGCACAGCTATTCGTAGCCGTGACGCTGCCATTGCGCAGGCACAGTCGTACCATTCGGTCGTCGTGGCCGGATCATATCAGGTTTTGCCACTTGACCCTCGTCTTTGCCATTTCCACCGTAGTTCCGTGCGTCATACTCCGCGACGAGGCAGTACATTAAAGGCAACACTGGTGAGAGGAATTCGGGCCGGGGGTAACCTGAATGTCTTCTGCAAAATTGTAGACCTTTTTGAGAGAAGAAATTCCATCAATGAGCTCGATATGGAGGCGCGCAATTATGCCACCTTGCAGGATCTGCAAGGCATAGTTATTCCACGCGTCCATGGATATTACGATGTTTGGGGACTCTTGAGGCTCCTTGCTCTCGAAGATGTTGGTACCGCAATTCCCTGAACATAGGCCAATCAGTACCCGGACGAGGACTCTGATGAAATCCGCTCTTGCTCGCATCCACTCGGCAGGATATGTTCACGGTGATATTGCACGACGCAACTTCTGCAAGAAGGCTGATGTGGTATTCCTGGTCGACTTAGAGACGTTGGCGGTGGGAAGTCCTGTCGAAATGGAAGATGAATTAGCCCAGATTGATGCATTGTAGACTGTTTCTTACACCTGAATTGCATGCAATTTCACACACAATTGTGCGCCGGTTCTCATATCAATCCTGTCATTCCTTGCGTTCGCAGACGAAGAATCTGAGCCGGAAGAAGTATTAGAGGATCAACCAGTGCCGACGTTCGACTTTGAAGTACCTGACCACGTTGACGAGGTACAGGAGAGAAGTGGAAACGACGCATCTGACGCGACAACGTGTCTTGCATGTTTAACGTTTAACGTCGAAACACCGCAGTACGGAAAACGTTGATGTTCTGCTGGTGCTGACTCTGGCAACGTAGCTCCCTCGACTGAGTATGCGCAATTTCCCAGCGAGCATCAGACAACCACGATAGGGCCTGTTTCGCCTACACACTGTCCAAGTGTATGTCTGTTGTGCAGGTATGGATCGGATGTCGGAGTTTGGACACAGAGGGGAGAGACGAGAGAAGAGCTTGGGATGCAGATTAATTATTCACCTATCTACCACTACTTATATACACCTAGTCATCTTGTCACAGTAGGGTGAGCAATAGGGTGAGTGATATGATTGATCATACTGAGTTTTTAGTGTGATGTTCATGCTCTTGTCATGATAATGGTTTGGTAAATATGTCAGCAGTGTTATCTGCAGAAGCACAGTGTCTAACAATCAGCTCATCAGTGGGAATTGCATCTTGGGTGTAATGGTGATTCATATTAAAATGTTTTGACCATGCATGAAAACTGTTAGGGAGACCCTAAACACAACCTCAAGACTTCAAAGTGGTGGCTGGCTAAGCCAAAGAAAAGAGACTGTTGCTCAAGTAGAGTGTCTAGGACACAAACTATCTAGAGTCTTAGGGACTCGCTACCTAAGACTACAACCCTTATATACCTATCTCCTGGTCTGTGCGCAGTCAGCGCGCAGCTAAAGTCCCTCACAATAGAGACGATGTGCAGCAGCCAAGTCTGCACCCATATGACCTTACTTGGAGACTTCCTCCCACACCAACACTTTGTCCTTCCATATACGGCCATGCCTATTGTCATGCGTCTCGGCCGATTCCCATCTACGCCGGTACCTAGTCGTCGGTACATCTCGGTGTTCCCATGTCATCCCTCAGGCACCGTGCTGCTCATGTATCCTTCCATGGCGTAGGCCCATCATCGGGCTGTCCTTCCTGTCGGCACTCGGTCTATACTCATAGCCGATGCTGACCTAACCTCCTGCCATATAAGGGTCGCAGTCCTAATGTAGTCTGTCCCTGTGACCAAGGTATCGTCTGAGTCCTGTATCCTATCGTTTGAGCGTAGTGAAATAGATAAAAAGAAAAGAAAAATAGAATCCGACTCCCTATGTCCATATCTTCCTTAGTGTCATTGACGTCGTTACTGTGAAAATTCATGGGGACAAGGTATGCTCATAACATCACCCCCCCCTTAAGGCCTCACATCCCGAGAGGCTGATCCTGCTGATTCCACATAGTGTGGATCTGTTAGGATCGATGCCCTTGGTTCGTTATCGAGTTGACAATGACGACTAGAGTCTCGGTCTAATCCCAGTCACTGGACAAGAATGCTGTTCGACATTGTGCTAGGCAGCGACGAGGATAGCTCAAGCGGTAGAGAGGACGAGAGCGAGAGGGTTGTTCAGTAAAGGACAATACTCGATTAAGTTGGAACTGAGGTACTACGGTACATGCGGGGGTTTATATACTGCCTAGAGAACAATAAAGAAGTATAAAAGGAAGTGAAACAAGGGGCAGTCCAGGCGGATGAAACAAGTATCAGTGCGTAGCGACGAAGTGAAGAAAAGCTATTGTAACAGGTAAGCGAAAGAGAAAGAAATCGTAACATTACCCCCTCCCTATGCGAGAAGTCACCGACTTCTTAAGGCCAACCTTGAGTCGTCCAGGCATGGTCTGCTCTCGATTCGTACCAGTGGACGATGTTTTCGACGTCCTTTTGCGCTGTATCTACATGCCATTGTACGGAGTCGAGGGTGACTTTTAGCTGACGAAGTTCACGGAGAGCAAGGTCTCGCTCGGCATAAGTCATGGCATTGGGGTCGGTGGTGAGGGTGAGTCCTACGAGGGCTCCAAGCGGGGCGGAGAGGTCTCGGAGATTGGCGGTGATGTACGAGGCCTCTAGAGAGGCGGCGGCGACGAGGGGGTTCGATTTGGGGATAGGTGCAGGGATGACTTCTTCTGCAATAAGTGGTTCTTCGACGAGTTCAGGCGGGTGAATGTGTAGGTCATCGTCAGCATGGATCGTCGTTTCGGTTTCGACGAAGATTTCGAGGGGCGGTGTAAAGACGTCGAACTCGGGGAGTTTTTCTGGGAAGGAATAGGCGAGGGCGAGGGTCGTGAGGAGGGTGGCGAGGACAAGTCCTCCGATGAGGACAGAGGGGAAGAGAGTGGAGATGAGGGCGACGAGGATGGCGATGAGCGAGAACATTTTTGTGTTTGTAATGTTGGTTGGAGGGCTAGGAAGTGGGAATCTCGTCCTTTTATAGGTTGACTTCGTCGAAGTATTCCACGTCCCAGAATGAGTCGTCTGCGTCAATAGAGAGGATGTTTCGTAAGAGTTGATCGGCCAATGCTTCTGGTCTGGGAGTATTAGGTCGCGTGGGAGGGTTTTCAATCAAATATGGTTCGTGTAGTGGTCTAGGTGGAATTCGATGCGTAATCGTCCCCTGGTTTGTGTGATAAATGATGCCTGTGATCATTGGGTATCCAGGTTCCCATTCAAAGTCGCGGTAGTGGGGCGGTAGCGACGGATTCGGGTATGGAGGTGGTATTCCTCCGTGTGGGATGTATAGGTAGTGTGGGGGTAGGTTAAAGTTCAGCGGTCCACTGGATGGGAAATTGATTTTATCTGGGAATAGTGCCTCTGTCCGGTGTAGGTAGGTCACTCCCGCCGCTTCCAGGTCTCTTGTTCGGTCAGTGATCCATAAAGCCAGTGCTCTTCGCGCTTGCCTGACATGGTGGTCTCTGCTGAGGGCGTCGGTTGGTGTCTGGAAGTTGGGGCTGATCTGTGTCTTATATACTGGGTGTAGTGATGGTACTTTTGTTCGATAGAGCAGGATTTTGCGTATTTCAATGAAGGCTGTTCCTATTGCGCGTCGTCCTTGGTGAGGATGGGTTCGATTAGGGAGTTGGATGATTAGATGTCTTAGTTTTGGGATAGATTGTCTGGGAGAGAATCGGGAGTAGGGGGAGGCGATGTTTTTGGTATGTCTAGCGTTCTGTCTGAGGATCTGTTTGTTGCGATACTGGACCATGGTTTCATAGCAGGTTTCGGCGGTTCTTATATGCTCTAAGGATGTCCGCAGCGTTTTTCAGATTTGTTTCAGGTTCCCATGAGTTTTCGTTCGGTCCATACCCTTTCCATTTGACTAGGTATTGATAACCGGTTCCTCGTTTTCTGTGTGTGATGATCGCTTCTATTTCAAACTCCTCTTGTCCATTGATGAGATCAGGGGGTGGTTTCATGAAGTTTGGTCCGTGGACCGTTGTTTCTTTATACGGAGTTAGCAATGCAGTATGAAACACAGGGTGGATGCGCCATTGTTTGGGGAGTTTCAGTTTGTAGGTGACAGGTCCTAGCACTTGCTCAATCGTGAAGGGTCCTTCTCTTTTGGGCGCTAGCTTCCTTGACTCATAGGGTATTCGGAGGTTTCGATTTTCGAGCCAGACTTTGTCTCCTTTCTCAAATCTGATACTCTTGTCTTTTGTTCTGAGCGCTACCATTTGTCTAGCGAGTTCGTGTGCAGCGAGTGCTTCTTCTCTAGCCTTTTGTAACATTCGTAGTCGGTTCTCAGCTGCTGGGGTCGTCATTGGGAATGCGGCTGTGGGAATAGCGACAGGGTCTATTCCGTACATTAGTTGAAACGGTGATGCTTTGATGGTATCATGGTGTCGGTTGTTGTGAGCGAATTCCGCAATTGGCAGTAATGATTTCCATCTGTGCGGTTCGTTTGTGCAGAACATTCGGAGGTAGACTTCTAGTTCTTGATTGACTCGTTCTGTCTCGCCATCTGTCTGGGGATGGTAGGCTGTGCTCATTCTATGGTTTATTCCCAGCGTTTTTCCTATTTCTTGGAATACTTTAGATGCGAACTGTGGTCCTCTGTCAGATATGAGGATATCTGGTAAACCGAATCGTTTGAAGTTTTCGTTTATGTATAGATCTGCGGTTCCTAGTGCGTCGATCGTTTTGTGACAAGGGGAAAAGGTTACCCCCTTTGTAAGTCCATGGTCCACCGTGACCATGATCGAGTCGAAGCCGTCGGTGATTGGCAAGTCCGTGATGAAGTCAATAGTGACTTGCTGGAAGGGTCGGGTGATATCTGGCATTCGGAGTACGGGGGCTGTTGTAAAGCGTTTCTTTAGGTTGTTAAATGCCACCTGTCGTTCTGGTGTCCAGAGGAATGCTTCATCTTTTTTTGTGAGATCAATAAGTGGTCGAGCAAGGGTTGCGAAGTTTCCAATGAATTGTCGGTAGAAATTCCCAAATCCTAGGAAGGATCGTACTTGCTTGGCCGTTGTTGGTGTCGGCCAATCTGCTATTCCTGCCAGTTTAATCGGGTCCATTGTTATTTCCCCAGGTCTAATGATCATTCCGAGGAATTCGATTTCCTGAGTGCAGAACTTGCATTTTTCGAGTTTGAGAAATAAGTCGTTTTCTTTTAGTCGTTCTAGGACGCGTTTTGTCCGAGTTTCTAAGTCTCTGGGTGTTGTTCCACATATTAAAATGTCGTCCATGTAAATGATTAACCATCCTTCATTGATCATGTCTTGGAAGTATTCGTTCATCATTGTCTGGAAAGTGGATGGGGAGTTGCATAGACCAAAAAACATGACTGTTGGTTCGTATAGTCCTTTGTTTGTTATGAAGGCTGCTTTCCATTCATCTCCTTTTTTTATCCGAACGTTGTTGTATCCCCATCGAAGGTCTAGCTTTGTGAAATATTGCGCGCCGGATAGTTTGGTCATTAGGTCGGAGATCAATGGTAGTGGGTATGCATTCTTTATTGTCCATTCGTTCAGGTATCGGTAGTCTTGACATGGCCGGAGTGCTCCGCTTTCCTTTTTTGCGACAAAGAAGAATGGTGAGGCTTGTGGGGATTTGGATGGTTTAATGTATCCTTTAGCTAGTTGCTCTGTGATCCATTCGTCGAGGGATGATTGCTCTTTTATCGATAGCGGATAGATTTTGCTGACTTTTGGGGTAAATCCGGCTTTGAGATCGATTGCGTGGTCCCATGTGCGTCTGATTGGGAATCGTTCTGAAGGCGCCTTTTCGAAGGTAGATTTCCATCCTTGATACTCGTCTGGTAGCGTGGTTATGGTTTCTTTGCGTAGTGTGTGTTCTAGTGCCTGTGATGCCGAAGTCTTAACCCTGATCCAATATTCGTCGATTTCCTGATCCAGGTTTCTTTCTATCTGCTTTGTCGGTTTGTGTTGATCGAGCTCAAGGGTCCGTTCCTTCCAGTTTATTGTTGGGTTGTGTTTTTCTAACCAGGGGAGTCCGAGTATAAGTTTTTGATCTCCCAGTTTAGTGATTAGGAAGCTTGTTTCGATTTGTAGATTTCCGATGTGGTAGGGAATCTTGACTTTATGTGTGATCATCCCATTTAAGTTTACTGTTCCGTCGGCATTCTTAACTCATATTGGTTGAATTAGTGGTTTCTTGTTCATGTTTCTTGTTATAGTTTTGTCAATGAAGTTTCCTTCTGCTCCGCAGTCAACGAGGGCAGATATCTCAGCGGGTAATTCGGGTGATTGGACAGTTATTGAGAGTCGTTGATTATTATTCGATCTTACTATTACAGAGTCGAGTGCTAACTGTCCATAATCGTTCTTGGAGGTTCCAACCGCTTTCTGGTTCCTCCGCTTTAAAAACCCTCGGTTTCCAGGTTAGTGAGGAGAGTTTCTCGTTCCTCTGTGCTGAGCGCCACAATCATAGTGCGAATTTTCTTAGCATCGTTATCCTCAGTGATCGTTTGGGTGAACCATCCTGAAGGGGGCGGGTTCCTGGTAGTATCTTTCTTTGGGCAGTTTCGGGATAAGTGACCGATGGTTCCGCATCTGAAACATTTCCCAGAACGCATATATTCTTCTCGTTGCCCATCAGTAAGGCGTCCGGTCTGTATGGTATGGATTGTTTTAGGTCCCCCTGTTTTATTGAATCGACGCCCTGTATCAGTCTTTCCTAATGCTTTCATCATTTCCCATGCTGCATTGAGTTGTTCCGCTTTTCTATAGGCATCTGTGATGGTTTTAAAGTCGCCTTGTCCTTCGAGGATCTTGGCAGCGATGGTGGTTGGTAGGCCTCGGACAAATGCCTGGAGTTGGGCGGTAATTCCGGTTAATCCGGAGGATCCTATGAGCATTCTAAATTTTCGGACGTAGATCGGGACGGTGATCTCTCCTCCAACTCGTAATTTAGTGAGCTCATTCAGCGCCCTAACTGCAGTGTTGACTTCTCCCCAGTCGTCAAGGAATCGTTTGACGAAGGTGTCATAGTTTTCCCAAGTAAGTCCGTCTTTTTTGTCCAGTTGATCGCGGATTATTTCTTTCCAGTCGTCTAGTTCCTTTCCTAGGCATTGGAGGATGTATCTGATTTTCTTTTCATGTTTCCCTTCATAGTTGTGGGCGTTTATTGCAAAGAAATCGCTAAACCAGTTGATGAATGATTTAGCTTCGGTCCGATCTCCTGTAAAAATTCGTGCTGAGACTGGTTTGATGTCTCCCTTAGGGGCATCGGTGGTTTCAGTGTTAGTTGCCATTTGTTTTGTGTCAGTTTCAGCGTCTGTTTCAGGTCTCGGGTTTTCTAGTTCGTATTCGATTTGTTTTTGTTCCAAAAAGGTGTTCCACCCTACTATGGATGTTTCGGAAAGAGAGTAGTATGGATCAGTGCCGTCGAACTCGAATTCTGCGTCACAGTACTCTTCCCACCAAAGGGTTTCTTTGGGTCTTTCGAAATATAGTTCTGGTTCTTCTTCTGGTTCTTTTTGTTCGTTTCTCCACTCAACCCAAAGCTTTCCAGGTAAAGAGTGTTCGTTTCCTTCGATGTAATCCCCTTCGAAGTATTCGTTAGATACTGGGGTGTTCCTGTTCTTTCCTACTCCTCGAAATTCCCAACGTTTATTTAATGTCGAGAAAAAGAGCTCTTGTCCTTCTAGATAATATGTTCCTCTAAAGAGAAAGGAGTCGTTCGGTGGTCTCTGGTTAGAGAGTCTGGTTTCAGGTCGTTTCGGATCTATGTTGTCTAGCTAGTGATGATGCACTAAGCGGTTCAGTGAGTTCCAACTTGTGTTAGGATCGATGCCCTTGGTTCGTTATCGAGTCGACAATGACGACTAGAGTCTCGGTCTAATCCCAGTCACTGGACAAGAATGCTGTTCGATGTTGTGCTAGGCAGCGACGAGGATAGCTCGAGCGGTAGAGAGGACGAGAGCGAGAGGGTTGTTCAGTAAAGGACAATACTCGATTAAGTTGGAACTGAGGTACTACGGTACATGCGGGGGTTTATATACTGCCTAGAGAACAATAAAGAAGTATAAAAGGAAGTGAAACAAGGGGCGGTCCAGGCGGATGAAACAAGTATCAGTGCGTAGCGACGAAGTGAAGAAAAGCTATTGTAACAGGTAAGCGAAAGAGAAAGAAATCGTAACAGGATCTCTTTTCATTCTTTCATAAAAGCGGTTCAACCGCTCTGTCTGTTCTTCAGGCGTCAAGCCCGTTCATTCCAAATCGATATCCTCCACCTCCTCAATGGTGGTTTTCCATTTTTTCTGTGTAGAGCATACAACGCCCTTAATCCTTTTTTGTTGGTTGTCTTCCGACTCGCTGCTTTCCTTTGCAGCTCCTTGTGTGTTTCTTTTTAAGATTTTCTTCTTAAGACACTCAGTGTCTCTTTCGTGCACTCGGCACTCCTCGTCCAATTCTTCTTCTTCTCCCCTTTTTGGGAAATTAAGCATGGGTGACCGCCCGCCATGCTCCAGGTCTCTGGAGAATGTCCCATCAGTGTCGTCTGGCAATTCCATGATTGCCCTCCTATCCCCTTTCCAGTTGCGCCATCTGTGCTCCATGTTTTCTAAGTATTTTGGACCGAACCGTCTGTCGTCCCAGCCAAAAAGTTGTTTGTCTTTCCAATGGGTTCCCTTACTTTGTTTGTGCCTTGGTGCACTAGGGGGTTGTGGGGAAACCGTTTCTGTATATTGGATGTACACCTTTCCATTTTTAAGATTTCGAATGTATTTGGGTGCTTTTGGGTTTGCTTTGTGGAATTTTTTAACTAAGGCCATTGCATTGGCCACATTTCCCGCTGATTCCCAAGTAGACTCCTCCACTGGGTAATTTTTCCATTTAACGAGGTATTCCAACCTCCCTCCCTGGCATCCACTGACGTGGCTGTCCATGATTTCTTCGACTTCATATTCATCCTCCTGGGATTCTTCTACCATCTGTGCGTCCTTGCGCGCTGTTGCCTTTGCTTTTTGTTTGGGAAACTCTGGTTCCCTGTATGGTTTCAACAGGACTTCGTTGAAAATGTTGTACACTTTCCATGCTGCTGGTATTTTTAGTTTATAAGACGACTCGCCGACTTTGGTGAGGACTTCAAGTGGGCCAACAAATTTTCCATCGAGCTTTTTGGTTGCTTGGATGACCAGGAGGTTCTCTGTGCTGAGGTACACCTTGTTGCCAGGTTTGTACTCTCGTGCTGCTTGGTGGTGACTATCATACCGCTCTTTCATGATCTGAGCAGCCTTTTCTAAAGCCTTTTTTGCCTTTTCGTGTACGTCCTCCAATTCTTTTGCCAGCTGTTCCACCACTACCACCTTCAGCACGTAGGTGGGGTCTAGACCCTTGTTCGGGTGTCGTCCATAATTCATGAAGAAGGGCATAAAGCCTGTTGCTGAATGTATTCGGTCGTTGTGGCAGAATTGTGCCACTGACAGCCAATCACTCCAGTTGTCTTGGTGTGTTATGAGCACACCTCATATTTTCAACTTTACAGTAACGACATCAATGACACTTACAAAGATACAATCACGAGGAGTTGGAGGATATTTTTCATTTCTTTTTATCTATTTTACTTCACTCAAACGTTAGGATACAAGGGCTGGACGAGACGCCACTAGGATGGGAACTCTGTGCAAACACTATGGCCCTTATATGGAAGGTGGTTAGGTCAGCATCGGCTATGGATATAGACTGAATGCCGACTTAGGAGGCGGCCCAATGATGGGCCTATGCCATGGAAGGATACATGAGTGGAACAGCGCCTGAGGGGCGACATGGGAAAACCTGGGAGTACCAAGATATCGGTACAGGGGAACATGGGAACAGTTGAATGCGCAACACAATAAGTCGCAGCCGTATATGGAGAGATGACCCCGAGTATGGTCATATGGGCACAGGATGGCTGCTGTGCCAAGTCGCCTTATTGTGAGGGACTTGTGCTGCGCACTGTCTGCGCACAGACTGGGGATGGGCTTTATAAGGGCCATAGTTTAGCATAGAGAGACCTTAAGTCTCTAGATAGTCTATTGTCACTAGACATAGCTACAGAGCAATCAGAATTGTTTCAGACCTAACAAGTCACACTCTGAGTCGTATAGGTTGTGTCTAGGGCAGTCCTGACATAATCTAGAGACTTTCTTCTCTACCCTTCTGTGCTGTCCAAGCACCGAGCACACCGCTCGTAGTTGCTCCAGACAATCAGAAGCCTAGTTTTTACTTTGACAGTTGTAATCCAATTATCCCGGAACCATTGGCGACATTGACCACAACACACATACTGTCAACGGGTCTCGAACGAGAGATCCTCAATATGCCCATTGGGCCTGTCTACAAAACAGTAAAGGACGAGATTACTAGTTCGCCGGGAGAGCGTAGGCAGGAGACCACAGATGCGCCCCGGGTATAGTAAACCTTTATTGCGGAAAAGCTCAGGAACGAGCGAAACAAACCAACTATTGTGCATATCAAGGCTGAAACAAAGTCCTCTCACACCCTCTGTACTAGCAGCCCTACCTGACTTCGGGCTGATAACTAGGCACAAGGACATTGAGGCGAACTGCCGGGTGCACGTAGTTGAGTAGCTTGTGGACCCACGACACTGCAGACAATATCTCTCTTGTTTCCCAAGAGACGTCATTGACAGGCACGGATTAATCGACAGCCAATTGAACAGAACTATTGTCAGTGGAGGGCCTGAAATAGTTTGAAGATTCTTTTACAGGAAAATCCTACACCATCCCTCGTCACAAATGAATTGCACATTCAAATATATACTACCTCATGCCCAGGCGACACTTTTGAAAATTGGATGCATCTTCGAAGTGGACTGGGTAACCGATCATGATAGGGTCTCATCTAGACCAAAAGAAATAACCGGCGATCTCATCTACTGCCAATACGATAACCATATATGATTATGGTGGGCGTTCTTGAAAGAACAAAAACAAGAAAGACGTGCACGTGCACAACAAATTATCCGGCAACGAGAAGCCGAAGAGATGAGGATCCAGGAAGAGGCATGGAACGCCTTACTGGAACAACAGGCAGCAAACCGAGCTGCATTACGGGCAAAATGAGCCCTCGAAAGAGCACACAGGGAATATCTAACCCTGACCAACTTATTGAATGAATCGTTCAAAGGGGATGCATCCAGTCCTGTATGGAAAGCGCTCATGGCGTCAGAATATAATCAATGGATCATAATAATCATTGATGGAGAGAAAGCTATCCGAAATTATGGAGTGGCACCACACATAGTACAATACGAATGCCATGCAAAGGAATTGTATGAGCATGAAGGCATGACAATAGAACATGCTGACTGGAACGCATTAATGCATGCATTAAACGGAAATATCTTGCCAGGCTTCTGGTGGACAATTTGAATGGGCCCCATTCCCGAACAACTCGCACCTACGGTTCCAGGATTTTGTTACCTCTGTCTCATCAAGCCAGAGTACTGGAACAAATACGAGTGGCCCGTGTACCCAACCATTGAAGCTATCTGGCAGATGGAGAAACAATTCCATGAAGAAGGAATTAGAACAAGGTGGACTGCCACAGAACGACCCGACGTCGTACATGTAGGCCTAGAAATGGCCGACACCAATGGATGGGATATGGTGGAAAGATTACTCACCAGTGGTCACCAAATGCTCCGTGTAGGAGCAGAACAAACAGAAAACCCCGAAATAGGCGAAATAATAAGTCTAGGGGAAGAAAGCGATATAGGACCACCAGAGCAACCAGCGCGATCAGACGCAGTGGCAGCTCTGGTAGAAATAGACCCTTGTCTACAAAATGGTCATCTGGGTCTAACAGAACAGCAACAAAACAAGTTGCACCCGAAACATCCAGGATACTGTTACCTATGGTTGGTGAAACGAGAGTACTGGAACTCGTACAAATGGCCAGCATACCCCACAATTAGGGAAATTTACGGATGGGATCTGGAACTTATGGACGAGTACCGACCCATATACTGGAGACACACCAAAGGGTGCAACTGCATGTGGCATTGTGTCCGTGTGTCAGGAGAACCAGGAGGTTGGCCATGGATGAAAGCCATGATGTGGCAAGGCTATGGATCGCATTGAGTAGGAGTCTTTTGACTCACTACAGACATAATTGTCAGCGCATACCAAGCAGTGCTTGGATGGAGGGAAAACTGGATGGACACCCAAACAATAGAACCACTTCCACCGACTGCATCTGCCGAAGCATATACGGCTCGAGACAATGAAATCAATCGTCAGGCAGAGGCAAGACAACAAGCCATTACTAGCGCGGGACAAGCCCTCATCACCATCATCAATGAGTACCAATGGAGTAGTCGTCCTGAACCAGGACCTCTTACAAAGGCAGAAATGCCAGATTACTACCAAGGAGATCCTCGAACAGTAGACGGATGGTTATGCCAGATGGAAACCTATTTCATGCTGGCTAGGGAGATTGATGGCAAAAGAAAAATCTTGATTTGCCTATACTGCATGAAAGGAGGCAAAGGCGACCGAGCCGCGGACTGGAGTGGAGTAAAGCTCAAAGCTTTCCAGGAGGCATTACAAGAGTACCAGGATAAAATCAATAACAATGGTTGGGATTCCAACCTCGACTGGGCACAACTAAATGCCGGGGAGTCCACAGAAGATGATTGAGCATGGGTACGATGGCCGTTACACAACCAGTTCCCATTCACGGACTGGACCGATTTCAAAACCCAGATGCACGAATTCTTTATGTCTACCGAGACCAAAGAAAAGGCGATAGAAGCGCTACTCAAATTACGACAGGGGACAATGATAGTCGAAGACTACATTATAAAATTCAATTCCCTTACATCGTTAACGGACTGGAACGATCAAGCCTTGATCTCACAGTTCCAAAACAACCTTAACCCAGCCCTTGGAAGGGACCTTATTCGATATGGGGGACTAGCGGACAATGCTATGCTTCAACAGATACAAGCAAGGGTAACCACCCTTGCACGAGCATATAGAAAAGCCAATGAAACCTATGGCTTCTCAAAAGCACAACAGGAGTACCGAGAGCAGACTCTGAGTACAAATCCTCACCCCCAGTATCAATATAAAGTACCAGAACCATTTGCGACCAGTAGTCGAGATCCAAATGCAATGGACGTAGACAGAAAACCATGTAACAAACTGTGGTGTTATAACTGTCAAAAGGAAGGACATACGAGGTGGAAGTGTCCACAACTCAGACAAAAGACAATACCAGAATGTGCCAACTGTGGCAAGAAGGGACACCCAATGGAAAGGTGTTGGGAGAGAAAAAGAATCACAGCCAGAGAGAAAGGCAAACAAATCATACGAGCAACCAGCGCGATTAGACGCAGCGGCAGCTCAGGGGAAATGACCCCAGAAGGATGTGCCAAAATAGAGGAGGTCTCGGATTTTGGTGAAAGCCAGTAGACAAGCGCTCTGTCTCACTGGCCTCTAGTTCAGTTTCAAACAATGGTGTATTAGTACCAATAGATTCCACAATTAACATGCATGATTTACTCTACGAATGCAGTGGGAACATACACTGTATAAGAAACTTGGAAATGAGCGTAAAACCGGAGAAAAGACTAAAAACATGGACACCACCGTGGGTACTAAGATGTATCTGGCAGCAGGACAAACAAACAGCAATTGAATGTCTGCGACAATGGGTAGACGATAAATGAGTAAATGAAGTAAACAAGGAACTGGTCCAACAGTTAAACGCTCTATCAGAAACCGACGCCCTCTGGAATTTAGTACACTTATGAGAAAAAGTAGTACAAGGAGTCGGAAAACAAGAGTTGGATCTGAAAGGAACACTCACTACAATGGATACTTGTCAATCCGCTAACATAACCATGCTGCTGGATTCAGGATGCACTGCCTCGTGTATAAGCGAGGAATTTGTTGAAAAACACAGGATGAACAAAAAGAAATTGCTGCGTCCTATACTGGTATATAATGCAGATGGCACTCGAAATGGGTCAGGAAGTGTGGAATACTTTGTCCAGTTCAAATTATGAATAGGGTCTCATGAGGAAGTTATGGATTGTGCTGTCGCTACACTCAGTAAAACAGACCTATTCTTGGGACACGACTGGTTAGAACACCATAACCCAACCATCAATTGGAAAAAGAAATCATTGGAGTTTAACTGATGTCCTGGAACCTGTTGGAAGCCATCTTCAGTACAAGAACCCGAAGATGAAATTGACATCTCATATTGCTTACATGAAGGAGACCGCCTTCTAGCCGTCCACATCGGAGAAACTGAGTTACAAGTACGAGCCTTTGCCTCAACTGCAACCAAGATAGCAGCAGAGCAGGCAGGAAAGGAAAAGAAGCGTACACTCGAGGAGGCAGTTCCTCATCATTACTTAAAGCATAGGAAGGTTTTCGAAAAAGAAACCTTTGACAAACTACCACCTAGATGACGATGGGACCATGCAATTGAGTTAATTCCTGGGTCCACTCCAGTGGATTGCAAAATCTATCCTCTAAATAGAGATGAACAACAGCAGCTTGATGAATTCCTGAAAGAGAATTTGGATTCTGGACAAATCCAACCCAGCAAATTGCCAATGGCGTCACCTTTCTTTTTCGTCAAAAAGAAAGATGGAAAACTCAGGCCTGTACAGGATTACAGGAAACTAAACGAGATGACAGTCAAAAACCGTTACCCCTTACCCTTGATAGGAGAACTGGTGGACCAGTTATCCCAAGCAAAAGTCTTCTCCAAGATGGATATACATTGGGGATATAACAATGTACGAATAAAAGAAGGGGATGAGTGGAAGGCTGCCTTTCGAACAAACTGTGGACTCTTTGAACCCCTCGTCATGTTTTTTGGATTAACAAACTCACCCACTACTTTCCAAACCATGATGAACGACATATTTCGAGTTGAAATTGCAGAGGGATGGGTCGTCATCTACATGGATGACATCTTGGTGTTCTCAAGAAACCAAGAAGAGCACACAAGACATGTCAACCAAATACTCGAAAAATTGGAAAAACACAAGTTGTCATTAAAGCCTGAAAAATGTTTCTTTGATAAAAACGAAATAGACTTTTTAGGAGTTATCATTGGGAAGGATACAGTACAAATGGATCCGGCTAAAGTTAAAGCAGTATCCGATTGGCCTAAACCCAAATGTAAAAAAGAAGTCCAGCAGTTTCTGGGCTTCATTAACTTTTACCGGCGATTCGTTAAAGACTTCGCGAAATTAGCAAAGCTGTTGACACGGCTTACAGGGAAAGAGGAGTGGCTGTGGATGCAGCTACAAGATGAAGCCTTTGACAGGCTTAAGAAAACCATAGCAGAAGAAGTTGTACTCCGAATCCCCAATGAGGAAGGGCAATTCCGAGTGGAGGTGGACGCCTCAGATTTCGCCATTGGAGGAATATTATCGCAGCAATGCAAGGATGGATTATGGAAGCCAGTGGCCTTTATTTCAAAATCACTCAACGACGCTGAACGCAATTATGAAATATATGACAAGGAAATGCTTGCGGTAATGCACGCCTTCTACGAATGGGTGCATTACCTTAAAGGAGCAAAACAAACTATCGAGGTTCTGACAGATCATCAGAACCTAACATATTTCCGAAAAGCACAGAATCTCAATAGGCGTCAGGTGAGATGGGTAACCGACTTACAAGATTACAATTTTGTAATAAAACACCGAAGTGGAAAGTCGAATACCAAGGCAGACCTATTGTCCCGACAAGCGGGACACGATAAAGGAGGAAATGACAATGAAGGAGTTGTCCTGCTCAAAGAACACCTATTCGTTCGAGTTTTTGATGATGATAGAGCTATAGAAGACATCATTAAGGACATCAGGGATGTTCCTCGTCGTCAATGGGAAACTCAAGTATTGAAAGGACTGGAAATCTCTGGGGGAGAATATAAGTTGGAAAAAGGATTAGTCACTTGGCAAGGACGCATTTACGTACCCGCAGTACCAGCATTGCGGGAAGACATTATAGCCATTCACCACTCGTGGGGACACTCCGGAGTGGCCAAGACACTGGAGTTGCTCACCAGGAACTTCTGGTGGCCCAATATGCGCAAGGATATCGAGCGTTACATTCCTGGCTGTGAAACGTGCCAAAAAGCAAAGCCAGACAGGACTGCCTGAGCAGCGCCCCTACGACCAAATGAGGTGCCTTCGGAACCTTGGGAGATCATTTCGGTCGACTTCGTCAGACCATTGCCAGAATCAAAAGGGAACAATATGGTTCTGGTTATTGTGGATCGGTTCACCAAGAAAACCTACTTCATACCTACAACCTCGGAAATCACATCACAAGGAACAGCAGTGCTGTTCAGAGACAATGTCTTCAGGGAGCATGGACTCCCCAGAAAAGTAATCAGCGATCGAGGACCTCAATTCGCCTCGAAATTCATGACAGACCTATATGGAATGTTGGGAATCAAAGCCAACAAGTCTACAGCCTACCATCCTCAAACAGATGGGCAGACCGAATGGGTAAATCAAGAACTAAAGGAATTCCTAACGATTTTTGTAAACAACCGACAGGATAACTGGTCAGATTGGTTGTCAGTGGCTCAGTTCTGCCACAATGACCACGTACATTCTGCCACAGGGTTTACTCCGTTCTATATGAATTATGGTCGACACCCAAATAAGGGTCTTGACCCTACCTATGCACCAAAGGCAGTAGCGGTCGAGCAATTAGCAAAGGAATTGGAGGACGTCCATGCCAAAGCAAAATTGGCATTAGAAAAAGCAGCGCAAGTCATGAAAAAGCGCTATGATACACACCGAAGACAGGCCATCGAATATAAACCTGGCAACAAGGTTTATCTTAGTACAGAAAACCTACCAGTCATTTGGGCTACCAAAAAACTAGATGGGAAGTTTGTTGGCCCACTAGAAGTACTCACCAAAGTGGGCGAATCCTCATATAACTAAGAATTCCAGCATCTTGGAAGGTGTACAATGTCTTCAATGAAGTCCTATTGAAGCCGTATAAGGAACTGGTATTCCCAAAACAGCAGGCAAAGGCGGCAGCGCGCAAGGATGCGCAGATGGTAGAGGAATCCAAAGAAGGGGAATATGAAGTTGAGGAAATTCTGGAAAGCCATATTAGCAGAAGAGGAGGAGTGAGGCTGGAATACCTCGTAAAATGGAAAAATTATCCGGTGGAGGAAGCCACCTGGGAACCGGTCAAAAATGTCGTCAATGCACCTGCCATAGTCAAAAAATTCCATAGGGCAAATCCCGATGCTCCCAAACTCGTTAGAAACATCTGAGATGGGATATTATACATCCAATACACTGAGACAAAGCCCAGACAACCCAGTAGTGCAACAAAGCACAAAAAGAGTCGAGGAACACACTGGAAAGATCGACAAAGGTTGTTTGGATGGGAAGATGGTCGCTTCGGACCAAAGTACCTAGAAAACATGGAGTGCAGATGGCGCAGTTGGAAAGGGGATCGTGCAGGAATAATGGAGCTGCCAGACGACACCGATGGGACGTTCTCCAGAGACCTGGAGTGCGGTGGGCAGTTTAAACCCATGCTTAATTTCCCGCAGAAGATGGATGAGGAGGAGCTCGCAGAGGAAAGAAGAGCTCAGGAGAAGGATATGGCGGTACTCGCCAAGAAAATTCTTAAAAAAGGAAAAACAGTGGCTGCTAAGGAAAGCAGCAAGTCGGAAGATGACCAACAGAGGAGGATTAAAGGCGCAAAATGCCAAGAAAAACCATTGGTCGAATACAGGACCACCATTGAAGATGTCGAGGATGTCGACTCAGAACAAACCGGGCTGTCGCCTGATGAACAACAAGCGCGCTTGGCTGCATTTTATGCACGAATGAAGGAGGACCCAAGATATGTGGACTCCGCCACATCAGCCTCTTGGGACGTGAGGCCTTGAGGGGGGGGTGATGTTATGAGCACACCTCATATTTTCAACTTTACAGTAACGACATCAATGACACTTACAAAGATACGATCATGAGGAGTTGGAGGATATTTTTCATTTCTTTTTATCTATTTTACTTCACTCAAACGTTAGGATACAAGGGCTGGATGAGACGCCACTAGGATGGGAACTCTGTGCAAACACTATGGCCCTTATATGGAAGGTGGTTAGGTCAGCATCGGCTATGGATATAGACCGAATGCCGACTTAGGAGGTGGCCCGATGATGGGCCTACGCCATGGAAGGATACATGAGCAGAATGGCGCCTGAGGGGCAACATGGGAAAACCTGGGAGTACCAAGATATCAGTACAGGGGAACATGGGAACAGTTGAATGTGCAACACAATAAGTCGCAGCCGTATATGGAGAGATGACCCCGAGTATGGTCATATGGGCGCAGGATGGCTGCTGCGCCAAGTCACCTTATTGTGAGGGACTTGTGCTGCGCGCTGTCTGCGCACAGACCAGGGATGGGCTTTATAAGGGCCGTAGTTTAGCATAGAGAGACCTTAAGTCTCTAGATAGTCTATTGTCACTAGACATAGCTACAGAGCAATCAGAATTGTTTCAGACCTAACAAGTCACACTCTGAGTCGTATAGGTTGTGTCTAGGGCAGTCCTGACATGGTGATTGTTGACGAACATAGTCAGGAATTCCTTTACTTCCTGATTAACTCGTTCCGTTTGACCGTTGGTCTGAGGGTGATAGGCCATTGATCGGTTGGCCTGGATTCCCAACATCCCGTATAGATCCGTCATGAATTTTGAAGCGAACTGAGGTCCTCGGTCACTTATCACTTTTCTTGGGAGTCCATGCTCCTGGAATACGTTGTCTCTGAACAGCTCTGCTGTTCCTCGTGATGTGATTTCCTTCGTTGTGGGCAAGAAGTACGACTTCTTGGTGAATATGTCCACAACTACCATAATGGTGTCGTTCCCTTTTGACATGGGTAGGGGTCCCATGAAGTCGACTGAGATGACTTCCCATGGTTCCATCGGGACTTCGTTTGGTCAGAGTGGTGCTGCGTGCACTTGTCGATCCGGTTTTGCCTTTTGGCAAGTCTCGCATCCCAGAATGTACTTTTCAATGTCCTTGCGCATATTGGGCCACCAGAAATTCCTTGTTAAGGATTCCAATGTTTTTGCGACCCCCAAATGTCCCCATGAATGATGTATTGCGATGATGTCTTCTCGCAATGCCACAACTGCTGGTACATATACTCGTCCCTTCCAGGTAATGAGTCCTTTTTCCAATTTGTATTCACCGTCGGCCTTTCCAAGGCCTTCGACCACCTGTGTTTCCCATTGCTGCTTGGGCACATCTTTAATATCTCTCATGATGTTGTCGATTGCACAATCATCATCAAATACTCGTATGAAGAGGTGTTCTTTGAGTAGAACCACCCCTTCATTGTCATTTTCTCCATGGGTATGTCCTGCCTGTCGGGATAACAAGTCCGCCTTTGTGTTGGACTTTCCGCTCCTATGTTTTATGACGAAGTTGTACTCCTGCAAGTCCGTCACCCATCGCGCCTGTCGTCGATTTAAGTTTTGTGCTTTCCTGAAATAGGTCAAGTTCTGATGGTCCATCAGAACTTCCACTGTGTGTTTTGCCCCTTTGAGGTAGTGGGACCATTCGTAGAAAGCATGCATGACTGTGAGCATCTCCTTGTCATAGATCTCGTAGTTTTGCTCGGCATCGTTTAGGGATTTTGAAATGAAAGCCACAGGCTTCCATATGTCGTTTTCTATCTGTTGCGATAAGATTCCCCCAATGGCGAAGTCAGAGGCATCCACCTCTACTTGGAACTGTCCATTTTTGTTGGGAATTCGCAGTACTACCTCCTCTGCTATAGTTTTCTTAAGCATATCAAATGCTTCGTCCTGTAATTCTGTCCACTTCCACTCGTCTTTTCCTGTAAGCCGAGTTAAGGGTTTGGCTGCTTTGGCGAAATCTTTCACAAAGCACCAATAGAAGTTTACGAAGCCCAAGAATTGTTGGACTTCTTTTTTACAAGTTGGCTTCGGCCAGTCCATTACTGCTTTAACCTTAGCAGATTCCATCTGGACCGAGTTTTCACTGATTATGACTCCAAGGAAATCCATTTCCTTTTTGTTGAAGAAACATTTTTTGGGTTTCAGTGAGAGCTTATGCTCTTCTAATTTTGCCAAGATACAGTTGACCTGAACCGTATGTTCCTCTTGATTTTTTGAAAACACCAGAATGTTGTCCATGTAAATGACGACCCATCCCTCTGCTATCTCTACTCTGAAAATGTTGTTCATCATTGTCTGGAAAGTGGCAGGTGAATTTGTAAGTCTGAAGAACATGACCAAGGGCTCGAAGAGTCCTCTATTGGTTCTGAATGCTGCCTTCCATTCATCTCCCTCTTTAATGCATACGTTGTTATAGCCCCAATGTATGTCCATCTTTGAGAATGTCAGGACTGCCCTAGACAATAACCTAAGCGACTTAAGTGGGACTTGTTAAGTCAAAGACGATTCTGGTTGCTCAGTAGCTATGTCTAGTGACAATAGACTATCTAGAGACTTAAGAGTCTCCTACACTAAACTACGGCCCTTATATACCGCTTCTCCTGGTCTGTGCGCAGACAGCGCGCAGCTAAAGTCCCTCATGCCGGGATCAATGCGCAGCAGCCGATCTGCGCCCATCTAACCATTCGTGGAGAGTTTCATCCCTTCCCATCTCTTGGGTTATCCGCATGCAGCCTTCCTATTGTTCAGGACTTCGGCCGATTCCCATGCATGCCGTACCATTGACTCGGTACTCCTCGGCGTTCCCATGTCGCCCCTCAGGCGCCATGCCGCTCATGATTCCTTTCATGGCATAGGCCCATCATCGGGCCGCAACTCCTGTCGGCACTCGGTCTATCTCCATAGCCGATGCTGACCTAACCACCTTCCTAATAGGGACCATAGTTCTTGTAGGCCATCCTCCTAGAGTCCCGTTGTGTAGTCTTGTACATAGACGTTTGAGCTTGATAAAATAGATTAAAAGAAAAGGAAAATATCCTTCGACTCCTCGTGACCGTATCTTCATAAGTGTCATTGACGTCATTACTGTAAAGTTGAAAATAAGAGGTGTGCTCATAACATCACCCCCCCCTCAAGGCCTCGCGTCCCGAGAGGCTGCTGTGGCGGAGTCCACATATCTTGGATCCTCCTTCATCCGTGCATAAAACGCAGCCAAGCGCGCTTGTTGATCGTCGGGCGACAGCCCAGTTTGCTCTGAGTCGACGTCCTCGGCGTCTTCGATGGTGGTCTTATATCTGACCAATGGTTTTTCTAGGCGTCTTGTGCCTTTTATCCTCCTCTGTCGGTCTTCTTCCAACTCGCTGCTTTCCTTGGCAGCCGCTTCCATCTCCCTTTTTAATATTTTCTTGGCAAGTACTGCCATGTCTTTTTCTTGAGCTCTTTTCTCCTCCACTAGCTCCTCCGCTTCCGTCGTCTGAGGGAAATTAAGCACGGGTTTAGACCGCCCGCTGCGCTCCAGGTCTCTGGAGAACGTCCCATCGGTGTCGTCTGGCAGCTCCATGATTGCTGCTCTTTCGCCCTTCCAATTGCGCCATCTGCGCTCCATATTTGCTAAGTACTTTGGCCCAAAACGGCCGTCTTCCCATCCGAACAACCTTTGTCGATCTTTCCAATGTGTTCCTCGACTCTTTTTGTGCTTTGTGGCACTAGTGGGTTGTTTTGGTGGGGTGGTTTCAGTGTACTGGATATATAAGATCCCATCTCGTATATTTTGAATGAGTTTGGGAGCATCTGGGTTTGCCTTGTGGAATTTCTTAACTATGGCGGGTGCGTTAACAACATTCTTGACTGGTTCCCAAGTGGCTTCCTCCACTGGGTAGTTTTTCCATTTGACGAGGTACTCCAGCCTCGCTCCTCCTCTACCGCTTACACGGCTCTCCAGGATTTCTTCAACTTCGTATTCCCCTTCCTGGGATTCTTCCACCATCTGCGCGTCCTTGCGCACCGCTGCTTTTGCCTGTTGCTTTGGGAAGACCGGCTCCCTATACGGCTTCAAGAGGACTTCGTTGAAGACGTTATAGACCTTCCATGAGGCCGGAATTTTTAGTTTGTATGATGACTCGCCCACTTTTGCGAGTACCTCCAGGGGGCCGACAAATTTCCCATCTAATTTCTTTGTTGCGCAAATGACTGGTAGGTTCTCAGTGCTGAGATATACTTTATTGCCTGGTTTGTACTCCACCGCTTGTCTCCGGTGTGTGTCGTAGCGCTGTTTCATGACCTGCGCTGCTTTCTCCAATGCCAATTTTGCTTTAGCGTGTACATCCTCTAGTTCCTTCGCTAACTGCTCAACTGCTACCACTTTTGGTGCATAGGTAGGGTCAAGACCTTTATTAGGGTGTCGCCCATAGTTCATGTAGAACGGAGTGAAGCCTGTTGCCGAATGGACTCTGTCATTATGACAGAATTGTGCTACCGACAGCCAATCTGACCAATTGTCTTGTCGGTTGTTTACAAAGATTGTTAGGAATTCTTTCAATTCCTGATTGACTCGCTCTGTCTGTCCATCTGTTTGTGGGTGATAGGCCGTAGATTGGTTGGCCTTGATTCCCAGCATTCCGTATAGATCCGTCATGAACTTCGAGGCGAATTGAGGTCCTCGGTCGCTAATAACTTTTCTGGGGAGTCCGTGCTCCCTAAATACATTGTCCCAGAACAGCACCGCTGTTCCTTGTGAAGTGATGTCCGACGTAGTGGGTATAAAGTAGGTTTTCTTGGTGAACCTGTCAACGATTACTAGTACCATGTTATTTCCCTTGGATTCGGGAAGTGGTCCAACAAAATCAACTGAGATAATTTCCCAAGGTTCCGTTGGAACCTCGTTTGGTTGTAAAGGAGCCGCTCGGGCAGTCCTGTCTGGTTTCGCCTTTTGACATGTTTCGCAACCGGGGATGTAGCGCTCGATATCCTTGCGCATGTTAGGCCACCAAAAGTTTCTGGTAATTGACTCCAGCGTTTTAGCCACTCCAGAGTGTCCCCATGAGTGATGAATGGCTATGATATCTTCTCGTAGTGCCGGTACTGCTGGCATGTAAACGCGTCCTTGCCAAGTTATTAATCCTTTGTCGTTTTTATATTCTCCTCCCGCGTTTTCTAGTCCTTTTATCACCTGGGTTTCCCACTGTCGGCGAGGGACCTCTCTGATATCCTTGATGATGTCGTCTATTGCTCGATCATCATTGAGGACATTAATGAAGAGATGTTCCTTAAGGAGGATGACGCCTTCATTGTCATTCTCTCCTTTGTCGTGTCCTGCTCGCCAGGATAGTAAGTCCGCTTTGGTATTCGACTTCCCACTTCGATGCTTTATTGTGAAATTATAGTCCTGTAGATCGGTAACCCATCTCACCTGTCGCCTATTTAGGTTCTGCGCCTTTCTGAAGTACGTTAAGTTCTGATGATCCATTAGAACTTCAATGGTTTGAGTTGCTCCCTTGAGGTAGTGCGCCCATTCGTAGAAGGCGTGCATTACCGCAAGCATTTCTTTGTCATATATTTCATAATTGCGTTCGGCATCGTTGAGCGATTTTGAAACAAAGGCTACTGGTTTCCATAAGCCGTCTTCCGCCTGCTGAGATAAGATCCCTCCTATAGCGAAATCTGAAGCGTCCACTTCTACTCGGAACTGTCCTTCTTCGCTGGGGATCCGAAGCACCACCTCCTCTGCTATTGTGTTTTTAAGCCTATCAAAGGCTTCATCCTGCAGCTGTGTCCACAGCCATTCCTCCTTTCCAGTGAGCCGTGTCAACGGCTTGGCTAATTTTGCGAAGTCCCACACAAATCGTCGATAGAAATTGACAAAGCCCAGGAACTGCTGAACTTCTTTTTGCACGTAGGTTTCGGCCATTCCGATACCGCTTTGACCTTGGCTGGATCCATTCGTACAGTATCTTTCCCAATGATGACTCCGAGGAAATCGATTTCATTTTTGTCGAAGAAGCATTTCTCTGGTTTGAGCGAGAGTTTATGCTTTTCCAATTTTTCCAGTATTCGATTTACATGTCTGGTGTGTTCTTCTTGGTTCTTTGAGAACACCAAGATATCGTCCATGTAAATCACTACCCATCCTTCAGCTATCTCGACTCGGAAGATGTCGTTCATCATGGTTTGGAAAGTTGCGGGCGAATTGGTTAATCCGAAAAACATAACAAGCGGTTCGAAGAGTCCACGATTTGTTCGAAAAGCAGCTTTCCATTCGTCGCCCTCCTTTATTCTTACGTTGTTATATCCCCAACGTATGTCCATTTTGGAAAAGACCTTGGCTTGGGATAGTTGATCTACTAGTTCCCCAATCAAGGGTAAAGGATATCGGTTCTTGACCGTCATTTCGTTTAACTTCCTGTAATCCTGTACAGGTCGGAGTTTTCCATCTTTTTTCTTGACAAAGAAGAAAGGTGACGCCATGGGTGATTTACTGGCTTGGATTCGTCCAGAATCCAAGTTCTCCTTCAGGAATTCATCGAGTTGCTGTTGTTCATCTCGATTAAGGGGGTATATTTTACAATCTACTGGGGTTGAGCCAGGAATTAATTCTATTGCATGGTCCCATCGTCGCCTTGGTGGAAGCTCATCAAAGGTTTCTTTCTCGAAAACTTTTCTGTGCTTTAGGTAGTGATTGGGAACTGCTTCCTCCAGCGTACGCTTCTTCTCTGTTTTTGCTTGCTCTGCTGCTATATTTGTGGCGGTTGAAGCAAACGCTCGTACTCGCAGCTCGGGCTCCCCGATATGAACGGCCAGAAGGTGCTCCCCTTCCTGCAAATGGTATGATACGTCGATTTCGTCTTCTGGCTCTTGTACAAAAGACGGTTTCCAACAGGTACCGGGACATCGGTTAAACTCCAAGGATTTCTTCTTCCAATTTATGGTTGGATTGTGGTGTTCTAACCAGTCGTGTCCGAGGAAGAGATCGGTCTTGCTTAATCTGGCCACGGCACAGTCCATTACTTCCTCATGAGCTCCTATTCGTAGTTTGAACTGGACAAAGTATTCTACACTCCCTGATCCATTGCGTGTTCCATCTGCATTATATACTGGGATCGGGCGTAGAAGCTTTTTCTTGTTCATTCTATGTTTTTCTACAAATTCTTCACTTATGCATGAAGAAGTGCAGCTGGAGTCTAGTAGCATGGTTATGTTCGAGGACTGAAGCATGTCCATTGTCGTCAGCGTTCCTTTTAGATCCAACTCTTGCCTTCCTACTCCTTGTACCACTTTTTCTCTTAAGTATGTTAGGTTCCAGAGGGCGTCGGCTTCTGACAGTGCGTTTAGTTGTTTGACGAGTTTTCCATCCACTTCCTTCATTCGTTTGGGTTCCACCCATTGTCTTAGGCATTCAATGGCCGTTTGTTCCGGTTGTTGCCATATATGCCTCAATATCCAGGGAGTAGTCCAGGCTTTCAACCTTTTTTCCGGTTTTACGCTCATTTCTAGATTTCTTATACGGTGTACGTTCCCACTGCATTCGTAAAGTAAATCATGCACGTCAATTGCAGAGTCTACTGGTACTGATACACCGTTACAAGAATTTGAACTAGAGGCCAGTTGAACAGAGCGCTTGTTCACTGGCTGTCTCCAAAATCCGAGACCTCCTCGATCTTGGCACATCCTTCCACCGGGGTCGTTTCCCCATTGTCTATCATTCGTACCACTCTCTTTCCTTTATCTTTTGTGGGATTCCTCTTCCAACATCTTTCTACCAGGTGTCCTTTCCTTCCACAATTACTGCATTCCGGTACGGGCTTCCTTCCTCGTGGCAACGGGCATTGGCGGCTGTAGTGTCCCTCTTTTTCGCAGTTGTAGCACCATGGCTTGACGTCTCGTTTCTTGTCTACGTCCATGGCATTCGGATCACGACTTCCTGATACGAATGGGGCTGGTGCTTTATACTGGTATTGAGGACAGGGATTGCTACTCGGAGTTTGCTCTCTATATTCCTGTCGGCTTTTTGGGAAGCCGTACGCTTCATTGGCTTTTCTGTATGCTCGGGCCAATGCAGTTACTCGTGTTTGTATCTGGATGAGAGTAGCGTTATCAGAGAGCCCTCCGTATCGAATTAAGTCCCGTCCCAGGGTTGGATTGAGATTACTTTGGAATTGGGATATGAGAGCCTGGTCGTTCCAGTCCGTAAGCGAAGTGAGGGAGTTGAACTTGATGATGTAGTCTTCAACCATCATCGTCCCCTGTCGCAACTTCAATAGAGCTTCGATCGCTTTCTCTTTTGTTTCTGTTGACATGAAGAAATCGTGCATTTGGTTTTTGAAGTCGGCCCAATCCGTGAACGGGAATTGGTTTAGTAATGGTCTTCGTACCCATGCTCGATTGTCCTCAGTCGATTCTCCTTCATTGAGTTGTTGCCAATTGAGATGGGGGCTCCACCCGCTGTTGTCCAATTTGTCTTGGAACTCCTGTAATGCTTCCTGAAGTGCTTTGAGCTTAACGCCACTCCAGTCTGCTGCTCTATCCCCTTTTCCGCCTTTCATCTGGTATAGGCATATGGAAATCATCCATTTGGGATCTGTTTCTCTTGACAACATGAAATATGTTCCCATCTGCTGCAACCATCCGTCGACTGTTCTGGGATCCCCTTGGTAGTAGTCGGGCATTTCGGCTTTAGTTAGAGGTCCTGGTTCAGGACGCGAACTTCTCTGGTGTTACAGCTTCCTTTTCTTATGCTTACTTACTACAATAACTTTTCTTCACTTCGTTGCTATGCTCTGATACCTGTTTCGTCTGCCTGAACTACCCCTCATTTCACTTCCTCTTATACCTCTTCATTGTTCTCCAGACAGTATATAAGACCCTCGCATGTACCGTAGTTCCTTAGTTCCAACTTAATTGAGTATTGTCCTTTACTGAACAACCCTCTCGCCCTCGTCCCCTCTATCGCCCGAGCTACCCTCGTCGCTGCCTAGCACGACGTCGAACAGCATTCTTGTCCAGCGACTGGGATTAGACCGAGACTCTAGTCGTCACTGTTGACTCGATAACGAACCAAGGGCATCGATCCTAACACAAGTTGGAACTCACTGAACCGCTTAGTGCATCGTCACTAGCTAGACAATATAGATCCAAAATGACCCAAAACCAGACTCTCTAACCAGAGACCACCGAACGATTCCTTTTTCTTTAAAGGAACATATTATCTAGAAAGACAGGAGCTCTTTTTCTCGACACTAAATAAACGTTGGGAATTTCGAGGAGTAGGAAAGAACAAGAACACCCCAGTATCTGACGAGTACTTTGAAGGGGATTACATCGAAGGAGACGAACACTCATTACCTGGAAAGCTTTGGGTTGAGTGGAGAAACGAACAAAAAGAACCAGAAGAAGAACCAGAACTATATTTCGAAAGACCCAAAGAAACCCTTTGGTGGGAAGAGTACTGCGACGTGGAATTTGATTTTGACGGTACCGATCCATACTACTCTCTCTCTGGAACATCCATAACAGGGTGGAACACCTTTTTGGAACAAAAACAAATCGAATACAAACTAGAAAACCCGAGACCTGAAACAGACGCTGAAACCGACACAAAACAAATGGCAACTAACGTCGAAACCACCAATACCCCTAGGGGAGACATCAAACCAGTCTCAGCACAAATTTTTACAGGAGATCGGACCGAAGCTAAATCATTCATCAATTGGTTTAGCGATTTCTTTGCAATAAACGCCCACAACTATGAAGGGAAACATGAAAAGAAAATCAGATATGTCCTCCAATGCCTAGGAAAGGAACTAGACGACTGGAAAGAAATAATCCGCGACCAACTAGATGAAAAAGATGGACTTACCTGGGAAAACTATGACACCTTTGTCAAACGATTCCTTGACGACTGGGGAGAAGTCAACACTGCAGTCAGGGCACTAAATGAGCTCACTAAATTACGAGTTGGAGGAGAGATCACTGTCCCAATCTACGTCCGAAAATTTAGAATGCTCATAGGATCCTCCGGACTAACCGGAATCACCGCCCAACTTCAGGCATTCGTCCGAGGCCTACCAACCACCATTGCTGCCAAGATCCTCGAAGGACAAGGCGACTTTAAAACCATCACAGACGCCTACAGAAAAGCGGAACAACTCAACGCAGCATGGGAAATGATGAAAGCATTAGGAAAAACTGATACAGGGCGTCGATTCAATAAAACAGGGGGACCTAAAACAATTCATACCATACAGACCGGACGCCTTACTGATGGGCAACGAGAAGAATATATGCATTCTGGGAAATGTTTCAGATGCGGAACCATTGGTCACTTATCCCAAAACTGCCCAAAGAAAGATACTACCAGGAACCCGCCCCCTTCAGGACGATTCACCAGAACAATCACTGAGGATAACGATGCTAAGAAAATTCGCACTATGATTGCGGCGCTCAGCACAGAGGAACGAGAAACTCTCCTCACTGACCTGGAAACCGAGGGTTTTTAAAGCGGAGGAACCAGAAAGCGGTTGGAACCTCCAAGAATGATTATGGACAGTTAGCACTTGACTCTGTAATAGTAAGATTGAATAATAATCAACGACTCTCAATAACTGTCCAATCACCCGAATTACCCACTGAGATATCTGCCCTCGTTGACTGCGGAGCAGAAGGAAACTTCATTGACGAAACTATAACAAAAAACATGAACAAGAAACCACTAATTCAACCAATACGAGTTAAAAATGCCGATGGAACAGTAAACCTAAATGGAATGATCACACATAAAGTCAAGATTCCCTACCACATCGGAAAGCTACAAATCGAAACAAGCTTCCTAATCACTAAACTGGGAGATCAAAAACTTATACTCGGACTCCCCTGGTTAGAAAAACACAACCCAACAATTAACTGGAAGGAACGGACCCTTGAGCTCGATCACCAACACAAACCGACAAAACAGATAGAAAGAAACCTGGATCAGGAAATCGACGAATACTGGATCAGGGTTAAAACTTCGGCATCACAGGCACTAGAACATACACTACGCAAAGAAACCATAACAACGCTACCAGACGAGTATCAAGGATGGAAATCTACCTTCGAAAAGGTGCCTTCAGAACGATTCCCAGTCAGACGCACATGGGATCACGCAATCGATCTCAAAGCCGGATTTACCCCAAAAGTCAGCAAAATTTATCCACTATCGATAAAAGAGCAATCATCCCTCGACGAATGGATCACAGAACAGCTAGCTAAAGGATACATCAGACCATCCAAATCCCCACAAGCCTCGCCATTCTTCTTCGTCGCAAAAAAGGAAAGCGGAGCGCTCCGGCCATGTCAAGACTACCGATACCTGAATGAATGGACAATAAAGAACGCATACCCACTACCATTGATCTCTGATCTAATGACCAAACTATCCGGCGCACAATATTTCACAAAACTAGATCTCCGATGGGGATACAACAATGTTCGGATAAAAGAAGGAGATGAATGGAAAGCAGCCTTCATAACGAACAAAGGACTATACGAACCAACAGTCATGTTCTTTGGCCTATGCAATTCCCCGTCCACTTTCCAGACAATGATGAACGAATACTTCCAAGACATGATCAATGAAGGATGGTTAATCATTTACATGGACGACATTTTAATATGTGGAACAACACCCAAAGACTTAGAAACTCGGACAAAACGTGTCCTAGAACGACTAAAAGAAAACAACTTATTCCTCAAACTCGAAAAATGCAAGTTCTGCACTCAGGAAATCGAATTCCTTGGAATGATCATTAGACCTGGGGAGATAACGATGGACCCGATCAAACTGGCAGGAATAGCAGATTGGCTGACACCAACAACGGTCAAGCAAGTACGATCCTTCCTTGGATTTGGGAATTTCTACCGACGATTCATTGGAAACTTCGCAACCCTTGCCCGACCACTTATCGATCTCACAAGAAAAGATGAAGCGTTCCTCTGGACACCAGAACGACAGGTGGCGTTTAACAACCTAAAGAAACGCTTTACAACAGCCCCTGTACTCCGAATGCCAGATGTCACCCGACCATTCATCCTGCAAACCGACGCCTCGAATAAAGCAACAGGAGCAGTACTGAAACAAGCCGATGAAGCAGGACTCCTGCACCCTTGCGGCTTCATCTCACACACCCTAACTACGACAGAGCAAAACTATCAGATTTACGACAGAGAACTACTGGCAATCGTCAAGGGACTTGCGGCATGGCGACACCTTCTCCACGGATCACCCCATACCACCATCGTTCACTGTGATCACAAGAATTTATCCTTTTATCGGACTCCACAACACCTTACCCCCAGACAAGCCAGATGGTCCTCCTTCTTAAGCGAATTCGACCTCCGAATAGAGCACGTCCCTGGAACTAAGATGTTTGAAGCAGACGCCCTATCTCGACGACCAGACCACATCGGAACGGACAACATCCCAGAAGAAACCACAGTGTTACCACCTGAACGATTCATCAGGCTTATAGCAGACGACCTAGCAGAGAAGTTGCGCAAAGGCATGATTAAAGACAACTTTGGACAAATACTAGTCGAAGTAATCCAAAATCATCGAGCACCACCAATAAAATTGAAGCTGCAAGACTGGACATATGTCGACCACATCGTACATTACCAAGGAAAAACCTATGTACCCGACCAAGATGGATTGCACACTCAACTCATCAAACTGACACATGAATCACCTACATCCGGACACCCCGGACGATTTAAAACACTAGAATTACTCAAACGAAACTACTGGTGGCCTGGAATGAACAAGCATACCAGAGAATGGATCGAAGGATGCGCGCTCTGCCAGCAAATGAAAGTAAACACTCACCCCAACACCCCTGCCCTACAACCGATCAAATCTAATGCCACCCGACCCTTCCAACAAGTCACAATTGACTTCATCACTGACCTACCAACCGCCGACGGCTTCGACTCAATCATGGTCACGGTGGACCATGGACTTACAAAGGGGGTAACCTTTTCCCCTTGTCACAAAACGATCGACGCACTAGGAACCACGGATCTATACATAAACAAAACTTCAAACGATTCGGTTTACCAGAAATCCTCATATCTGACAGAGGACCGCAGTTTGCATCTAAAGTATTCCGAGAAATAGGAAAAGCGCTGGGAATAAACCATAGAATGAGCACAGCCTACCACCCCCAGACAGATGGCGAGACAGAACGAGTCAATCAAGAACTAGAAGTCTACCTCCGAATGTTCTGCACAAACGAACCGCACAGATGGAAATCGCTACTGCCAATTGCGGAATTCGCTCACAATAACCGACACCACGATACCATCAAAGCATCACCGTTTCAGCTAATGTACGGAATAGACCCTGTCGCTATTCCCACAGCCGCATCCCCCATGACGACCCCAGCAGCTGAGAACCGACTACGAATGCTACAGAAGGCCAGAGAAGAAGCACTCGCTGCACACGAACTCGCTAGACAAATGGTAGCGCTCAGAACAAAAGACAAAAGTATCAGATTCGAGAAAGGAGACAAAGTCTGGCTCGAAAACCGAAACCTCCGAATACCCTATGAGTCAAGGAAGCTAGCACCCAAAAGAGAAGGACCCTTCACGATTGAGCAAGTGCTAGGACCTGTCACCTACAAACTGAAACTCCCCAAACAATGGCGCATCCATCCCGTGTTTCATACTACATTGTTAACTCCATATAAAGAAACAATGGTACATGGACTGAACTTTACGAAACCACCCCCTGATCTCATCAACAGGCAAGAAGAGTTTGAAATAGAAGCAATCATCACACACAGAAAACGAGGAACTGGCTATCAATACCTAGTCAAATGGAAAGGGTATGGACTGAACGAAAACTCATGGGAACCTGAAACAAATCTGAAAAACGCTGCGGACATCCTTAAAGCATATAAGAACCGCCGAAACCTGCTATGAAAACCATGGTCCAGTATCGCAACAAGCAGATCCTCAGACAGAATGCCAGACATACCAAAAACATCGCCTCCCCCTACTCCCGATTCTCTCCCAGACAATCTATCCCAAAACTTAGACACCTAATCATCCAACTCCCTAATCGAACCCATCCTCACCAAGGACGGTGCGCAATAGGAACAGCCTTCATTGAAATATGCAAAATCCTGCTCTATCGAACAAAAGTACCGTCACTATACCCCATATACAAGACACAGAACAGCCCCAACTCCCAGACGCCAACCAATGCCCTCAGCAGAGATCACCATGTCAGACAAGCGCGTAGAGCACTGGCCCTATGGATCATCGACCGAACAAGAGACCTGGAAGCGGCGGGAGTGACCTGCCTACACCGAACAGGGGCACTATTCCCAGACAAAATCAGTTTCCCATCCAGCGGATCGCCGAACTTTAACCTACCCCCGCACTACCTATACATCCCACACGGAGGGATACCGCCTCCATACCCGAATCCACCACCACCACCCTACTACCGCAACTTTGAATGGGAACCTGGATACCCAATGATCATGGGCATCATTCATCACACGAACCAGGGAACAATTACGCATCGAATCCCACCTAGACTGCTACATGAACCATATTTGGCTGAAGGACCTCCCACGTGACCTAATACTCCCAGACCAGAAGCATTGGCCGATCAACTCTTACGAAACATCCTCTCTATTGACGTAAATGACTCATTTTGGGACGTGGAATACTTCGATGAAACCAACCTATAAAAGAACGAGATTCCCACTTCCTAGCCTTCCAACCAATGTCATAAACACAAAGATGTTCTCACTCGTCGCCATCCTCATCGCCCTCGTCTCCACCCTCTTCCCCTCTGTCCTCATTGGAGGACTCGTTCTCGCCACCCTCCTCACGACCCTCGCCCTCACATATTCCTTTCCCGAAAAACTCCCCGAGCTCGACATCTTCACGCCGCCCCTCGAAATCTTCGTCGAAACCGAAACGACGACCCACACTGACGATGACCTACACATTCACCCACCCGAACTCGCTGAGGAACCAGCTACTGAAGAAGAAGTCGTCCCTGCACCCATCCCCAAATCAAACCCCCTCGTCGCCGCCACCTCTCTAGAGGCCTCATACATCACTGCCAATCTCCGAGACCTCTCCGCCCCGCTTGGAGCCCTCATAGGACTCACCCTCACCACCGATCCCAACACCATGACTTACGCCGAGCGAGACCTTGTGCTCCGTGAACTTCGTCAACTGAAAGTCACCCTCGACTCCATACAATGGCATGTAGATACAGCACAAAAGGACGTCGAAAACATCGTCCACTGGTACGAATCGAGAGCAGACCATGCCTGGACAACTCAAGGCTGGCCTTAAAGAAGTCGGTGACTTCTCGCATAGGGAGGGGGTAATGTTACAGCTTCCTTTTCTTACGCTTACTTACTACAATAACTTTTCTTCACTTCGTTGCTATGCTCTGATACCTGTTTCGTCTGCCTGAACTACCCCTCGTTTCACTTCCTCTTATACCTCTTCATTGTTCTCCAGACAGTATATAAGACCCTCGCATGTACCGTAGTTCCTTAGTTCCAACTTAATCGAGTATTGTCCTTTACTGAACAACCCTCTTGCCCTCGTCCCCTCTATCGCCCGAGCTACCCTCGTCACTGCCTAGCACGACGTCGAACAGCATTCTTGTCCAGCGACTGGGATTAGACCGAGACTCTAGTCATCACTGTTGACTCGATAACGAACCAAGGGCATCGATCCTAACAGACGCCTTCGTTATCACTTTCTCCTTTATCGTGTCCTGCTCATCAGGACAATAGGTCGGCCTTAGTGTTGGATTTGCCACTTCTGTGTTTAATTACGAAGTTGTAATCTTGTAAGTCTGTAACCCATCTTGCCTGCCGTCGGTTGAGATTCTGCGCTTTTCTAAAATATGTCAAGTTCTGGTGATCTGTCAGAACCTCGATTGTCTGTTTCGCTCCTTTTAAATAATGTGCCCATTCATAAAAGGCATGCATTACGGCGAGCATTTCTTTGTCATATATTTCGTAGTTGCGCTCAGCGTCGTTAAGCGATTTTGAGATAAAAGCCACCAGTTTCCATAGTCCGTCCTCCCGCTGTTGAGATAGTATTCCCCCAATAGCAAAGTCCGAAGCATCTACCTCCACTCGGAATTGTCCCTCCTCACTGGGGATTCGAAGAACCACTTCTTCTGCTATGGTTGTTTTAAGCCTATCAAAGGCTTCATCCTGTAACTGCGTCCACAACCACTCCTCCTTTCCTGTAAGCCGTGTCAATGGCTTGGCTAGTTTTGCGAAATCCCGCACAAATCTCCTATAGAAGTTGACGAAGCCCAGGAACTGCTGGACTTCTTTTTTGCATTTTGGTTTAGGCCAGTCGGATACTGCCTGTACCTTGGCAGGATCCATTCGTACTGTATCTTTTCCGATGATTACTCCTAGAAAATCGATTTCACTTTTATCGAAGAAACACTTTTCAGGTTTTAGAGATAGTTTATGTCGTTCTAATTTTTCTAGTATCCGATTCACATGCTTGGTGTGCTCCTCTTGATTCTTTGAGAACACTAGGATGTCGTCCATGTAAATAACTACCCATCCTTCAGCTATCTCGATGTGAAAGATGTCATTCATCATGGTTTGGAAAGTTGCGGGGGAATTAGTAAGTCCAAAGAACATTACAAGTGGTTCGAACAGTCCACGATTAGTTCTAAAAGCGGCTTTCCATTCATCCCCTTCTTTGATGTGTACGTTGTTATAACCCCATCGTATATCCATTTTTGAGAAGACTTTTGCTTGTGACAACTGATCCACCAGTTCCCCTATAAGTGGCAAGGGATATTGGTTTTTAACCATCATTTCATTTAGTTTCCTGTAGTCCTGTACAGGTCTGAGTTTCCCGTCCTTCTTTTTAACAAAGAAGAAAGGGGATGCCATTGGCGATTTACTGGCTTGGATTCACCCAGAATCCAAGTTTTCCTTCAAGAAATCGTCCAGCTGCTGCTGTTCGTCTCTATTAAGAGGGTAGATTTTACAGTCCACAGGAGTCAAGCCAGGTATGAGCTCAATTGCATGATCCCATCGTCGTCTCGGTGGGAGTTCATCAAAAGTTTGCTTTTCGAAAACTTTTCTATGCTTTAAATAATGATGAGGGACTGCCTCCTCTAGTGTACGTTTCTTTTCCGTTCTTGCCTGCTCCGCAGCTATTTTCATGGCGGTCGAGGCGAAGGCTCATACTCGTAGTTCGGGTTCTCCGATATGAACAGCTAAGAGGCGTTCTCCTTCATGCAAACAGTACGACACATCAATTTCATCCTCCGGTTCCTGGACTGATGATGGTCTCCAGCAGGTTCCTGGACATCGGTTAAACTCCAGCGATTTGGCTTTCCAATTAATGGTTGGATTATGATGTTCCAACCAATCGTGTCCTAAGAATAGGTCTGTTTTACTGAGTGTGGCCACAGCGCAATCCATGACCTCCTCATGAGACCCTATGCGCAATTTGAATTGGACAAAGTACTCGACGCTTCCAGACCCGTTCCTTGTTCCGTCTGCGTTATATACCGGGATGGGTCGCAAAAGTTTCTTCTTGTTCATTTTATGCTTTTTTACGAATTCCTCGCTTATGCATGAAGCAGTACATCCAGAATCTAGTAGCATGGTAACATCAGCGGACTGAAGCGTATCCATAGTTGTAAGCATTCCTTTTAAGTCCAGTTCCTGTCTCCCTATCCCTTGTACCACTTTTCTCTTAAATGAACAAGGTTCCAAAGGGCGTCTGTTTCTGATAGTGCATTCAACTGTCAGACTAGCTTTCCATCTACCTCTTGGATTCTTTTCTCGTCTACCCATTGTCGTAGACATTCAATTGCGGTTGGCTCATCCTGTTGCCAAATTCTTCTTAATACCCACGGAGGTGTCCATGTTTTTAATCGTTTTTCAGGTTTTGCGCTCATTTCTAAATTTCTTATACGGTGTACGTTCCCGCTGCATTCGTAAAGTAAATCATGCATGTCAATTGCAGAGTCTACTGGTACTAATACACCGTTACAAGAATTTGAACTATAGGCCAGTTGAACAGAGCGTTCGTTCACTGGCTGTCTCCAAAATCCGAGACCTCCTCGATTTTGGCACATCCTTCCAGGGTCATTTCCCCGTTATTTATCATTTGTACCACCCTCTTCCCTTTATCTTTGTCGGCTTCCTTCTTCCAACATCTTTCCACTGTGTGTCCCTTCCTTCCACAGTTACTGCATTCCGGTATGGGTTTCCTTCCTCGTGGTAGCGGGCATCGACGACTGTAGTGTCCCTCTTTTTCGCAGTTGTAGCACCATGGTTTGATGTCTCGTTTTTTGTCCACGTCCATGGCGTTTGGGTCCCGACTTCCTGACGCGAATGGGGCTGGCGCTTTGTATTGGTATTGCGGGCGGGGGTTACTACTTGGGGTTTGCTCTCTATGTTCCTGCCGACTCTTTGGGAAACCATATGCTTCATTGGCTTTTCTGTAAGCCCGGGCAAGTGCAGTTACTCTCGTTTGTATTTGGACAAGAGTAGCGTTATCCGGAAGCCCTCCATACCGAATCAGGTCCCTTCCTAGGGCTGGATTGAGATTACTCTGGAACTGAGAGATCAATGCCTGATCATTCCAGTCAGTGAGCGATGTGAGGGAGTTAAATTTCACGATGTAATCTTCGACCAACATCGTTCCTTGTCGCAATTTTAGTAAGGCTTCTATTGCCTTCTCTTTTGTTTCTGTCAACATGAAGAACTCGTGCATTTGATTTTTAAAGTCGGTCCAATCCGTGAATGGGAATTGGTTAACTAATGGTCTTCGTACCCATGCTCGATTATCTTCAGTTGATTCTCCCTCGTTCAATTGCTGCCAGTTGAGTTGTGAATCCCATCCGCTGTTGTCTATTTTATCTTGGAACTCCTGCAACGCTTCTTGGAGTGCCTTGAGTTTGACACCACTCCAATCGGCTGCTCTATCTCCCTTTCCTCCTTTTATTCGGTATAGACATATGGAAATTTGTCGTTTTGGGTCCACCTCCCTTGCTAGCATGAAGTAGGTTCCCATCTGCCGCAGCCACCCGTCAACCGTCCTTGGGTCCCCTTGGTAGTAGTCGGGCATTTCTGCTTTTGTGAGGGGTCCTGGTTCTGGTTGAGAACTTCACTGATACTTGTTGATTATAGCTACAAGAGCCTGTCCTGCACTGGTGATGGCTCGTTGTCTATCCTCCTCCTGACGGTGAATTTCATTCTCCCTTGCTGCTACCGCTGCAGCAGGTTGACTATCAGGGAGGGATTCCAAGGTGTCGGTATCCATCCAGTAATTTCTCCATCCGAGTACTGCGTGATAGGCCTGAGTGACCATTTCTACTGTTAATCGGAAAGGTCCTGCCCCTAGTTTATAATGTCCCATGCCCTCTCGATTTAGGCATTCAATGTGGAACCATCCCCTCGTGTTACTGTTATATTTTTCAATATGTAGTATGGTTGATTGGGTGTAGCTTTTTCGGATGATGGTGGTGACATTCTCTTCCCGGAGGTTCTTGTCCCAGTTGCAGATCTCTTGCAACTGCGGATATGCTGGCCACATGAATTCATCCCAGTAGTCCTTTTTGATTAATACCAGGTAACAATATCCCGGTATGTCTGGGTTGAATCCGCTGTTGGCCCAGGACATTTTTGGGTATGGATATGGAAGCCATGACTCTTTTTCAACATTTCTCCTCCACTGGTCGATTTGTCGCTTTTTGTGGGCGTTGTTTGCCCCTTGAGGATATTCCTCGGTCGATAACCAGTCTGCTGCCGTAGGAACTCCACCATTCCAGTGTGCTGCGTCTCCTCCGGCATTAATGACTTTGGCTGTACTTTCACCGCCAGCTAGTGCTGCCGCTGCGTATGATCGCGCTGGTTGCACTACTGGTTTTGGTTGGACTATGGCCGGGTATGTTCGTCCGGCTGCCTGGTTTACTGCTTCTTGGACAGTAATTGTTGATCGTAGGTCGACCCATTTAATAGAGGTGGTGGTGAGAGGACGATTCTTTAATCGACACTTCGATTTTGACTGTCCTCCGAAGCGTACCGTCCAGGTGTAATGAGTGACTTTGTGCAAGTCCACTAACTCATCCCAGGTGTATTCAATGTCATCCCGGCGTACTGCTGATTCCTCAACAATGTGGCATCGTCCTGGCCGAATACTGTCCTGGATAGCAAAAACTACGGTATCGTCCCGAAGTTCTGGCTCCCAGTTTATAATGTCGTAGAGAGTGGGCCAGGCAGGCCAATTGAATTTGTCATAGTACTCAGCTTTGAATAGGTACATGTAGCAGTACCCATTCTGCCTCCATTGGTCAGGAGTTATTGGACTTTTGGCTGTCGGACCTGGTAGGTAGGCCTTGACTCGAGCGCGCCATCCTAATAACCTGGCTTTATGATCGTTCCAGGTATCTTCTCCTATTTCGGACAGGAAATGGTCTAGACCAATAGTTTGAAGTTTTTCGATTGGCTCTGTGAGGAGTCGTTCTGGTGTCCTGGCAATGATGTGTCCAGGTGGTTTTGTGACTAGGAGGGGATCAAATCTTATTCCCTTGCGACGTTCCTCCTCTTCCTGTTCTCGTTTCCACTTGGCGTATCGGGTAGCTCGTATGTTGCCATTCATGGCATGCATCCAGGCATTCCAGTCTTCGTGTGACATGGTCATGCCTTCATGAGCATATAATTCTTCTACGTGATGAGCGCATTGAAGCCGCTCGACCGCCACTCGATATCGCATAATAGCCTTGTCCCCATTGTTGATTAACATCAACCATTGATTATATTTTGAGGACACAAGAGCTAGCCAGATGGGGTTGGAGGTGTCCCCTTTATACTGATCCTCCAATAGGGTCATGAGAGTCTGATACTCTTGTTCTGCCTTGCGCATCGCGCGCTCTGCCCTTAGTACTGCTTTCGTGGCGGCACGTTCCATCAGAAGGGCCTCCCATGCCTCCTTCTGCTCGAGCTCTTGCTGAAGCTCTCTTTCGCGTAGTAATTGTTGCGCCTCGGCGCGTTCCCTCTTTCGCTCTGTTTTGCGGTGTTGCCAGTATAACCTGACATGGTTGTCGTATCGGCGTACGATGGTATCACCGATGAATGCTGGTGTCCTAACAAGGACAGGTTCGATGAAGTCGACCCAGTCCGCCTCGAAGATCTGACCAATCTCCAAGAGTGTCGCCTGGGCGTGGGGGAGGATATATTGAAAGTGGCAATTCATTTTTTGTGGTGAGGGAATATAATGTTTTTGTTTCCTGTAAAGCAATCTTCAATCAAGCTCAGGCCCTCCACTGACACTTGATCCGTTCTTTCGGCAGTTGGTATCCGCGCCTGTCGATGATATCCCTTGGGAAACAAGGGAGTTGCTGTCTGCTGTGTCGTGGGTCCGCAGGCTACTTAGTTATGTGCACCCGGCAATTTGCCTCAATGTCCTTGTGCTCAGTTATCAGCCCGAAATCAGGTAGGGCTGCTGATACAGAGGGTATGAGAGGACTTTATGTCAGCCTTGATATGCATGATAACCAGTTTATTTCGCTCGTTCCTGAGCTTTTCCGCAATCACAGTATACGTTACCCCAAGCGCGTCTGTGGTCTCCTGCCTACGCTACTCTCGGGCAATCTCGTATTCTCGTCTGTGACTGTTTGGTAGACAGGCCCAACGGGCGAATTGAAGATCTCTCGTTCGAGACCTGGTGACAGTAAGGATGTCGTAGTCGATGTCGCCGATGGTCCCAGGATAATCGGGTTACTACCGTCAAAGAAGAAACTAGGCCTCTGGTGTCTGGAGCAGCTACAAGCGACGTGCTTGGTGCTTGGACAAATACAGAGGGGTAGAGATAAAAGTCTCTAGATTATGTCAGGACTGCCCTAGACACAACCTATACGACTCAGAGTGTGACTTGTTAAGTCAAAGGAAATGAGATTGCTCTGAAGCTATGTCTAGTGACAATAGACTATCTAGAGACTTAAGAGTCTCCTACTCTAAACTACGGCCCTTATATACCGCTCCCCTGGTCTGTGCGCAGACAGCGCGCAGCTAAAGTCCCTCACTGGGGATCAATGCGCAGCGACTCATTCTGTGCACATCTAACCATTCATGGAGAGATCCTCCCACACCCAACTCCTGGGTTGTCCGCATGCGGCCTTCCTATTGTTCAGGACTTCGGCCGATTCCCATGCACGCCGTACCATTGACTTGGTACTCCTCGGCGTTCCCATGTCGCCCCTCAGGCGCTGTGCCGCTCATGATTCCTTTCATGGCATAGGCCCATCATCGGGCCGTAACTCCTGTCGGCACTCGGTCTATCTCTATAGCCGATGTTGACCTAACCACCTTCCTAATAGGGACCGCAGTTCATGTAGGCCATCCTCCTAGAGTCCCGTTGCGTAGTCTTGTTCATAGACGTTTGAGCTTTGATAAAATAGGTAAAAAGAAATGAAAAATATCTCCTAACACCTCATGACTGTATCTTCGTAAGTGTCATTGATGTCGTTACTGTAAAGTTGAAATTAAGAGGTGTGCTCATAACAAAGTTGGAACTAAAGAACTACAGTACATGCGGGGGTTTATATACTGTCTGGAGAACAATGAAGAAGTATAAAAGGAAGTAAAACGAGGGGTAGTTCAGGCAGACGAAACAGGTATCAAAGCATAGCAACAAAGTGCAGAAAGGTTACCGTAGTAAATAAGTGTAAGAAAGAGAAGTTGTAACATTACCCCCTCCCTATGTGAGAAGTCACCAACTTCTTAAGGCCACCCTTGAGTTGTCCAGGCATGGTCTGCTCTAGACTCGTACCACTGGACGATGTTTTCGATGTCCTTTTGTGCTGTATCTATGTGCCATCGTACGGAGTCGAGGGTGACTTTCAATTGACGAAGTTCATGGAGTGCTAGATCTCGTTCGGCGTAGGTCATGGCGTTGGGGTTGGTAGTGAGGGTGAGTCCTACGAGGGCTCCAAGTGGGGCAGAGAGGTCTCGGAGATTGGCTGTAACGTACGAGGCTTCTAGAGAGGCGGCGGCGACGAGGGGGTTCGATCTGGGGATAGGTGCAGGAATGACTTCTTCTGCGATAGGTGGTTCCTTGACGAGTTCGGGCGGGTGAATGTGCAGATCATCGTCGGTGTGGATCGTCGTTTTGGTTTCGACGAAGATTTCGAGGGGTGGTGTGAAGACGTCAAGCTCAGGGAGCTTCTCAGGGAAAGAATAGGCGAGGGCGAGGGTAGTGAGGAGGGTTGCAAGAACGAGTCCTCCAATGAGGACAGAGGGGAAGAGGGTGGAGATGAGGGCAACAAGGACATCTTTGTAATTGTGACGTTGGTTGGAAGGCTAGGAAGTGGGAATCTCACTTTTTATAGGTTGGCTTCATCGAAGTATTCCACATCCCAGAATGAATTGTCTGCATCAATAGAGAGGATGTTTCGTAAGAGTTGATCGGCCAACACTTCTGGTCTGGGAGTATTAGGTCGTGTGGGAGGTCTTTCAGCCAAATATGGTTCGTGTAGTGGTCTAGGCGGAATTCGATGCGTAATCGTTCCCTGATTTGTGTGATGAATGATGCCTGTGATCATTGGGTATCCAGGTTCCCATTCAAAGTTGCGGTAGTGGGGCAGTGGCGGCAGATTCGGGTATGGAGGTGGTATCCCTCCATGTGGGATGTATAGGTAGTTCAGGGGTAAGTTAAAGTTCAGCGGTCCACCGGATTGGAAATCGATTTTGTCTGGGAATAGTGCCTCTGTCCGGTGTAGGCAGGTCACTCCCGCCGCTTCCAGGTCTCTTGTTTGGTCAATGATCCATAAGGTCAGTGCTCTTCGCGCTTCCCTGACATGGCGATTTCTGCTGATGGCGTCAGTTGGTGTCTGGGAGTCGGAGCTGATCTGTTTCTTATATACTGGGTGTAGTGATGGTACTTTTGTTCAATAGAGCAGGATTTTGCATAGTTCAATGAAGGCTGTTCCTATTGCGTGTCGTCCTTGGTGAGGATGGGTTCGATTAGGGAGTTGGATGATTAGGTGTTTAAGTTTTGGAATAGATTGTCTGGGAGAGAATCGGGAGTAGGGGGAAGCGATGTTTTTGGTGTGTCTAGTATTTTGTCTGAGGATCTGTTTGTTGCGATACTGGACCATGGTTTTCATAGCAGGTCTTGGTGGCTTTTATATGCTCTAAGGATGTCCGCAGCGTTTTTTAGATTTATTTCAGGTTCCCATGAGTTTTCGTTCGGTCCATACCCCTTCCATTTGACTAGGTATTGATAGCCAGTTCCTCGTTTTCTGTGCATGATGATTGCTTCTATTTCAAACTCTTCTTGTCCATTGATGAGATCAGGGGGTGGTTTCATGAAGTTTGGTCCATGCGCCATTGTTTCCTTATATGGAGTTAGCAGTGTAGTATGAAACACAGGGTGGATGCGCCATTGTTTGGGGAGTTTCAGTTTGTAGGTGACAGGTCCTAGTACTTGCTCAATCATGAAGGGTCCTTCTCTTTTGGGCGATAGCTTCCTTGACTCATAGGGTATTCGGAGGTTTCGATTTTCGAGCCAGACTTTGTCTCCTTTCTCGAATCTGATACTTTTGTCTTTTGTTCTGAGCGCTACCATTTGTCTAGTGAGTTCGTGTGTGGCGAGTGCTTCTTCTCTAGCTTTTTGTAGCATTCATAGTCGGTTTTCAGCTGCTGGGGTCATCATAGGGGATGCGGCTGTGGGAATAGCAACAGGGTCTATTCAATACATTAGCTGAAATGGTGATGCTTTGATGGTATCATGGTGTCGGTTATTGTGAGCGAATTCCGCAATTGGCAGTAGCGATTTCCATCTGTGCGGTTCGTTTGTGCAGAACATTTGGAGGTAGACTTCTAGTTCTTGATTGACTCGTTCTGTCTTGCCATCTGTCTGGGGGTGGTAGGCTGTGCTCATTCTATGGTTTATTCCCAGTGCTTTTCCTATTTCTCAGAATACTTTAGATGTGAACTGCGGTCCTCTGTCAGATATGAGGATATCCGGTAAACCAAATCGTTTGAAGTTTTCATTTACATATAGATCTGCGGTTCCTAGTGCGTCGATCGTTTTGTGACAAGGGGAAAGGGTTACCCCCTTTGTAAGTCCATGGTCCACCATGACCATGATTGAGTCAAAGCCATTGGTGATTGGTAGGTCTGTGATAAAGTCGATTGTGACTTGTTGGAAGGGTCGGGTGGCATTAGATTTGATCGGTTGTAGGGCAGGGGTGTTGGGGTGAGTGTTTACTTTCATTTGCTGGCAGAGCGCGCATCCTTCAATCCATTCTCTGGTATGCTTGTTCATTCCAGGCCACCAGTAGTTTCGTTTGAGTAATTCTAGAGTTTTAAATCGTCTGGGGTGCCCAGATGTAGGTGATTCATGCGTCAGTTTAATGAGTTGAGTGTGCAGTCCATCTTGGTCAGGTACATAGGTTTTTCCTTGGTAATGTACGATGTGGTCGACATATGTCCAGTCTTGCAGCTTTGATTTTATTGGTGGTGCTCGATGATTTTGGATTACTTCGACTAGTATTTGTCCAAAGTCATCTTTAATCATGCCTTTGCGCAACTTCTCTGCTAGGTCATCTGCTATAAGCCTGATGAATCGTTCAGGTGGTAACACCGTGGTTTCTTCTGGGGTGTCATCCATTCCAATGTGGTCTGGTCGTTGAGATAGGGCGTCTGCTTCAAACATCTTAGTTCCAGGGACATGCTCTATTCGGAGATCAAATTCGCTTAAGAAGGAGGACCATCTGGCTTGTCTGGGGGTTGTTACAACTTTTCTTTCTTATGCTTACTTGCTACAATAGCCTTTCTTCACTTCGTTGCTACGCTTTGATACTTGTTTCATCTACCTGGACTGCCCCTCATTTCACTTCCTTTTATACTTCTTCATTGTTCTCTAGGCAGTATATAAACCCCCCCGCATGTACCGTAGTACTTCAGTTCCAACTTAATCGAGTATTGTCCTTTGCTGAACAACCCTCTCGCTCTCGTCCTTTCTATCGCTCGAGCTACCTTCGTCACTGCTTAGCACGGCGTCGAACAGCATTCTTGTCCAGTGACTGGGATTAGACCGAGACTCTAGTCGCCACAGTTGACTCGATAACGAACCAAGGGCATCGATCCTAACACAAGTTGGAACTCACTGAACCGCTTAGTGCATCGTCACTAGCTAGACAACATAGATCCGAAACGACCCGAAACCAGACTCTCTAACCAGAGACCACCGAACGACTCCTTTCTCTTTAGAGGAACATATTATCTAGAAGGACAAGAGCTCTTTTTCTCGACATTAAATAAACGTTGGGAATTTCGAGGAGTAGAAAAGAACAGGAACACCCCAGTATCTAATGAATACTTCGAAGGGGATTACATCGAAGGAAACGAACACTCTTTACCTGGAAAGCTTTGGGTTGAGTGGAGAAACGAACAAAAAGAACCAGAAGAAGAACCAGAATTATATTTCGAAAGACCCAAAGAAACCCTTTGGTGGGAAGAATACTGTGACGCGGAATTCGAGTTTGACGGCACTGATCCATACTACTCTCTTTCCGAAACATCCATAGTAGGGTGGAACACCTTTTTGGAACAAAAACAAATCGAATACGAACTAGAAAACCTGAGACCTGAAACAGACGCCAAAACCGACACAAAACAAATGGCAACTAATGTTGAAACCACTGATGCCCCTAGGGGAGACATCAAACCAGTCTCAGCACGAATTTTCACAGGAGATCAGACCAAAGCTAAATCATTCATCAACTGGTTTAGCGATTTCTTTGCAATAAATGCCCACAATTATGAAGGGAAACATGAAAAGAAAATCAGATACGTCCTCCAATGTCTAGGAAAGGAACTAGACAACTGGAAAGAAATAATCCACGACCAACTGAATGAAAAAGATGGACTTACTTGGGAAAACTATGACACCTTCGTCAACCGATTCCTTGACGACTGGGGAGAAATTAACACTGCAGTCAGGGCACTGAATGAGCTCACTAAATTACGAGTTGGAGGAGAGATCACTGTCCCGATCTACGTCCGAAAATTTAGAATGCTCATAGGATCCTCCGGACTAACCAGAATTACCGCCCAACTTCAGGCATTTGTCCGAGGCCTACCAACCACCATTGCTGCCAAAATCCTCGAAGGACAAGGCGACTTTAAAACTATCACAGATGCCTACAGAAAAGTGGAGCAACTCAATGCAGCATGGGAAATGATGAAAGCATTAGGAAAGACTGATACAGGGCGCCGATTCAATAAAACAGGGGGACCTAAAACGATCCATGCCATACAAACCGGATGCCTTACTGATGGGCAACGAGAAGAATATATGCATTCTGGGAAATGTTTCAGATGCGGAACCATCGGTCATTTATCCCGAAACTGCCCAAAGAAAGATACTACCAGGAACCTGCCCCCCTCAGGACGATTCACCAGAACAATCACTGAAGATAGCGACGCTAAGAAAATTCGCACTATGATTGCGGCTCTCAGCACGGAGGAACGAGAAACTCTCCTCACTGACCTAGAAACCGAGGGTTTTTAAAGCGGAGGAACCAGAAAGCAGTTGGAACCTCCAAGAACGATCATGGACAGTTAGCACTCGACTCTGTAATAGTAAGATCGAATAATAATCAACAACTCTCAATAACTGTCCAATCACCCGAATGACCCGCTGAGATATCTGCCCTCGTTGACTGCGGAGCAGAAGGAAACTTCATTGACGAAATGATAACAAAAAACATGAACAAAAAACCACTAATTCGACCAATACGAGTTAAAAACGCCGACGGAACAGTAAACTTAAACGGGATGATCACACATAAGGTCAAGATTCCCTACCACATTGGAAAGCTACAAATCGAAACAAGCTTCCTAATCACTAAACTGGGAGATCAAAAACTTATACTCAGACTCCCCTGGTTAGAAAAACATAACCCAACAATGAACTGGAAGGAACAAACCCTCGAGCTCGATCACCAACACAAACCGACAAAGCAGATAGAAAGAAACCTAGATCAGGAAATCGACGAATACTGGATCAGGGTTAAAACTTCGGCATCACAGGCACTAGAACACACGCTACGCAAAGAAACCATAACAACGCTGCCAGACGAGTACCAAGGATGGAAATCTACCTTCGAAAAGGTGCCTTCAGAACGATTCCCAATCAGACGCACATGGGATCACGCAATCGATCTCAAAGCCGGATTTACCCCAAAAGTCAGCAAAATCTATCCACTATCGATAAAAGAGCAATCATCCCTCGACGAATGGATCACAGAGCAGTTAGCTAAAGGATACATTAGACCATCCAAATCCCCACAAGCCTCGCCATTCTTCTTCGTTGCAAAAAAGGAAAGCGGAGCGCTCCGGCCATGTCAAGACTACCGATACCTGAACGAATGGACAATAAAGAATGCATACCCACTACCATTGATCTCCGATCTAATGACCAAACTATCCGGCACGCAATATTTCACAAAACTAGATCTCCGATGGGGATACAACAACGTTCGGATAAAAGAAGGAGATGAATGGAAAGCAGCCTTCATAACAAACAAAGGACTATACGAACCAACAGTCATGTTCTTTGGCCTATGCAATTCCCCATCCACTTTCCAGACAATGATGAACGAATACTTCCAAGACATGATCAATGAAGGATGGTTAATCATTTACATGGACGACATTCTAATATGTGGAACAACACCCAAAGACTTAGAAACTCGGACAAAACGCGTCCTAGAACGACTAAAAGAAAACGACTTATTCCTCAAACTCGAAAAATGCAAGTTCTGCACTCAGGAAATCGAATTCCTCGGAATGATCATTAGACCTGGGGAAATAACAATGGACCTGATTAAACTGGCAGGAATAGCAGATTGGCCGACACCAACAACGGTCAAGCAAGTACGATCCTTCTTAGGATTTGGGAATTTCTACCGACGATTCATTGGAAACTTTGCAACCCTTGCTCGACCACTTATTGATCTCACAAAAAAAGATGAAGCATTCCTCTGGACACCAGAACGACAGGTGGCATTTAACAACCTAAAGAAATGCTTTACAACGGCCCCTGTACTCCGAATGCCAGATATCACCCGACCATTCATCCTACAAACCGACGCCTCGAATAAAGCAACAGGAGCAGTACTGAAGCAAGCCGATGAAGCAGGACTCCTGCACCCTTGCGGCTTCATTTCACATGCCCTGACCACGACAGAGCAAAACTATCAGATTTACGACAGGGAACTACTGGCAATCGTCAAAGGACTCGCAGCATGGCGACACCTTCTTCATGGATCACCTCATACCACTATCGTTCATTGCAATCACAAGAATTTATCCTTTTATCGAACCCCACAACGTCTTACCCCCAGACAAGCCAGATGGTCCTCCTTCTTAAGCAAATTCGACCTTCGAATAGAGCATGTCCCAGGAACTAAGATGTTTGAAGCAGACGCCCTATCTCGACGACCAGACCACATTGGAATGGACGACGCCCCAGAAGAAACCATGGTGTTACCACCTGAACGATTCATCAGGCTTATAGCAGATGACCTAGCAGAGAAGTTGCGCAAAGGCATGATTAAAGACGACTTTGGACAAGTACTAGTCGAAGTTATCCAAAATCATCGAGCACCACCAATAAAATCAAAGCTGCAAGACTGGACATATGTCAACCACATCGTACATTACCAAGGAAAAACCTATGTACCCGATCAAGATGGATTGCGCACCCAACTCATTAAACTAACACATGAATCACCTACATCTGGGCACCCTGGACAATTTAAAACTCTAGAATTACTCAAACGAAACTACTGGTGGCCCGGAATGAACAAGCACACCAGAGAATGGATCGAAGGATGCGCGCTCTGCCAGCAAATGAAAGTAAACACTCACCCCAACACCCCTGCCCTACAACCGATCAAATCTAAGGCCACCCGACCCTTCCAACAAGTTACAATTGACTTCATCACTGACCTACCAATCGCCAACGGCTTCGACTCAATCATGGTCACAGTGGACCATGGACTTACAAAGGGGGTAACCTTTTCCCCTTGTCACAAAATGATCGATGCACTAGGGACCGCAGATCTATACATAAACGAAAACTTCAAACGATTCGGTTTACCGGATATCCTCATATCTGACAGAGGACCGCAGTTCACATCTAAAGTATTCCGGGAGATAGGAAAAGCGCTGGGAATAAACCACAGAATGAGCACAGCCTACCATCCCCAGACAGATGGCGAGACAGAACAAGTCAATCAGGAACTAGAAGTCTACCTCCGAATGTTCTGCACAAACGAACCACACAGATGGAAATCACTACTGCCAATTGCAGAATTCGCTCACAATAACCGACACCATGATACCATCAAAGCATCACTGTTTCAGCTAATGTACGGAATAGACCCTGTTGCTATTCCCACAGCCGCATTCCCCATGACGACCCCAGCAGCTGAGAACTGACTACGAATGCTACAAAAGGCTAGAGAAGAAGCACTCGCTGCACACAAACTTGCTAGACAAATGGTAGCGCTCAGAACAAAAGACAGGAGTATCAGATTCGAGAAAGGAGACAAAGTCTGGCTCGAAAATCGAAACCTCCGAATACCCTATGAGTCAAGGAAGCTAGCGCCCAAAAGAGAAGGACCCTTCACAATTGAACAAGTGCTAGGACCTGTCACCTACAAACTGAAACTCCCCAAACAATGGCGCATCCATCCTGTGTTTCATACTACATTGTTAACTCCATATAAGGAAACAATAGCGCATGGACCAAACTTCATGAAACCACCCCCTGATCTCATCAATGGACAAGAAGAGTTTGAAATAGAAGCAATCATCACACACAGAAAACAAGGAACCAGCTATCAATACCTAGTCAAATGGAAAGGGTATGGACCGAACGAAAACTCATGGGAACCTGAAACAAATCTGAAAAACGCTGCGGACATCCTTAGAGCATATAAGAACCGCCGAGACCTGTTATGAAAACCATGGTCCAGTATCACAACAAACAGATCCTCAGACAGAATACTAGACATACCAAAAACATCGCTTCCCCCTACTCCCGATTCTCTCCCAGACAATCTATCCCAAAACTTAGACACCTAATCATCCAACTCCCTAATCGAACCCATCCTCACCAAGGACGACGTGCAATAGGAACAGCCTTCATTGAAATACGCAAAATCCTGCTTTACCGAACAAAAGTACCGTCACTATACCCAGTATATAAGACACAGATCAGCCCCGACTCCCAGACACCAACCAATGCCCTCAGCAGAGATCACCATGTCAGGCAAGCGCGAAGAGCACTGGCCTTATGGATCATTGATCGAACAAGAGACCTGGAAGCGGCGGGAGTGACCTGCCTACGCCGGACAGAGGCGCTATTCCCAGACAAAATCAATTTCCCATCCAGTGGACCGCTGAACTTTAACTTACCCCCGCACTACCTATACATCCCACACGGAGGGATACCACCCCCATATCCGAATCCACCGCCGCCGCCCCACTACCGCAACTTTGAATGGGAACCTGGATACCCAATGATCACGGGCATCATTCATCACACAGATCACGGAACGATTACACATCGAATTCCACCTAGACCACTACACGAACCATATTTGGCTGAAAGACCTCCCATGCGACCTAATACTCCCAGACCAGAAGCATCGGCCGATCAACTTTTACGAGACATCTTCTCTATGGACGCAGACGATTCATTCTGGGACGTGGAATATTCGACGAAGTCAACCTATAAAAGAACGAGATTCCTGCTTCCTGGCCTTCCAACCAACATCACAGATACAAAAATGTTCTCGCTTGTCGCCATCCTCGTCGCCCTCGTCTCTGCTCTCATCCCCTCTGCCCTCATCGGAGGACTCATCCTCGCCACCCTCCTCGCCACCCTCGTCCTCGCCTATTCTTGTCCCGAGAAAATCCCCGAATTCGACGTCTTCACACCACCCCTCGAAATCTTCATCGAAACCGAAACGGCGATCTATGCCGACGATGACCTACACATTCACCCGCCCGAACTCGTCGAGGAGCCACCCATCGAAGAAGAAGTCATCCCCACACCTATCCCCAGATCAAACCCCCTCGTCGCTGCCGCCTCTCTGGAAGCCTCGTATGTTATGGCCAATCTCCGGGACCTCTCCGCCCCACTTGGAGCCCTCGTAGGACTCACTCTCACCACCGACCCCAACGCCATGACCTATGCCGAACGAGATCTAGCGCTCCGAGAACTTCGTCAATTGAAAGTCACCCTCGACTCCATATGATGGCACATAGACACTGCACAAAAGGACGTCGAAAACATCGTCCACTGGTACGAGTCTAGAGCGGACCATGCCTGGACAACTCAAGGATGGCCTTAAGAAGTCGGTGACTTCTCGCATAGGGAGGGGGGTAATGTTACAACTTTTCTTTCTTATGCTTACTTGCTACAATAGCCTTTCTTCACTTCGTCGCTACGCTTTGATACTTGTTTCATCTACCTGGACTGCCCCTCGTTTCACTTCCTTTTATACTTCTTCATTGTTCTCTAGGCAGTATATAAACCCCCCGCATGTACCGTAGTACTTCAGTTCCAACTTAATCGAGTATTGTCCTTTGCTGAACAACCCTCTCGCTCTCGTCCTCTCTATCGCTCGAGCTACCTTCGTCACTGCTTAGCACGGCGTCAAACAGCATTCTTGTCCAGTGACTGGGATTAGACCGAGACTCTAGTCGCCACAGTTGACTCGATGACGAACCAAGGGCATCGATCCTAACAGGGGTAAGGCGTTGTGGAGTTCGATAAAAGGATAAATTCTTGTGATCACAATGAACGATAGTGGTATGAGGTGATCCATGAAGAAGGTGTCGCCATGCCACAAGTCCTTTGACGATCGCTAGTAGCTCTCTGTCGTAGATCTGATAGTTTTGCTCTGTTGTGGTCAGGGCGTGTGAGATGAAGCCGCAAGGGTGCAGGAGTCCTGCTTCATCGGCTTGTTTTAGTACTGCTCCCATTGCTTTATTCGAGGCGTCGGTTTGCAGGATGAATGGTCGGGTGACATCTGGCATTTGGAGTACAGGGGCTGTTGTAAATCGTTTTTTTAGGTTGTTAAATGCCACCTGCCATTCAGGTGTCCAGAGGAATGCTTCGTCTTTTCTGGTGAGGTCAATGAGTGGTTGAGCAAGGGTTGCGAAATTTCCAATGAATCGTTGGTAGAAGTTCCCAAACCCTAAGAAGGATCGTACTTGCTTGACCATGGTTGGTGTCGGCCAATCTGCTATTCCTGCCAGTTTGATCGGGTCCATAGTTATCTCCCCAGGTCTAATGATCATTCCAAGGAATTCGATTTCCTGAGTGCAGAACTTGCACTTTTTGAGTTTGAGAAATAAGTCGTTTTCTTTTAGTCATTCTAGGATGCGTTTTGTTCGAGTTTCTAAGTCTTTGGGTGTTTTTCCACATATAAAAATATCGTCCATGTAAATGATTAACCATCCTTCATTGATCATGTCCTGGAAGTATTCGTTCATCATTGTCTGGAAGGTGGATGGGGAATTGCATAGGCCAAAGAACATGACTGTTGGTTTGTATAGTCCTTTGTTCATTATGAAGGCTGCTTTCCATTCATCTCCCTCTTTTATCCGAACGTTGTTGTATCCCCATCGGAGGTCTAGTTTTGTGAAATATTGAGCATTAGATCAGAGATTAATGGTAGTGGGTATGCATTCTTTATTGTCCATTCATTCAGGTATCGGTAGTCTTGGCATGGCCGGAGTGCTCCACTTTCTTTTTTTGCAACAAAGAAGAATGGCGAGGCTTGTGGGGATTTGTGTCAGGACTGCCCTAGACACAACCTATACGACTCAGAGTGTGACTTGTTAAGTCAAAGAAGATTCGATTGCTCTGAAGCTATGTCTAGTGACAATAGACTATCTAGAGACTTAAGAGTCTCCTATGCTAAACTACGGCCCTTATATACCGCTTCTCCTGGTCTGTGCGCAGACAGCGCGCAGCTAAAGTCCCTCAAGCCGGGATCAATGCGCAGCAGCCGATCTGCGCCCATCTAACCATTCGTGGAGAGTTCCTCCCACACCCAACTCCTGGGTCGTCCGCATATGGCCTTCCTATTGTTCAGGACTTCAGCCGATTCCCATGCACGCTGTACCATTGACTCGGTACTCCTCGGCGTTCCCATGTTGTCCCTCAGGCACCGTGCCGCTCATGATTCCTTTCATGGCGTAGGCCCATCATCGGGCCGTGTTTCCTGTCGGCACTCGGTCTATCTCCATAGCCGATGCTGACCTAACCACCTTCCTATTAGGGACCGCAGTTCACGTAGGTCTTCCTCCTAGAGTCCTGTTGTGTAGTCTTGTTCATAGACATTTGAGCTTGATAAAATAGATAAAAAGAAGAGAAAAATATCCTCTGTGTTATGAGCTCCCACTCATAAACAAAACCCAGAAGCCTCGCAGAGTAGACTGTTAGTCTGGAGACGAAACGCAGGCTATATTCCAAGCCCTATGATACTACAAGAATGGTTCTACTAGAGAGAACTAACTCCTAGTGAGAGTTAAACCATCTTGAGTCTTAAGGACTCAAGACTACGACCGTCCGACCTTATATACCTCTAAGGAGAACCCCCTGGTACCTCCCTTAGACCAACAACACTCCTGTCATGTTTCAGCGCCCATCCCTATTGCCTGGCACTTGTTTCATGTGAGCGCATATGAGCGCGATCCTTCCGCGACGACTCTATCCTTTATCGGCTGCCTTTAGCCAAGCCTAGACCTTTGTGGACTCTCCTAGACTTTCCCGACTCTCGGTGCTCATCAGCGCGCATTTATCCTTCTATGCCGCTTAGCCTATTCTGTACTCATGCCTTCTCCTGGCTATTGAGTTTATTGTCGGTGTCTGTGTCCGATGTCCTATCGGCTGACTGTTCCTTCTTGGCATATGCCGTGAGCGCTAAGTATGAGCGCTGCCTCGTGTTCGTCGTCATGCAGCATTTCCGCTATTGGTCTGATGACCTTCTCCCTGTACCGTTGTCTTGGGTTTGTCTGAGCTGTGCCTTTGTCTGGACTCCTCTGGACCCTTCATAGACCTGTCGCCTAGAGCCGCCATTGCTGCGCGCTCCTTGTATAGTTAAACGATCCTTGGTCTTGGTCCCGCGATGGCTGTATCCATATATGTCCTGGTGGCTATGCTCCTTGACTAATATCTTCCCTCGAGTCCTTGTATGGCAGGTGCTGAGCTAATCCTTCATAGGGGCTCCTGTGGCTGTGTCCATAATGACTTTGGCCTCCTATGCCTGCGCGCTCTCGGCCCTGTCCGGCCCTATAGCTATTCCCATGCCATATCCTGATAGTGACTCGTGACGCTGACATAACGCGCCCGTAACGATAGGGGTATCACCCTCCTTCCTAGTATATTGATGGCTCCTTGTCTGGCCATCGTCTTGTAATCCTGTTGACGCTCCCATGCCTTGATGCACGCGAAGTGTTGCCCTAGTCTCCTATGACAGTCTCCTACTGTCTTATGTTTTCCTATGGCGGTCTCCAACCGCCAGAATAAAAATTTAAAAATGTTCGTTAGGATCCGTTCCTAACACTCTGACTCCTTGTGACCGTATCTTCATAAGTGTCATTGATGTCGTTACTGTAAAGTTTGAAATAAGAGGTGTGCTCATAACATCACCCCCCCCTCAAGGCCTCGCGTCCCGAGAGGCTGACGTGGTGGAGTCCACATATCTGGGATCCTCCTTCATTCTAGCATAAAACGCAGTCAAGCGTGCTTGCTGATCGTCGGGCGACAGCCCGGTTTGTTCTGAGTCGACGTCCTCGACATCTTCAATGGTGATCTTGTAACTGACCAATGGTTTTTCTTGGCATCTTGCGCCTTTAATCCTCCTCTGTCGGTCCTCTTCCGACTCACTGCTCTCCTTAGCAGCCATTACTGTCTCTTTTTTAAGAATTTTCTTGGCGAGTACTGCCATGTCTTCCTCCTGAGCTCTTTTCTCCTCCGCTAGCTCCTCCGCTTCCGTCATCTGAGGGAAATTAAGCACGGGTTTAGACCGCCCGCCGCGCTCCAGGTCTCTGGAGAATGTCCCATCGGTGTCGTCTGGCAGCTCCATAATTGCTGCCCTATCGCCCTTCCAGTGGCGCCATCTGCGCTCCATGTTCTCCAGGTACTTTGGCCCAAAACGGCCATCTTCCCATCCGAACAGTCTTTGCCTGTCCTTCCAGTGAGTCCCTTGAGTCCTCCTGTGCCTTGCTGCACTAGTAGGCTGTGTGGTTGTATTGGGACTCCTTTTCGGCTTTGTTTCTGTGTATTGGATGTATAAAATCCCATCTCGGATGTTTCTAACGAGTTTTGGGGCATCGGGATTTGCCTTATGGAACTTCTTTACTATGGCGGGTGCGTTGACAACATTCTTGACTGGTTCCCAGGTGGCTTCTTCCACCGGATAATTTTGCCATTTAACGAGGTACTCCAGCCTCGCTCCTCCTCTGCCACTCACTCGGCTTTCTAGGATTTCTTCAACTTCATATTCCCCTTCTTGGGATTCTTCTACCATTTGCGCGTCCTTGCGTGCTGCTGCCTTGGCTTGTTGTTTCGGGAAAACTGGTTCCCTATACAGCTTTAATAGGACTTCATTAAAGACGTTGTAAACTTTCCAAGATGCTGGAATTTTGAGTTTATAAGCTGATTCGCCAACTTTGGCGAGTACCTCCAACGGTCCGACGAACTTCCCATCTAATTTCTTTGTTGCCCGAATCACCGGCAGGTTTTCTGTACTTAGGTAGACTTTATCGCTGGGTTTGTATTCCACGGCTTGTTTTCGGTGTGTGTCATAGCGCTGTTTCATGACCTGCGCTGCCTTTTCCAATGCCAATTTTGCCTTGGCGTGTACATCCTCCAGTTCCTTTGCCAACTGTTCGACTGCTACTGCTTTTGGTGCGTAAGTAGGGTCGAGACCTTTATTCGGATGCTGTCCATAATTCATGTAGAACGGGGTGAAACCGGTTGCCGAGTGAACCCTGTCATTGTGGCAAAATTGAGCCACTGATAACCAATCAGACCAGTTGTCCTGCCGGTTGTTTACGAAGATTGTTAGGAATTCTTTTAATTCCTGGTTGACTCGCTCAGTTTGTCCATCTGTTTGCGGGTGGTAGGCTGTAGATTTGTTGGCTTTGATTCCCAACATTCCATATAGGTCTGTCATGAATTTAGATGCGAATTGGGGACCCCTGTCACTAATAACCTTCCTGGGGAGTCCATGCTCCCGGAATACATTGTCTCTGAACAGCACTGCTGTTCCTTGTGAAGTAATTTCGGATGTGGTAGGTATAAAATAGGTTTTCTTGGTGAACCTGTCTACGATGACTAAAACCATGTTGTTCCCTTTTGACTCGGGAAGTGGTCCAACGAAGTCGACTGAGATAATTTCCCAAGGTTCCGTAGGAACTTCATTGGGTCGTAATGGTGCTGCTCAGGCAGTTCTGTCTGGCTTTGCTTTCTGGCATGTTTCACAACCAGGGATATAGCGCTCAATATCTTTTCGCATATTGGGCCACCAGAAGTTCCTGGTGAGCGATTCCAATGTTTTGGCTACTCCGGAGTGCCCCCACGAGTGGTGGATGGCGATAATGTCTTCCCGTAGCGCTGGTACTGCTGGTATGTATACGCGTCCCTGCCAGGTTACTAGTCCTTTGTCTAATTTATATTCCCCTCCAGCGACTTCCAATCCCTTGACTACTTGGGTTTCCCATTGCTGATGAGGAACTTCTCTAATGTCTTTGATGATATCGTCTATTGCTCGATCATCATCGAGGACATTGATGAAAAGATGTTCCTTGAGGAGAATGACACCTTCATTGTCAGTTTCTCCTTTATCGTGTCCCGCTCGTCGGGACAATAGGTCGGCCTTGGTGTTAGACTTGCCGCTTCTGTGTTTGATTATGAAGTTGTAATCTTGCAAGTCAGTTACCCATCTCGCCTGACGCCTATTGAGGTTCTGTGCTTTTCGGAAATACGTCAGGTTCTGATGATCTGTCAGAACCTCGATAGTTTGCTTTGCCCCTTTCAAGTAATGTGCCCATTCATAGAAGGCATGCATTACTGCGAGCATTTCTTTATCATATATTTCATAATTGCGTTCAGCATCGTTGAGCGATTTTGAAATAAAAGCCACCGGTTTCCACAATCCGTCTTCGCGTTGTTGTGATAATATCCCTCCGATGGCAAAATCTGAGGCGTCTACCTCCACTCGGAATTGCCCTTCTTCGTTGGGAATCTGGAGTACAACTTCCTCTGCTATGGTTGTTTTAAGCCTGTCAAAGGCTTCGTCTTGCAGCTGTGTCCACAGCCATTCCTCCTTTCCTGTGAGTCGTGTCAATGGCTTGGCCAGTTTGGCGAAATCCCGCACAAATCGTCGGTAAAAGTTGACAAATCCCAGAAATTGCTGGACTTCTTTTTTACATTTAGGTTTGGGCCACTCGGATACTGCTTTGACTTTAGCTGGATCCATTCGAACAGTGTCCTTGCCAATGATCACTCCTAGGAAGTCTATTTCGTTTTTATCAAAGAAACACTTTTCGGGCTTTAGTGACAGCTTGTGTTTTTCCAACTTTTCGAGTATTCTATTGACATGTTTTGTGTGTTCCTCCTGATTTTTGGAGAACACCAATATGTCGTCCATATAGATAACTACCCATCCTTCTGCGATTTCGACTCGGAAAATGTCGTTCATCATGGTCTGGAAGGTAGCAGGCGAATTTGTGAGGCCAAAGAACATGACCAGTGGTTCGAACAATCCTCTATTTGTTCGGAAAGCGGCTTTCCATTCGTCGCCTTCTTTGATCCGGACATTGTTGTATCCCCAACGTATGTCCATTTTAGAGAAGACCTTTGCTTGCGATAGCTGGTCTACGAGTTCTCCTATGAGAGGTAAGGGGTAACAGTTTTTGACCGTCATTTCGTTTAGCTTCCTGTAGTCCTGTACAGGTCTGAGTTTTCCATCCTTTTTCTTGACAAAGAAGAAAGGAGACGCCATTGGCGATTTACTAGCTTGGATTCGTCCAGACTCCAAGTTCTCCTTCAGGAATTCATCCAATTGCTGCTGCTCATCCCGATTTAGGGGATAGATCTTGCAGTCTACTGGAGTAGAACCGGGTATTAATTCTATTGCGTGATCCCATCGTCGTCTCAGTGGGAGTTCGTCAAAGGTTTCTTTTTCGAAAACCTTTCTATGCTTTAAGTAGTGATGAGGGACTGCCTCCTCAAGTGTACGCTTCTTTTCCTTCTTTGTCTGTTCTGCTGCTATCTTTGTTGCAGTTGAGGCAAAAGCTCGCACTTGTAACTCAGGCTCTCCGATATGAACGGCTAGAAGGCGATCCCCTTCATGTAAGCAATATGACACGTCAATTTCATCTTCAGGTTCCTGAACCAATGATGGTTTCCAGCAGGTTCCCGGACAATGGTTAAACTCCAAGGATTTCTTTTTCCAGTTAATGGTTGGATTGTGATGCTCCAACCAGTCATGTCCCAGGAATAAGTCTGTTTTGCTAAGTGTAGCAACAGCACAGTCCATTATTTCCTCATGGGATCCTATCCGTAATTTGAACTGGACGAAGTATTCCACACTTCCTGATCCATTTCGAGTACCATCTGCGTTATACACCGGTATAGGACACAGCAACTTCTTTTTGTTCATTTTGTGTTTCTCAACGAACTCCTCGCTTATACACAAGGCGGTGCATCCGGAGTCTAGTAACATAGTGACATTGGCGGACTGGAAGGTGTCCATAGTGGTGAGTGTGCCTTTTAGATCTAACTCCTGCTTCCCAATTCCTTGTACTACTTTTTCCCTCAAGTGTACAAGGTTCCATAGGGCATCGGTTTCTGATAAGGCATTTAACTGTTGGACCAATTTTCCGTTTACTTCGTTTACTCGTTTGTCGTCTACCCATTGGCGTAGACACTCGATTGCCATTTGTTTGTCCTGCTGCCAGATACGTCTTAGTACCCATGGCGGCGTCCATGTTTTTAATCTTTTTTCGGGTTTTGCGCTCATTTCCAGGTTTCTTATATGGTGTATGTTCCCACTGCATTCGTAGAGTAATTCATGCACGTTTATTGTGGAATCTACTGGTACTGATACACCGTTTTTCGAAACTGAACTAGAGGCCAGTGAGACAGAGCGCTTGTCTACTGGCTTTCGCCAAAATCCAAGACCTCCTCTATTTTGGCACATCCATCTGGGGTCGTTTCCCCTGAGCTGCTGCTGCATTTAATCGCACTGGTTGCTCATATAATTTGTTTGCCTTTATCTCCGGCCGTAATTCTTTTCTTTTCCCAACACTTTTCCGTTGGGTGTCCTTTCTTGCCACAGTTGGCACATTCGGGTATTACTCTTTCTCTAAGTTGTGGACATCTCCACTTAGTGTGTCCTTCCCTTTGACAGTTATAACACCACAATTTCGTACGTGGTTTCCTGTCAACATCCATTGCATTGGGATCTCGACTGTTAGATGTGAAGGGAGCTGGCGCCTTATATTGATACTGAGGATGGGGATTTGTACTTGGAGTTTGTTCTCGATACTCCTGACGCGCTTTTGAGAAGCCGTAAGTTTCATTGGCTTTTCTATACGCTCGGGCAAGTGCAGTCACTCGTGTTTGTATTTGGACAAGGGTGGCGTTATCGGGTAATCCTCCGTATCGAATCAAGTCCCGTCCTAGGGCTGGATTGAGATTGTTTTGGAACTGCGAAATTAGAGCTGAGTCGTTCCAGTCTGTTAGCGAGGTGAGGGAGTTGAACTTTATGATGTAGTCCTCGACTATCATCATTCCTTGCCGCAATTTTAGTAGTGCTTCAATTGCTTTCTCCTTTGTTTCTGTTGACATGAAGAAGTCATGCATTTGGTTTTTGAAATCGGCCCAGTCCATGAATGGGAACTGATTGTTCAATGGCCTTCGCACCCATGCTCGATTGTCATCTGTGGACTCTCCTTCATTCAACTGCTGCCAATTGAGTTGCGAACTCCATCTGCTATTGTCTATCTTGTCCTGGTACTCTTGTAGTGCTTCTTGGAAGGCTTTAAGTTTAACGCCACTCCAATCTGCTGCTCGATCCCCCTTTCCGCCTTTTATTCGGTAGAGGCATATGGAAATTTGTCGTTTAGGGTCTATTTCCCGTGCCAACATGAAGTACGTTTCCATTTGTCGCAACCATCCGTCGACTGTTCGTGGATCTCCCTGATAGTAATCGGGCATTTCTGCCTTTGTGAGGGGTCCTGGCTCTGGTCGAGAACTCCGCTGGTATTCGTTTATAATGGCTGCAAGAGCCTGTCCAGCACTGGTGATTGCTTGTTGCCTTTCCTCTTCCTGACGGTGAATTTCGTTTTCCCGTGTTGCTACTGCTGCAGCTGGTTGAGTGTCCAGGAGGGATTCCAATGTTTCAGAGTCTACCCAGTGATTCCTCCATCCGAGTAATGCATGGTAGACTTGAGCGACCATGTCGACTGTTAGTCAAAAGGTTCCAACACTGACTCGGTGTGATCCATATCCCTGCCACATCATTTCCTTCATCCATGGCCAACCACCTGGTTCTCCTGATACACAGACACAGTGCCACATGCGGTGATAAGTTCACCCCGCTATTGGAAATAGCTAGGATCAGGAAGGGGTGAGGTCGCGAAAGGATTCCCGTCAACTCCAGTGTGCACGATGACAACACTACGACGCGCGGAACTGGCAACTCCGCGGATAATGACGTTTGTCACACAAGGGCGTGACAGTGAAGAACACGGAACGCGGAGTGCAATGAGACTTGAGACGTAAATGAGACAAGGAGGGCGTGACTAGGACTTGAAACTCGAAAGGAAACTGTGGTAATCTGATATGCTAAGCTGGTAACCTATTGTACATGGGCTTTATATACTTTTTCCTACTCTAAATAACGAAGTAATACTTGTGAAATTTTCACCTCGCAACCGTATATCCAAAACCATCTTGAAGGTTTTCTCACAATGGGGTTAGCTGAGGGACACGATGGTGGAATATGAGTGCCATGGTGAGAGCCAATACTGCGACCCTGCATGGGATGCTAATAGACTTGTTGGATTGAAATAGACTCGCCTGATTGCCGTGCACGGCAACTCCGGGGTTCATCTGACTTGACATGGCCCTGTTCTCGATATTCCGCGGACCTGACTAGTCTATACCATATCTGATTGTCGGCCGATGGCTTTATTCGTCCGCTAGGGTCCTATTCCGCTGCATTGGTGCGTCGCTATGGATGACATGGCTCTTGGATCTTGGACTGTAGATCTTCCTAACGTGGATATGTCTTGATGGCACGGTCCCTTCTCCGGTGAACTAAGCTGTGCCGGCTGATGATTTTCATGCAACTCGGCCGATGGGGTGCTGACATCGGATGTGAATGGCTGACTGGTGTGGGGTTTCAATGGTGTACACAGGAGGCGACTCGATTGTTGGTCGTGGGTGATGCTTGCCTTACCGCAGAAAAATGCGGAGTTGCGCGGAATTGCACGGAATTGCACGGAGTTGCTCATTGCTATCGCAGAATTCCTGCGGATGACTCCTCTACACCCCTAGCTCGGAACAATGCTCATCATCTCCCCCCCACTTAAAAATCTGACTGTCCTCAGTCAGTCGCACGAAGGAACTGGATGGTCAATTGCTGGTGGTCGAAATGAACTGGAAATAGAATCTTGACAAACGAAAATGGTGAAAAGGCGTGGCTATGTACTGGGTATCTTGCGGGATTCATGTTGTCTGTTCAGTAGTAGTTGCCTCCTGGGTCGGGATCGTCGTCTATATCTGGCCACTCGTCGATTACTGATTTGTCGTCACTACTGTCGCTATCGCTACTGATGTCTTCTTCATCATTGATCCATGTCGCCCATAGGTGGCGAGTGGAATGGCGGCAGTGGTGTGGTACTTGTGTGACTGGCGCAGGATGCCGAATGTTCTGTTCTTGATGTGTTGGGGTTGGGGCGGAATCGACTGGGGCATGGCGGGGTTCGACGGGGCAACTGGACTTGACTATACTTGCTTCTGGGGACTTGGCGGCTGCTACTGACAGCTTGACTGTGGGACGCTTGGCTGAAATTTGATATATCATGGGACTTGTAGGTGGACTATACTTGGCTGGCTGACTATCGAGGACGGAGGCTGGTGGGGTTGGTGTGTAAGAGTCGGGGTCTGTCTTGTGGTGGCTGGTGCTGGTCAATGGGGTATATTCGTCTATGTTGCTGGGTGTCTGCTGGGCTGGTTCGGTGGTGGCACTACGGTTTTCCTCTCTGTGACTTGCGATCATTTCCTCGAGGCTTACTGAAAATCCTGGTACTTCTCCTTGCATGTTTCGACGAATATGGGTGGTCCGCGGGGTATGGGCGGGGTTGGTTCTGGCATTGGCATTGGTGCTGGTGCTGGTGCTGATGCTGGTGGTTGCGATTCTGTTCCTTTCACTCATAGGGGGCTCTCTACTCCATCGGATACTACCTTTTTCTTTGCTTGCAACGCTAGAAGGGTCCTCTGCATCTGCTCGATTTCTTCGTCGACATTGTCTGCGGGGTTCACTGCTGCAGTCTCGTAACTTAGCATCGACGTGGTACTTGCTGTTGCCGTTAGCTCCTGATAGTAGTCGCGGGGTGCATAGAACATCGAGGGACGTGATCCAGAACTTGATCCTAGCAGGACTGCGTTGGCACTAGTGGACATGGCTTGCAACCAATTCTGCGGGGCTGTCACACAATTCCGCGGGGCTGTCACACAATTCCGCGGGGTTGGCACACAAATCTGGTTCGTCACGACTGACTGGTTTAGCGACTGTAGCATCATTTGAGTCTGTTGCGAGCTCTGGTAGCTGTCGCAAGGTGCATAGAACATAGAGGGATGTGATCTGGAACTTGATCCTAGCAAAACTGCGTTGGCACTAGTGGCTGGTGTAGCTTGTGACCAATTCCGCGGGGCTGTCACACGAGTCTGGTTCGTCGCAACTGACTGGTTTAGTGACTGTAGCATGGTCTGTGTCTGTAGTGAGCTCTGGACCATCCTTTCCGTCATGCCGAACATGTCTTCTGTCTTTATTCTGGGCGTAACTATTGGCTCAGGTTTGACAAGCGGAGTTGATGCGGAGTTGGCGGGATAGACTGCGGAATTGGCGGGGGTACACTGCGGAGTTGGCGGAATTGACGATATGGGGCGCGGTGGGCTTGTTGATCAATTTATCATAGAATGACGAGCCTTGAATGACTTCTTTCGCAGCTGCTAGGGTTTGCTCGAGGGAGTATGGGTCGTCGCGGTGCACATTTGGATAGTGGCTTCGCATGTAGTGATACATTTCTATTCCAATGTGGACTTGGAATCCCTTGAAGAAGTATTTGCATTGCTGGCGCATTGTGAGTCGTCCATTCCTAATGAGATACCTAGTGATCACTAAAAATCGCTGGTAGTAGCTGCATAGTTCTTCCGCGGTGTTGATTCCGAGCCGGAAAGTCTCTTCCACTAGTCGATCCAAATCCGACTGAGTGTGCTCGCGCTCGTTGATTACTCCGGCATATAGCGCAATGACTGATGCTTTGAACTCCTCGTATGTAGATGTTGCATCGTAGGTTTCGACTCCTCTCCACAAATCGTACTCCGTGTCATGGAGATATCGTAGCGCATAGGCTTTCTTTTGCTGCGCGGAATTGATTCCAGCTTCACTGAACAACAACTCAAGTTCATTGAAGTAGTGTGTGAGGTGGCGGGGTTGGCTGGACTCGAAGCGGGGTGCAGCATCATCATAGCGAGCGGGCATGGGCTTGGCATAGTTGGTCATCGTGGCTTTTGTAGAACTAAATGGTGGAAACTGGAGCTGTTTGAACGAGTGGAATTGCCGGGATTGGGGCATGGAACTGCTGATCGTGGGGTAACTTGGGTGGGGTTGATGGCATAATTCTTTCAAAAGCCTCACTGGGGCAGCCAATATGATAAGTTCACCCCACTATTGGAAATAGCTAGGATCAGGAAGGGGTGAGGTCGTGAAAGGATTCCCGTCAACTCCGGTGTGCACGATGACAACGCTACGACGCGCGGAACTGGCAACTCCGCGGATAATGACGTTTGTCACACAAGGGCGTGACAGCGAAGAACACGGAACGCGGAGTGCAATGAGACTTGAGACGTAAATGAGACAAGGAGGGTGTGACTAGGACTTGAAACTCGAAAGGAAACTGTGGTAATCTGATATGCTAAGCTGGTAACCTATTGTACATGGGCTTTATATACTTTTTCCTACTCTAAATAACGAAGTAATACTTGTGAAATTTTCACCTCGCAACTGTATATCCAAAACCGTCTTGAAGGTTTTCTCACAATGGGGTTAGCTGAGGGACACGATGGTGGAATATGAGCGCCATGGTGAGAGCCAATACTGCGACCCTGCATGGGATGCTAATAGACTTGTTGGATTGAAATAGACTCGCCTGATTGCCGTGCACGGCAACTCCGGGGTTCATCTGACTTGACATGGCCCTGTTCTCGATATTCCACGGACCTGACTAGTCTATACCATATCTGATTGTTGGCCGATGGCTTTATTCATCCGCTAGGGTCCTATTCCGCTGCATTGGTGTGTCGCTATGGATGACATGGCTCTTGGATCTTGGACTGTAGATCTTCCTAACGTGGATATGTCTTGATGGCGCAGTCCCTTCTCTGGTGAACTAAGCTGTGCCGGCTGATGATTTTCATGCAACTCGGCCGATGGGGTGCTGACATCGGATGTGAATGGCCGACTGGTGTGGGGTTTCAATGGTGTACACAGGAGGCGACTCGATTGTTGGTCGTGGGTGATGCTTGCCTTACCGTGGAAAAATGCGGAGTTGCGCGGAGTTGCTCATTGCTATCGTGGAATTCCTGCGGATGACTCCTCTACACCCCTAGCTCGGAACAATGCTCATCAGCGGTCACACCCTTTGGTACATCTCCAGTATATGGGTCGGTACTCGTCCATGAGTTCCGGGTCCCATCCGTAAATTTCCCTTATTGTGGGGTATGCTGGCCATTTATAGGAATTCCAGTATTCTCGTTTTACTAACCAGAGGTAGCAATACCCTGGATGCTTCGGGTGCAACTTATTTTGTTGTTGTTCTGTAAGACCCGGACAACCGTTTCGTAAACAAGGGTCTATCTCAACCAGAGCTGCCGCTGCGTCCGATCACGCTGGTTGCTCTGGTTCTCCTAAGTCGCTCTCTTCCCCTAGGCTGATGATTTCGCCTCCTTCGGGGTTCTCTGTTCGTTCTGTGGTGGTCCACTCGTTGTTTGGTAAAATGTTTCCGTTTAACGCATGCATTAATGTGTTCCAGTCGGCATGTTCCATTGTCATGCCTTCGTGTTCATACAGTTCCTTTGCATGGCATTCATACTGTATTGTGTGGGGTTTTATTCCTGAGGTTTGGATAGCTTTTTTCCTGTTGATGATAAGTGTAAGCCATTGGTTATAATTTGATGACATTATAGCTTTCCAGATGGGGTTGGATGCGTCCCCCTTGAACGATTCGTTTAACAAATTGGTGAGGGTAAGATATTCCCTCGTTGCTCTCTCTAGGGCCTTGCTTGCCCGTAATGCAGCTTGTTTCTCTGCCTGTTGTTCCAGTAAGGCGTTCCATGCCTCTTCCTGGATCCTCGTCTCCTCGGCTTCTCGTTGCCAGATAAGTTGTTGTGCATGTGCACGTCTTTCTCGTTTTTGTTCCTTCAAGAACATCCACCACATTCGTACGTGGGTATCATATCGGCGGTAGATGACATCGCTGGTTATTTCTTTCAGTCTAACTGAGACCTTATCGTGATCGGTTACCCAGTCCGCTTCGAAGATGCATCCAATCTCCGAAAGTGTCGCCTGGGCGTGAGGTAGTATGTATTTGAACGTGCAGTTCATTGTGACGAGGGATAGTGTAGGATTTTCCTGTAAAAGAATCTTCAAACTATTTCAGGCCCTCCACTGACAATAGTTCTGTTCAATCGGCTGTCGATTTAAATCCGCGCCTGTCGATGACGTCTCTTAGGAAATAAGAGAGATGTTGTCTGCAGTGTCGTGGGTCCGCAAGCTATCAAAATACGTGTGCCTGGCAGTTCGCCTCACTATCTTTGTGCCAAGTTATCAACCCGAAATCAGGTAGGGTTGCTTGTACAGGGAGTATGTGAGGAACTTTGTATCAGCCTTGATACACAACGTAAATCAAATTTCTTCGCTCGTTCCTGAGCTCTTCGGCAATAACAGTGTACTACACCCGGGGCGCGTCTGTGGTCTCCTGCCTACGCTCTCCCAGCAATGCTAGTACTCTCGTCTGTTACTGTTTGTAGACTACCCAAGTTTGGGTTTGTTGCCAGGCCCCTGTGGGCATATTGAGGACACTTAAACAGTGCCCGTTGACAGTGGTCTGTCGAATTCGAAGTCGCCGACGGTCCTGGGATAATCAGGTTACAACCGTCAAAGTATGTCATGGTCGATGTCGACAACGGTTCCAGGATAATCGGATTACTACTGTCAAAGATGAAACTAGGCTGTTGATTGTCCTTCGCAACTACGAGCGGCGTGCTCGGTGCTAGACAGGGTCAACGGGGTAGAGAGTAAAGTCTCTAGATTATGTCAGGACTGCCCTAGACACAACCTATACGACTCAGAGTGTGACTTGTTAAGTCAAAGAAGATTCGATTGCTCTGAAGCTATGTCTAGTGACAATAGACTATCTAGAGACTTAAGAGTCTCCTACGCTAAACTATGGCCCTTATATACTGCTTCTCCTGGTCTGTGCGCAGACAGTGTGCAGCTAAAGTCCCTCAAGCCGGGATCAATGCGCAGCAGCCAATCTGCGCCCATCTAACCATTCGTGGAGAGTTCCTCCCACACCCAACTCCTGGGTCGTCCGCATATGGCCTTCCTATTGTTCAGGACTTCGGCCGATTCCCATGCATGCCGTACTGTTGACTCGGTACTCCTCGGCATTCCCATGTCGTCCCTCAGGTGCCGTGCCGCTCATGATTCCTTTCATGGCGTAGGCCCATCATCGGGCCGTGTTTCCTGTCGGCACTCGGTCTATCTCCATAGCCGATGCTGACCTAACCACCTTCCTATTAGGGACCGCAGTTCATGTAGGTCTTCCTCCTAGAGTCCCGTTGTGTAGTCTTGTTCATAGACGTTTGAGCTTGATAAAATAGATAAAAAGAAGAGAAAAATATCCTCCGACTCCTCGTGACCGTATCTTCATAAGTGTCATTGATGTCGTTACTGTAAAGTTTGAAATAAGAGGTGTGCTCATAACAATTTGGATGGTCTAATATATCCTTTAGCTAGCTGTTCAGTGATCCATTCGTCGAGGGATGATTGTTCTTTTATTGACAGTGGATAGATTTTGCTGACTTTCGGGGTAAATCCGGTTTTGAGATCAATTGCATGATCCCATGTGTGTCTGACTGGGAATCGTTCTGAAGGCGCTTTTTCGAAGGTAGATTTCCATTCTTGGTACTTGTTTGGTAGAGTTGTTATGATTTCTTTGCGTAGCATGTGTTCTAGTGCTTGTGATGCCGAAGTTTTGATCCTGATCCAGTATTCGTCAATTTCCTGATCTAGGTTCCTTTCTGTCTGTTTTGTCGGTTTGTCTAGCGGTTGGTAATTGAGCTGAAGGGTCCGTTCCTTCCAGTTTATTGCTGGGTTGTATTTTTCTAACCAGGGGAGTCCAAGTATAAGTTTTTGGTCTCCCAGTTTAGTGATTAGAAAGCTTGTTTCGATTTGTAGATTTCCAATGTGGTAGGGAATTTTGACTTTATGTGTGATCATTCCATTTAGATTTACTGTTCTGTCGGCATTCTTAACTCGTATTGGTCGAATTAGTGGTTTCTTGTTCATGGTTTTTGCTATAGTTTCGTCAATGAAGTTTCCTTCTGCTCCGCAGTCAACAAGGGCAGATATTTCAGCGGGTAATTCGGGCGATTGGACAGTTATTGAGAGTCGTTGATTATTATTTGATCTTACTATTACAGAGTCGAGTGCTAACTGTCCATAATCATTCTTGGAGGTTCCAACCGCTTTCTGGTTCCTCCGCTTTAAAAACCCTCAGTTTCAAGGTCAGTGAGGAGAGTTTCTCGTTCCTCTGTACTGAGAGCCACAATCATAGTGCGAATTTTCTTAGCATCGTTATCCTCGGTGATTGTTCTGGTGAATCATCCTGAAGGGGGCAGGTTCTTGGTAGTATCTTTCTTTGGGCAATTTCGGGATAAGTGACCAATGGTTCCGCATCTGAAACATTTCCCAGAACGCATATATTCTTCTCGTTGCCCATCAGTAAGGCATCCGGTCTGTATGGTATGGATTGTTTTAGGTCCCCCTGTTTTATTGAATCGACGCCCTGTATCAGTTTTCCCTAACGCTTTCATCATTTCCCATGCTGCATTGAGTTGTTCCGCTTTTCTGTAGGCATCTGTGATAGTTTTAAAGTCGCCTTGTCCTTCGAGGATCTTGGCAGCAATGGTGGTTGGTAGGCCTCGGACAAATGCCTGAAGTTGGGCGGTAATTCCGGTTAGTCTGGAGGATCCTATGAGCATTCTAAATTTTCGGACGTAGATCGGGACAGTGATCTCTCCCCCAACTCATAATTTAGTGAGCTCATTCAGTGCCCTGACTGCGGTGTTGACTTCTCCCCAGTCATCAATGAATCGTTTGACAAAGGTGTCATAGTTTTCCCAAGTAAGTCCATCTTTTTCATCCAGTTGGTCATGGATTATTTCTTTCCAGTCGTCTAGTTCCTTTCCTAGGCATTGCAGGATGTATCTGATTTTCTTTTCATGCTTCCCTTCATAGTTGTGGGCGTTTATTGCAAAGAAATCGCTAAACCAGTTGATGAATGATTTAGCTTCAGTCCGATCTCCTGTGAAAATTTGCGCTGAGACTGGTTTGATGTCTCCCCTAGGGGCATCGGTGGTTTCAATGTTAGTTGCCATTTGTTTTGTGTCGGTTTCGGCGTCTGTTTCAGGTCTCGGGTTTTCTAGTTCGTATTTGATTTGTTTTTGTTCCAAAAAGGTGTTCCACCCTGTTATGGATGTTTCAGAGAGAGAGTAGTATGGATCAGTACCGTCGAAATCAAATTCCGCGTCACAGTACTCTTCCCACCAAAGGGTTTCTTTGGGTCTCTCGAAATATAGTTCTGGTTCTTCTTCTGGTTCTTTTTGTTCGTTTCTCCACTCAACCCAAAGTTTTCCGGGTAGTGAGTGTTCGTCTCCTTCGATGTAATCCCCTTCAAAGTATTTGTCAGGTACTGGGGTGTTCTTGTTCTTTCCTACTCCTCGAAATTCCCAACGTTTATTTAGTGTCGAGAAAAAGAGCTCCTGTCTTTCTAGATAATATGTTCCTTTAAAGAGAAAGGAATCGTTCGGTGGTCTCTGGTTAGAGAGTCTGGTTTTGGGTCGTTTTGGATCTATATTGTCTAGCTAGTGACGATGCACTAAGCAGTTCAGTGAGTTCCAACTTGTGTTAGGATCGATGCCCTTGGTTCGTTATCGAGTCAACAGTGACGACTAGAGTCTCGGTCTAATCCCAGTCACTGGACGAGAATGCTGTTCGACATTGTGCTAGGCAGCGACGAAGATAGCTCGAGCAATGGAGAGGACAAGAGCGAGAGGGTTGTTCAGTAAAGGACAATACTCGATTAAGTTGGAACTAAAGAACTACAGTACATGCGGGGGTTTATATACTGTCTGGAGAACAATGAAGAAGTATAAAAGGAAGTAAAACGAGGGGTAGTTCAGGCAGACGAAACAGGTATCAAAGCATAGCAACAAAGTGCAGAAAGGTTACCATAGTAAATAAGTGTAAGAAAGAGAAGTTGTAACACCAGTTTGATTGGGTCCATTGTTATCTCCCCAGGTCTGATTATCATTCCGAGGAATTCGATTTCCTGAGTGCAAAACTTGCATTTTTCGAGTTTGAGGAATAAGTCATTCTCTTTTAGCCATTTTAGGATGTGTTTTGTCTGGGTTTCTAAATCTGTGATTGTTGTTCCACATATTAGAATATTGTCCATGTAGATGATCAGCCATCCTTTGTTGATCATATCTTGGAAGTATTCATTCATCATTGTCTGGAAGGTGGATGGGGAATTGCATAGACCAAAGAACATGACAGTTGGTTTGTATAATCCTTTGTTGGTTATGAAGGCTGCCTTCCATTTGTCTCCCTCTTTTATTTGGACATTATTGTATCCCCATTGGAGGTCTAGCTTTGTAAAATATTGAGTGCCAGATAGTTTGGTCATGAGATCGGAGATCAGTGGTAGTGGGTACATGTTTTTTATTGTCCATTCATTTAGGTATCAGTAGTCTTGACATGGTCAGAGTGCTCTGCTTTCCTTTTTTGCAACAAAGAAGAATGGCAAGGCCTGTGGGGATTTGGATGGTCTAATATATCCTTTAGCCAGCTGTTCAGTGATCCATTCATTGAGGGATGATTGTTCTTTTATTGATAGTGGATAGATCTTGCTGACTTTTGGGATAAATCCATTTTTGAGATCAATTGCATGGTCCCATGTGTGCCTAATTGGGAATTGTTCCGAAGCTGCTTTTTCAAAGGTAGATTTCCATTCCTGATATTCATCTGGTAGAGTTGTCAGGGTTTCCTTGCATAGTGTATGTTCTAGTGCTTGTGATGCTGAAGTTTTAACCCTGATCCAGTACTTGTTAATTTCCTGATCCAAGTTCTTCACTATTCATCTTATTGGTTTTTCTGGGGTTAGATGATCAAACAGAAGGGTCCATTCTCTCCAATTTATTGCTGGGTTGTGTTTTTCTAACCAGGGGAGTCCAAGTATAAATTTCTGGTCTCCTAGTTTGGTGATCAGGAAGTTTGTTTCAATTTGCTGATTTCCAATGTGGTATGGGATTCTGACTTTATGTGTGATCATTCCATTTAGATTAACTGTTCCATTGGCATTTTTGACTCATATTGGTCGGGTTAATGCTTCTTTGTTCAATGTTTTTGTTATGGTTTCATTGATAAAGTTTCCTTCTGCTCCACAGTCAACAAGGGCAGATATTTCAGCAGGTAATTTGGGTGATTGGACTGTTATTGAGAGTTGTTGATTATTATTCAATCTTACTATTACAGAGTCAAGTGCTAACTGTCCATAATCGTTCTTGGAGGTTCCAACTGCTTTCTGGTTCCTCTGCTTTAAAAACCCTCAGTTTTGAGGTTGGTGAGGAGAGCATCTTGTTCCTCAGTGCTGAGTGCCACAATCATTGCACAAATTTTCTTGGCATTGTTATCCTCAGTGATTGTTCTGGTGAATCATCCTGGAGGAGATGGATTTTTTGTGGTGTCTTTCTTCGGACAGTTTCAGGATCAGTGACCAATGGTTCCACATCTGAAGCACTTCCCAGAGCATATATATTCTTCTCGTTGTCCATCAGTCAAACGTCCAGTTGGCATGGCATAAACTGTCTTAGCTCCTCCTGTTTTATTGAATCAACGCCCTGTTTCAGACTTTCCTAGCACTTTCATCATTTCCCATGCTGTGTTGAGTTGCTCAGCTTTTCTGTAGGCATCTGTAATAGCTTTAAAGTCACCTTGTCCTTCGAGAATTTTGGCAGCAATGGTAGTGGGTAGACCTCAAACAAAGGCCTGAAGTTGGGCAGTGATTCTGGTTAATCCAGAGGATCCTATGAGCATTCTGAATTTTTGGACATAGATTGGAATGGTGATCTCTCCTCCAACTCATAGTTTTGTGAGTTTGTTTAGCACCCTGACTGCTGTGTTTACTTCTCCCCAATCTTCGAGGAATTGTTTGACAAAGGTGTCATAATTTTCCTGTTATGAGCATACCCCATTTATTCATTTTACAGTAATGATAATGATGACATCTATGAGGATACGGATGCAAGGAGATGGACTATGGTTTTCTTTTCTTTTTCTTTATCTTACTTTACAGGATTGATACGATACAAGGGCTGGATGGCGGGACTTGGAGCAGGATGCCTACGCGATACTATAGCCCTTATTTGGAAGGTGGTTAGGTCAGCATCAGTTATAGGACATACCGAGTGCTGACATGGAGGACAGCCTGATGATGGGCCTAGACCACAACTTGAACCAAGGTCTAGATGACCCAGAGGGATGGAACAGGAACAGCTGAAGGCACAGTACAATAAGATGCTGCCATATGGAGAAGGTGACTGTGGATTGGTCAGGTGGGTGCTGCCCTTAGCTCAGCACTCATGAGCACCAACACAACACTAGCCAAGTATGGAAGGACAGGCAATTGGTGTGGGAGGAATATCTCCAGAGTGGTATGATGGGTGCAGATTGGCTGCTGCACATTGATCCCAGCATGAGGGACTTTAACTGCATGCTGTCTGTGCACAGACCAGGAAGAGAGTTTATAAGGGCTGTAGTTTAGCGTAGTCAGTCCCTAAGACTCTAGATAGTTTTTGTGTCCTAGACACTAGCTATAGAGCAATTGTATTGTCTTTGGCTGAACAAGCTGACACTTGTGGGATTCTTAGGTTGTGTTTAGGGTGCTCCTAACATAATCTAGAGTCTTTACCATCTACTCCATTGATCTTACAGCACCAAGCATGCCTTGCTTGTTGTTGCTCACAGTGTCAATGGCCTAGACTCTTTTTTTTTTCTGAGAGGTAGTAATTGCGCAGCCTGCAACCTCTCCAGGCGACATCGACGCTGACACACACACTGTCAACAGGTCTTGAATGAGAGATCCTCAATACGCCCATTGGGCCTGGTGATAAACCTATCTGGGTGACTACCAACAGTAACAGACGAGAATACTAGTTCGCTGGGGTGAAGCGTAGGCAGGAGACCATAGATGCGCCCTGGGTTTAGTATACCATTATTGCGGAAGAGTTCATGGAATGAATGAAGAAACCTTATTGGTGTTGCATATCAAGGCTGAACCCAAGTTCCTCACACACTCCCTGTACTAGCAACCCTACCTGATTTCGGGTTGATAACTAGGCACAAAGATAGTGAGGCGAATTGCTGGGTGCACCCAATAAGTAGCTTGTGGACCCACGACACTACAGACATTATCCTCCTTGTTTCCCAAGGAGTGTCATTGACAGGCACGGATTCCGATTGGATAGCCGAGGGAACAGATCAACTGTCAGTGGAGGGCCTGAAGTTGGTTGAAGAAACTTTTGTTTTTAGGAAATCGAGAAGAGCCATGCAGTGCTCATTTAACTACATTTTACCATACGCCCAGGTGACACTCTCAGAGATAGGATGTATCTTCAAGGCCGACTGGGTTTCAACACACGATACGGTCCAGACAGGGCCCAGAGAATTTATCGGCGACACTATCATTCACCGCTATGATAACCACATCCAGTTGTGGTGGAAATACCGGAAGGAGGAGCGCAGAATTGAGTGCACTCAGGCCCAGCAAATCTTGTGGGAACAAGAGCTCGAACAAGAGCTAGAACAAAAGGAAGCCTGGGAGGCTTTATTGATGGAACGCGCTGCAACACGTGCAGTGCTACAAGTGGAACGAGCCATGAAGAAGGCTGAGAGGGAATATCAAACCCTCATTGAGTTGTTAGAAGTGCAATACAAAGGAGACACTTCGAACCCCATCTGGTTGGTGCTAGTCACGTCAAAATATAATCAATGGTTATTATTGATCAACAATGGAGACAAAGCTATCAGAAAATATAGGATAGCATTGGAAAGATTGGAATGCACACATCATGTGCAGGAACTATATGAGCATGAAGGAATGACCATGACTCACGAAGACTGGAATGTGTGGATGCATGCAATGAATGGGAACATATCACCAGGCTTCTGGTGGACCATCCACATGGGTCCTATACCAGAGCAACTTGCACCATTGGTACTGGGGTTCTGTTACCTCAACCTCATAAAGCCAGAGTATTGGAATGAATATGAGTGGCCGGCATACCCCACAATCAAAGCAATTTGGGACATGGAGGCGAGATTCCGAAACAAAGGAGTTCACACAAGGTGGACTACCACTGACAGAAAGGATGTGATTCACATGGGCCTAGAAATGGCCGATGTCAATGGATGGGATATGGTGGAGATACTTTTCACCAGTGGTCACAAGGAACTCCAAGTCGGAGCAGAACAGACAAATGATCCTGAAGTAGGTGAAATCATAAGCCTAAGGAAAGATAATGGAGAGGAAATACAAGAGCAACCAGTGCGTTCAGATGCAGCGGCAGCTCTGGTAGAAATTGACCCATGCCTATGAAATGAACAACCAGGACTCTTGGAGCAGGCACAGAATAAATTGCACCCAAAACATCCTGGATATTGTTACCTCTGGCTGGTAAAATGACAGTACTGGAATGCTTACAAATGGCCAGCATATCCAACCATCAGAGAGATTTATGGATGGGATCCAGAACTCATGGATGAGCACCAACCCATATACTGGAGACAAATGAAGGGATGCAATTGCATGTGGCATTGCGTCTGAGTTACAGGAGAACTGAGTGGATGGCCATGGATGAAGGCCATGATGTGGCAAGGATATGGGTCACACCGAGTTGGTGTTGGGACTTTCCGACTCACAGTTGACATGATCACACATGCTTACCACGCTCTACTTGGATGGAGAGAGCATTGGGTAGATACTCAAACGTTGGAACTGCTGCCAGTTACACAACCAGCTGCAGCAGTCATGGCCAGAGAAGACGAGATCACTCAACAACAAGAGGAGCAACAAAGAGCCATCACCAGTGCCAGACAGGCAATCGCTAGCATGATAAATGAATATCAGCGATCTAATCAAACTGAACTGGGTCCTCTCATGAAGGCAGAGATGCCAGACTACTACCAGGGAGATCCTCGAACAGTTGATGGATGGTTATGCCAGATGGAGACCTATTTCATGTTGGCCAGGGAGACGGACCCAAAACACAAAGTCTCAATTTGTCTCTACAGGATCAAGGGAGGCAAGGGCGATAGAGCCACAGACTGGAGTGGTGTAAAGCTCAAAGCGTTTCAGGAAGCCCTGCAGGAGTATCAGGACAAAATTGATATGAGTGGATGGAGTACAGAGCTGAACTGGAACCAGCTCAACATGGGAGAAGAAACCAATGATGGGCGAGCATGGTGGAGGCGACCACTGGACAACCAATTCCCATTCGTGGACTGGGTGGATTTCAAGAAGCAGATGCATGAGTTCTTTATGTCCACGGAAACTAAAGAAAAGGCGATCAAAGCTTTACTAGCATTATGGCAGGGTACAATGATAGTTGAAGACTACATTGTGAAATTCAATTCTCTCACATCCTTGACAGACTGGAATGACCAGCCATTGATATCCCAGTTCAAGGGAAATCTAAATCCAGCCCTTGGATGAGAATTAATACAATATGGAGGACTGCCGGATGCTGCTACATTGCATCAAATCCAGACCAGAGTAATGGAGTTGGCATGGGCATTTAGGAGGGCAAATGAGGCATACAGTTTCGCTAAAGCAAGGGGAGACTATAAAGAATGAATGCCAGCTGGCAATGGACGATCTTCCTACCAATTCAGAGTGCCACCACCATTTGCATCAGGAAGTCAATCTGATCCAAATGCAATGGACATGGATAGAAGAAGGCAGAGACCCATCTGTCAGAATTGTGGAAAAGAAGGGCACATAACCTGGAGATGTTGGGAGCCCAAGAAAGGGAGTCCTAAGAGCACACCTACATGCGAAAACTGCAGAGAGGAATGTTATGAGCATACCTCATTCCCTTCAATTTTCACAGTAATGACACTAATGACAATTATGAAGATACGGTCTTAAGGAGTCGGACTTTATTTTTCTTTTCATTTTATCTTTTTATCTTCACTCAAACATTTAGATATGGGGCATGGACGAGGATACAGTTGCAGGGACTGGCTATGTTAGGACTGCAACCCTTATATGGAAAGAGGTTAGGTCAGCATCGGCTATGGGACATACCAAGTGCCGACAGGAATGACAGCCCGATGATGGGCCTATGCCATGATGGGATACATGAGCAGCACAGCACCTGAGGGGTGACATGAGAATGCCAAGATGTACTGATGACTAGGTACCGGCATATGTGGGAGTCGGCTGAGATGCAAGACAATAAGCATGGCCGCATATGGAAGGACAGAGTGTTGGTGTGGGAGGATGTCTCCAACAAAGGTCAGATGGGTGCAGATCGGCTGCTGCACATTGATCCTGGCTTGAGGGACTTTAGCTGTGCGCTGACTGCGCACAGACCAGGGGAGCAGTATATAAGGGTTGTCGTCTTAGGTAGCAAGTCCCTAAGACTCTAGATAGTTTGTCATACCTAGACAGCTACTTGAGCAATCATCTTGTCTTTGGCTGAACAAGCCACTTCTCATAAAAGTCTTCAGGTTGTGTTTAGGCGTGGTCCTAACATAATCTAGAGTCTTTCTTACTCTACCCTGTTGGTCTTACAGCACCGAGCACACCTTGCTCGTTGTTGCTCACAGTGCCAATGGCCTAGTTTCTTTCTGAGAGGAAGTAATCGCGTAGCCCACATCCTCTCCAGGCGACATCAATTACAGCACCCATACTGTCAACGGGTGTCAAATGAGACATCCTCAATTCACCCGTTGGGTCTGTCTACCAAACAGTAGCAAATGAGAATACTAGTGTGTTGGGAGAGTGTAGGCAGGAGACCACAGATGCGCCCTGAGCATAGTATATTGTTACTGCGGAAAAACTCAGGAACAAGAGAACCAACCTGATTGTTGTACATATCAAGGCTGATATAAAGTCCACACATACCCTCTGTACTAGCAGATGCGAAATTTGCTGTGCATCTGATAACTAGGCACAAGGACAGTGAGGCAAATTGCCAGGTGTACACTTCTGAGTAGCTTGCAGACCCATGACATTCAGACAACCACTCCCTTGTTTCCCAAGGGACATCATCGATCGGCATGGAATATATTGCCCAAGGAACGGATCAAGTGTCAGTGGAGGCCTGAACTTGATTGAAGATTTTTTACAGGAAACCAGACAACGAGACACAATGCAGTGCTCATTCACATATATACTACCCCGCACCCAGGTGACACTCTCGGAGATTGGGTGCATCTTCGAGGCGGACTGGGTAACCAGCAGCAATACGGTCCAGATGGGGCCCAGAGAATTTATTGGCAACACAGTCATTCACCGTTACGATAACCACATCCGGCTGTGGTGGAAATACCAGAAAGAGTCATGACGACTTGAGCATGCTCAGGCACAGATACTCCTCAGGGAATGAGAAGCCCAACAGGAGTTAGAACAAAAAGAGGCATGGGAGGCCTTACTTATGGAGAGAACTGCCACTTGTGCAGTCTTACGAGCAGAATGTGCTATGAGAAAGGCCAAGAGGGAATACCAAACCCTCATCGAATTACTGGAGGTCCAGTACAAAGGAGACACCTCCAACCCCATCTGGCTAGCCATGGTCTTGTCAAAGTACAACCAATGGCTCCTATTAATAAATAATGGCGACAAGGCTATCCGGCATTACTGGGTAGCAGTAGAATGACTCGAATGCGCACACCACGTACAGGAGTTGTACAAACATGAAGGCATGACCATGAGTCATGAGGACTGGAATGCGTGGATGCACGTGATAAATGGAAATATAAAGGTGACCTGCTATGCTAAATGGAAGCGTGAGCAGGAAGAGGAAGAGCACTGCAAGGGAATCAGATTTGATCCCCTTCTTGTCACAAAGCCACCTGGGGATATCATTGCCAGGACACCAGAGTGGCTCCTCACAGAGCCATGAAATTATCTCTGATCCATTGGGTTAGACCACTTCCTAGGAGAGGTAGGAGAAAACTCGTGGAATGACCACAAGGCCAGACTCTTGGGATGGCGTGCCAGCATCAGAGCACACCTCCCAGGGCCGAGAGCCAGAAGTCCTATTGCACCTAACCAGTGGAGGGAAAACAGGTACTGTTACATGTACCTGTTTAAGGAAGAGTACTATGACAAGTACAACTGGCCAGCTTGGCCTACTCTTTATGATATAATCAACTGGGAACTGGAGCTAAGGGATGACATGGTGGTCTTTGCCATTCAGGATAGCATTCGACCTGGTTGATGCCACATCATCGAGGAATCAGCTATATGTCGAAATGACATTGAGTATACCTGGGACAAATTAGTAGACCTACACAAGGTCTCCCACTACACCTGGACAGTATGGTTTGGTGGACAGTCAAAGTCCAAACAAAGGGCAGCACAGTGAAAGCTTGCCCAAGCACCCATTAAATGAGTCAACCTCAGGACAATGGTCACAGTTGAGCAAGCCTATGCAGAGGCAGCTGGATGAACACACCCAGCAGTAGTAGAACCCAAACCGGTTGTGCAACCAGCACGGTCATATGCAGCGGCAGCATGAGCCGGCAAGGAAAACAAAGCATGAGTCGTCACACAAGGAGGTGATGCAGCACATTGGCATGGTGGTGTACCCACGATGGCAGATTGGCTCTCAATGGAGGAGTATCCACAAGGAGCAAATGATGCTCACAAAAAGAGAGAAATCGAACAGTGGCAAAGGATTGTAGAAAGAGAGGCATGGCTGCCTTACCTCTATCCAAAAATGTCATGGGCCAACAGCGGCTTCAACCCAGACATACCAGGTTACTGTTACCTGGTTTTGATCAAACAACAGTACTGGGATGAATTCCTATGGCCAGCTTATCCTCAGATCCAGGAAATCTGCACTTGGGACCATAACCTGCAAGAAACCGATGTGACCACTATCATCCGAAAGTCGTATAAACAGGACACCACTCTGCATATTGAAAAATACAACAGCAATTGCAGAGGATGGTTTCACGTTGAATGTCTCAATAGGGAAGGAATGAGCCACTATAAACTAGGTGCTACTCCTTTCAGGCTCACGGTAGAAATGATCACTCACGCCTACCAAGCCGTATTAGGATGGAGGGAGTACTTGCAAGACACCCAGACAATAGAGCCACTACCTGCAACACAGCCAGTGGCAGCAGTAGCAGCATGGGAGGACAATATCCATCAGCAGGCAGAAGAAAGGCAGTGAGCTATCACCAGTGCTGGTCAGGCTCTGGCAGCAATGATCAACAAATACCAATGGTCCAACTGTCAAGAACCTGGCCCTCTTACCAAAGCAGAGATGCCTGCTTTTTACAAGGGAGATCCTCGAACAGTAGATGGATGGTTATGCCAGATGGAGACCTATTTCATGCTAGCAAATGAAAAAGATCCCAAACGAAAGGTCTTGATCTGTCTGTACAGAATAAAGGGTGGAAAAGGGGAAAGGGCTGCAGATTGGAGTGGTGTGAAACTCAAAGCTTTTCAGGAAGCACAACAGGAGTTTCAAGACAAAATCAACAACAGTGGTTGGAGTACAGAACTAGACTGGGCCCAACTTAACACAGGAGAAAGCACTGCTGATGATCGAGCATGGGTCAGACATCCATTGGAGAACCAGTTTCCCTTCATAGACTGGGCAGACTTCAAAACTCAGATGCATGAGTTTTTCATGTCCACAGAAACAAAGGAGAAGGCTATTGAGGTGCTACTAAAATTACAGCAGGGAACGATGATCATAGAGGATTACATCATCAAGTTCAATTCCCTAACCTCGCTAACCGACTGGAACGATCAGGCCCTGATCTTGCAATTTACAAACCACCTTAATCCAGCACTTGGTCAGGAACTAATCCAGTATGGAGGATCCAGACAATGCCACACTACACCAGATCCAGGCAAGGGTTACGGCACTTGCAAGGGCCTATTGAAAAGCTAATGAAGCCTATGGATTCTCTAAAGTACAAAGAGAATACAAGGAGCGAGCCCCAGCACCGAATGGTCATCCTCAGTGGCAATTCAGAGCACCCCCACCAGTAGCATCAGGGAGCCGGTCTGACCCAAACACAATGGATGTGGATAAAAGGAACACAAATATCTGTTCCTATTGTAAAAAGAGAGGACATTCAGAAAAGGAGTGTAGGACAAAGAAGGCACACGTAGACAAAGAATGCTACAACTGCAGAGAGAAAGGACATATGTCATGGACATGTAAAAAACCCAAAAAAACAACCAACGATAAAGGAAAGCAGGTTGTTAGATACATTACAGAAGGGGAAACGACCCCAATAGCACATATAGAGGAGGTCTTGGATTTTGCAGAAAGCCAGTAGGCAAGCACTCAGTGCTGCTGGCTGCTACTCAGGTTTTGAATAGTGATGTACTAGATTTACTTTATGAATGCAGTGGAGAAGTACATCACTTAAGAAACCTTAGAGTGAGTGCAAAAAAGGGACAATGACTCAGAACATGGACCCCACAGTGGGTATTATGACGAATTTGGGAACAGCCCAAACAAACAGCAGTGGAGTGTTTACAACAATGGTTAAACACTAAGCGAGTAAATGAAGTAGATGAACAATTGGTAGACCAGCTGAATGCAATGACAGAACTGGATGCTCTGTGGAACTTGGGACACTTGAGAGAAAAACAAGTGCAGGGGACTGGGATAAACGAAATAGATCTAACAGGAGTCGTAACCAAGATGGACAGATCAAAGTCTATCCGCATAAAAATGTTACTTGACTCGGGGTGTACAGGAACGTGCATCAGTACTGACTTTGTGGAAAGGCATCAAATACCAAAAAGACGCCTTGTCCAACCAGTACCAGTGTTTAATGCAGATGGAACCAAAAACTCAAGGGGCACCCTTGAATATATGGCAAAAATAAAGCTGCACATTGGACAACACAAAGAAGTTATCGAATGCGCAGTAACGCATCTGGGAAAAACAAATCTGTTTCTAGGATTTGACTGGTTAAGGAAGCATAACCCTACTGTCAATTGGAAAAAGAAGTCCCTAGAGTTTAACAGGTGTCCAGGATTGTGCTGGAAGTCATCTACAGTACAAGAACCAGAGGACGAAATGGACATAATGCAATGTCTCAAGGAAGGGGAATGGTTACTGGCAGTTCACATTGGAGAACCAGAGCTTCGCATCAGAGCGTATGCATCAACAGCCACAAAAATAGCAGCAGAGGAAGCGGAAAAAGCTAAGAAACGAACTCTAGAGGAGGCAGTCCCCAGACACTATTTAGGACATCAAAAAGTCTTCGAGAAAGAAACTTTCGATGAACTACCACCATGGTGACAATGGGATCATGCTATAGAATTAATCCCTGGGTCTAACCCAGTTGACTGCAAAATATATCCATTAAATCAAGATGAGCAGCAACAACTGGACGAATTTCTAAAAGAAAACCTGGATTCTGGAAGAATTCAGTCGAGCAAATCACCCATGGCGTCTCCTTTCTTCTTTGTTAAGAAGAAGGATGGGAAACTCAGACCTGTACAGGATTACAGGTGGCTTAATGAAATGACAGTCAAAAATCGATATCCACTACCATTAATAGGAGAGCTGGTGGATAAATTATCACAAGCAAAAGTCTTCTCAAAAATGGACATATGTTGGGGATACAACAATGTACGTATCAAGGAAGGAGACGAATGGAAGGTGGCATTCTGAACCAATAGAGGACTCTTCGAGCCATTGGTTATGTTCTTTGGGCTCACTAACTCACCTGCAACCTTTCAAATGATGATGAACAATATTTTCCGAGTCGAAATAGCAGAAGGATGGGTCGTCATTTACATGGACAATATCCTTGTATTTTCAAAAAATCAGACAGAACATGTGGAACAGGTTAACCGTATCCTAGCTAAGCTAGAAGAACATAAGTTATCGTTGAAACCAGAAAAATGTTTCTTTGATAAAAGGGAGATGGACTTCTTGGGAGTAGTTATCAGTGAAAATTCGGTCTGAATGGAAACTGCCAAAGTTAAGGCAGTAACAGAATGGCCTAAGCCAACTTGCAAGCGTGAAGTCCAACAGTTCTTGGGCTTCGTAAACTTTTATCAACGCTTTGTAAAAGACTTTGCCAAGGCAGCCAAACCATTAACTTGCCTCACAGGAAAAGACGAGTGGCAGTGGACAGAACTTCAAGACATAGCTTTTGATAAGCTAAAGAAAACTATTGCAGAGGAGGTGGTACTACGAATCCCAAATGAAGACAGACAGTTCCAAGTAGAGGTGGATGCCTCTGACTTTGCCATCAGGGGAATCTTGTCACAACAAGTGGAAAACAACATATGGAAGCCTGTGGCTTTCATTTCAAAATCCTTAAATGATGCTGAATGAAACTACGAGATCTATGATAAAGAGATGCTCACAGTAATGCATGCATTCTACGAATGGTCCCATTATCTTAAAGGGGCTAAACATACAGTTGAAGTTTTGACAGATCATCAGAACTTGACGTATTTTAGAAAGGCACAAAATCTAAATCAATGACAGGCACAATGGGTGATGGACTTGCAGGAGTACAATTTTGTCATAAAACATAGGAGTGGGAAGTCCAACACAAAGCAGACTTATTATCACGGCGAGCAGGACACACTCGCGGAGAAAATGATAATGAAGGGGTGATTCTATTGAAAGAACACCTCTTTATACGGGTTTTTGATGATGATCGTGCAATAGATGACATCATGAAGGACATTAAAGATGTGCCCAAATGGCAGTGGGAGACACAGGTTGTCAAAGGCCTTGAAAAGGCCAGAGAGGAGTACAAACTTGAAAATGGACTTGTCACCTGGAAGGGATGAGTATACATACCAGCAGTTGTAACATTGCGAGAAGACATCATCGCAATTCATCATTCTTGGGGACATTCAGGAGTCGCAAAAACGTTGGAGTCTTTGATGAGAAATTTTTGGTGGCCAAACATGCGCAAGGACATAGAAAGATATATTCTGGGTTGCAAGACCTGTCAAAAGGCAAAACCAGATCGACAAACATGCGTGGCACCACTCAGACCTAATGAAGTCCCAACAGAACCATGGGAAGTCATCTCAGTAGACTTCATGGGACTATTGCCAATGTCAAAAGGAAATGATATGATAATGGTAGTTGTGGATTGATTCACTAAGAAGTTGTACTTCCTACCCACCACAAAGGAAATAACATCACAAGGAACAGCAGTGCTGTTCAGGGACAACATATTCCGGGAGCATGGCCTCCCCAGAAAAGTGATAAGCAACAGAGGACCTCAGTTTGCTTCAAAGTTTATGAACGATTTATATGGAATGCTAGGAATCAAGGCCAATCGATCAACAGCCTATCACCCCCAAACGGATGGTCAAATGGAATGAGTGAATCAGGAAGTAAAGGAATTCCTGACCATGTTTGTTAACAATTGCCAAGATAACTGGAGCGATTGGCTGTCAGTGTTAGGATCGATGCCCTTGGTTCGTTATCGAGTCAACAGTGACGACTAGAGTCTCGGTCTAATCCCAGTCGCTGGACAAGAATGCTGTTCGACGTCGTGCTAGGCAGCGACGAGGGTAGCTCGGGCGATAGAGGGGACAAGGGCGAGAGGGTTGTTCAGTAAAGGACAATACTCGATTAAGTTGGAACTAAGGAACTACGGTACATGCGAGGGTCTTATATACTGTCTGGAGAACAATGAAGAGGTATAAGAGGAAGTGAAACGAGGGGTAGTTCAGGCAGACGAAACAGGTATCAGAGCATAGCAACGAAGTGAAGAAAAGTTATTGTAGTAAGTAAGCGTAAGAAAAGGAAGCTGTAACATTACCCCCTCCCTATGTGAGAAGTCACCGACTTCTTTAAGGCCAGCCTTGAGTTGTCCAGGCGTGGTCTGCTCTCGATTCGTACCAGTGGACGATGTTTTCGACGTCCTTTTGTGCTGTATCTACATGCCATCATATGGAGTCGAGGGTGACTTTCAGTTGACGAAGTTCACGGAGCGCAAGGTCTTGCTCAGCGTAAGTCATGGCGTTGGGATCGGTGGTGAGGGTGAGTCCTATGAGGGCTCCAAGCGGGGCGGAGAGGTCTCGGAGATTGGCAGTGATGTATGAGGCCTCTAGAGAGGTGGCGGCGACGAGGGGGTTTGATTTGGGGATGGGTGCAGGGACGACTTCTTCTTCAGTAGCTGGTTCCTCGGCGAGTTCGGGTGGGTGAATGTGTAGGTCATCGTCAGTGTGGGTCGTCGTTTCGGTTTCGACGAAGATTTCGAGGGGCGGCGTGAAGATGTCGAGCTCGGGGAGTTTTTCGGGAAAGGAATATGCGAGGGCGAGGGTTGTGAGGAGGGTGGCGAGAACGAGTCCTCCAATGAGGACAGAGGGGAAGAGGGTGGAGACGAGGGCGATGAGGATGGTGACGAGTGAGAACATCTTTGTGTTTATGACGTTGGTTGGAAGGCTAGGAAGTGGGAATCTCGTTCTTTTATAGGTTGGTTTCATCGAAGTATTCCACGTCCCAAAATGAGTCATCTACGTCAATAGAGAGGATGTTTCGTAAGAGTTGATCGGCCAATGCTTCTGGTCTGGGAGTATTAGGTCACGTGGGAGGTCCTTCAGCCAAATATGGTTCGTGTAGCGGTCTAGGTGGGATTCGATGCGTAATCGTTCCCTGGTTCGTGTGATGAATGATGCCCGTGATCATTGGGTATCCAGGTTCCCATTCAAAGTTGCGGTAGTAGGGTGGTGGTGGTGGATTCGGGTATGGAGGCGGTATCCCTCCGTGTGGGATGTATAGGTAGTGCGGGGGTAGGTTAAAGTTCGGCGATCCGCTGGATGGGAAACTGATTTTGTCTGGGAATAGTGCCCCTGTTCGGTGTAGGCAGGTCACTCCCGCCGCTTCCAGGTCTCTTGTTCGGTCGATGATCCATAGGGCCAGTGCTCTACGCGCTTGTCTGACATGGTGATCTCTGCTGAGGGCATTGGTTGGCGTCTGGGAGTTGGGGCTGTTCTGTGTCTTGTATATGGGGTATAGTGACGGTACTTTTGTTCGATAGAGCAGGATTTTGCGTATTTCAATGAGGGCTGTTCCTATTGTGCGCCGTCCTTGGTGAGGATGGGTTCGATTAGGGAGTTGGATGATTAGGTGTCTAAGTTTTGGGATAGATTGTCTGGGAGAGAATCAGGAGTAGGGGGAGGCGATGTTTTTGGTATGTCTGGCATTCTGTCTGAGGATCTGCTTGTTGCGATACTGGACCATGGTTTTCATAGCAGGTTTCGGCAGTTCTTATATGCTTTAAGGATGTCCGCAGCGTTTTTCAGATTTGTTTCAGGTTCCCATGAGTTTTCGTTCGGTCCATACCCTTTCCATTTGACTAGGTATTGATAGCCAGTTCCTCGTTTTCTGTGTGTGATGATTGCTTCTATTTCAAACTCTTCTTGCCCGTTGATGAGATCAGGGGGTGGTTTCGTAAAGTTCGGTCCATGTACCATTGTTTCTTTATATGGAGTTAACAATGTAGTATGAAACATGGGATGGATGTGCCATTGTTTGGGGAGTTTCAGTTTGTAGGTGACAGGTCCTAGCACCTGCTCAATCGTGAAGGGTCCTTCTCTTTTGGGCGCTAGCTTCCTTGACTCATAGGGTATTCGGAGGTTTCGGTTTTCGAGCCAGACTTTGTCTCCTTTCTCGAATCTGATACTTTTGTCTTTTGTTCTGAGCGCTACCATTTGTCTAGCGAGTTCGTGTGCAGCGAGTGCTTCTTCTCTGGCCTTCTGTAGCATTCGTAGTCGGTTCTCAGCTGCTGGGGTCGTCATGGGGGATGCGGCTGTGGGAATAGCGACAGGGTCTATTCCGTACATTAGCTGAAACAGTGATGCTTTGATGGTATCGTGGTGTCGGTTATTGTGAGCGAATTCCGCAATTGGCAGTAGCGATTTCCATCTGTGCGGTTCGTTTGTGCAGAACATTCGGAGGTAGACTTCTAGTTCTTGATTGACTCGTTCTGTCTCGCCATCTGTCTGGGGGTGGTAGGCTGTGCTCATTCTATGGTTTATTCCCAGCGCTTTTCCTATTTCTCGGAATACTTTAGATGCAAACTGCGGTCCTCTGTCAGATATGAGGATTTCTGGTAAACCGAATCGTTTGAAGTTTTCGTTTATGTATAGATCCGCGGTTCCTAGTGCGTCGATCGTTTTGTGACAAGGGGAAAAGGTTACCCCCTTTGTAAGTCCATGGTCCACCGTGACCATGATTGAGTCGAAGCCGTCGGCGGTTGGTAGGTCAGTGATGAAGTCAATTGTGACTTGTTGGAAGGGTCGGGTGGCATTAGATTTGATCGGTTGTAGGGCAGGGGTGTTGGGGTGAGTGTTTACTTTCATTTGCTGGCAGAGTGCGCATCCTTCGATCCATTCTCTGGTATGCTTGTTCATTCCGGGCCACCAGTAGTTTTGTTTGAGTAATTCTAGTGTTTTAAATCGTCCGGGGTGTCCGGATGTAGGTGATTCATGTGTCAGTTTGATGAGTTGAGTGCGCAATCCATCTTGGTCAGGTACATAGGTTTTTCCTTGGTAATGTACGATGTGGTCGACATATGTCCAGTCTTGCAGCTTCGATTTTATTGGTGGTGCTTGATGATTTTGGATTACTTCGACTAGTATTTGTCCAAAGTCGTCTTTAATCATGCCTTTGCGCAACTTCTCTGCTAGGTCGTCTGCTATAAGCCTGATGAATCGTTCAGGTGGTAACACTGTGGTTTCTTCTGGGATGTCGTCCGTTCCGATGTGGTCTGGTCGTCGAGATAGGGCGTCTGCTTCAAACATCTTAGTTCCAGGGACATGCTCTATTCGGAGGTCAAATTCGCTTAAGAAGGAGGACCATCTGGCTTGTCTGGGGGTAAGGCGTTGTGGAGTCTGATAAAAGGATAAATTCTTGTGATCACAGTGAACGATGGTGGTATGGGGTGATCCGTGGAGAAGGTGTCACCATGCCGCAAGTCCCTTGACGATTGCCAGTAGTTCTCTGTCGTAAATCTGATAGTTTTGCTCTGTCGTAGTTAGGGCGTGTGAGATGAAGCCGCAAGGGTGCAGGAGTCCTGCTTCATCGGCTTGTTTCAGTACTGCTCCTGTTGCTTTATTCGAGGCGTCGGTTTGCAGGATGAATGGTCGGGTGACATCTGGCATTCGGAGTACAGGGGCTGTTGTAAAGCGTTTCTTTAGGTTGTTAAACGCCACCTGTCGTTCTGGTGTCCAGAGGAACGCTTCATCTTTTCTTGTGAGATCGATAAGTGGTCGGGCAAGGGTTGCGAAGTTTCCAATGAATCGTCGGTAGAAATTCCCAAATCCAAGGAAGGATCGTACTTGCTTGACCATTGTTGGTGTCGGCCAATCTGCTATTCCTGCCAGTTTGATCGGGTCCATCGTTATCTCCCCAGGTCTAATGATCATTCCAAGGAATTCGATTTCCTGAGTGCAGAACTTGCATTTTTCGAGTTTGAGGAATAAGTCGTTTTCTTTTAGTCGTTCTAGGACACGTTTTGTCCGAGTTTCTAAGTCTTTGGGTGTTGTTCCACATATTAAAATGTCGTCCATGTAAATGATTAACCATCCTTCATTGATCATGTCTTGGAAGTATTCGTTCATCATTGTCTGGAAAGTGGACGGGGAATTGCATAGGCCAAAGAACATGACTGTTGGTTCATATAGTCCTTTGTTCGTTATGAAGGCTGCTTTCCATTCATCTCCTTCTTTTATCCGAACGTTGTTGTATCCCCATCGGAGATCTAGTTTTGTGAAATATTGTGCGCCGGATAGTTTGGTCATTAGATCAGAGATCAATGGTAGTGGGTATGCATTCTTTATTGTCCATTCGTTCAGGTATCGGTAGTCTTGACATGGCCGGAGCGCTCCGCTTTCCTTTTTTGCGACGAAGAAGAATGGCGAGGCTTGTGGGGATTTGGATGGTCTGATGTATCCTTTAGCTAGCTGTTCTGTGATCCATTCGTCAAGGGATGATTGCTCTTTTATCGATAGTGGATAAATTTTGCTGACTTTTGGGGTAAATCCGGCTTTGAGATCGATTGCGTGATCCCATGTGCGTCTGACTGGGAATCGTTCTGAAGGCACCTTTTCGAAGGTAGATTTCCATCCTTGATACTCGTCTGGTAGTGTTGTTATGGTTTCTTTGCGTAGCGTATGTTCTAGTGCCTGTGATGCCGAAGTTTTAACCCTGATCCAGTATTCGTCGATTTCCTGATCCAGGTTTCTTTCTATCTGTTTTGTCAGTTTGTGTTGGTGATCAAGCTCAAGGGTCCGTTCCTTCCAGTTAATTGTTGGGTTGTGTTTTTCTAACCAGGGGAGTCCGAGTATAAGTTTTTGATCTCCCAGTTTAGTGATTAGGAAGCTTGTTTCGATTTGTAGCTTTCCGATGTGGTAGGGAATCTTGACTTTATGTGTGATCATTCCATTTAGATTTACTGTTCCATCGGCGTTTTTAACTTGTATTGGTTGAATTAGTGGTTTCTTGTTCATGTTTTTTGTTATAGTTTCGTCAATGAAGTTTCCTTCTGCTCCGCAGTCAACGAGGGCAGATATCTCAGCGGGTAATTCGGGTGATTGGACAGTTATTGAGAGTCATTGATTATTATTCGATCTTACTATTACAGAGTCGAGTGCTAACTGTCCATAATCGTTCTTGGAGGTTCCAACCGCTTTCTGGTTCCTCCGCTTTAAAAACCCTCGGTTTCCAGGTCAGTGAGGAGAGTTTCTCGTTCCTCTGTGCTGAGCGCCGCAATCATAGTGCGAATTTTCTTAGCATCGTTATCCTCAGTGATTGTTCTGGTGAATCATCCTGAAGGGGGCAGGTTCCTGGTAGTATCTTTCTTTGGGCAGTTTCGGGATAAGTGACCAATGGTTCCGCATCTGAAACATTTCCCAGAACGCATATATTCTTCTCGTTGCCCATCAGTAAGGCGTCCGGTCTGTATGGTATGAATTGTTTTAGGTCCCCCTGTTTTATTGAATCGACGCCCTGTATCAGTTTTTCCTAATGCTTTCATCATTTCCCATGCTGCGTTGAGTTGTTCCACTTTTCTGTAGGCATCTGTGATGGTTTTAAAGTTGCCTTGTCCTTCGAGGATCTTGGCAGCAATGGTGGTTGGTAGGCCTCGGACGAATGCCTGAAGTTGGGCGGTGATTCCGGTTAGTCCGGAGGATCCTATGAGCATTCTAAATTTTCGGACGTAGATTGGGACAGTGATCTCTCCTCCAACTCGTAATTTAGTGAGCTCATTCAGTGCCCTGACTGCAGTGTTGACTTCTCCCCAGTCGTCAAGGAATCGTTTGACAAAGGTGTCATAGTTTTCCCAGGTAAGTCCATCTTTTTCATCTAGTTGGTCGCGGATTATTTCTTTCCAGTCGTCTAGTTCCTTTCCTAGGCATTGGAGGACGTATCTGATTTTCTTTTCATGTTTCCCTTCATAGTTGTGGGCGTTTATTGCAAAGAAATTGCTAAACCAATTGATGAATGATTTAGCTTCGGTCTGATCTCCTGTAAAAATTCGTGCTGAGACTGGTTTGATGTCTCCCCTAGGGGTATCGGTGGTTTCGACGTTAGTTGCCATTTGTTTTGTGTCGGTTTCAGCGTCTGTTTCAGGTCTCGGGTTTTCTAGTTCGTATTTGATTTGTTTTTGTTCCAAAAAGGTGTTCCACCCTGTTATGGATGTTCCAGAGAGAGAGTAGTATGGATCGGTACCATCAAAATCAAATTCCGCGTCGCAGTACTCTTCCCACCAAAGGGTTTCTTTGGGTCTTTCGAAATATAGTTCTGGTTCTTCTTCTGGTTCTTTTTGTTCATTTCTCCACTCAACCCAAAGCTTTCCAGGTAATGAGTGTTCGTCTCCTTCGATGTAATCCCCTTCAAAGTACTCGTCAGATACTGGGGTGTTCTTGTTCTTTCCTACTCCTCGAAATTCCCAACGTTTATTTAGTGTCGAGAAAAAGAGCTCCTGTCTTTCTAGATAATATGTTCCTTTAAAGAGAAAGGAATCGTTCGGTGGTCTCTGGTTAGAGAGTCTGGTTTCGGGTTGTTTTGGATCTATATTGTCTAGCTAGTGACGATGCACTAAGTGGTTCAGTGAGTTCCAACTTGTGTTAGGATCGATGCCCTTGGTTTGTTATCGAGTCAACAGTGATGACTAGAGTCTCGGTCTAATCCCAGTCGCTGGACAAGAATGCTGTTCGACGTCGTGCTAGGCAGCGACGAGGGTAGCTCGGGCGATAGAGGGGATGAGGGTGAGAGGGTTGTTCAGTAAAGGACAATACTCGATTAAGTTGGAACTAAGGAACTACGGTACATGCGAGGGTCTTATATACTGTCTGGAGAACAATGAAGAGGTATAAGAGGAAGTGAAACGAGGGGTAGTTCAGGCAGATGAAACAGGTATCAGAGCATAGCAACGAAGTGAAGAAAAGTTATTGTAGTAAGTAAGCGTAAGAAAAGGAAGCTGTAACAGTCAGTGGCACAGTTCTGCCACAATGACCGGGTACATTCAGCAACGGGCTTCATGCCCTTCTTCATGAACTATGGATGACATCCAAACAAGGGTCTGGACCCCACCTACATGCCCAAAGCGGTAGCTGTGGAGCAGCTGGCAAGAGAGATAGAAGATGTGCACGCAAAAGCAAAAAAGGCTTTGGAGAAAGCCGCTCAAATCATGAAAGAGCGGTATGACAGTCATCACCAAGTGGCATGAGAGTATAAACCAGGGGACAAGGTTTACCTCAGCACAGAAAATCTACCAGTAATTCAAGCAACCAAGAAGCTCGATGGGAAATTTGTTGGTCCCTTAGAAGTTCTCGCCAAGGTTGGCGAGTCATCATATAAACTTAAAATCCCAGCATCATGGCAGGTATACAATGTTTTCAACAAAGTCTTGTTGAAACCCTACAGGGAACTGGAATTCCCAAAGCAAAAAGCAAAGGCAGCAGCGTGCAAGGACGTGCAAATGGTGGAGGAGTCCCAAGAGGACAAATACAAGGTTGAAGAAATAATGGAAAGCTGCATCAGCGGACAAGGAGGAGTGAGATTGGAATATCTTGTTAAATGGAAAAACTACCCAGTGGAAGAGTCCACCTGGGAACCGGCTAAAAATGTTGCCAATGCACCAGTGAAAGTCAAGAAATTCCACAAAGAGAACCCAAAAGCACCTAAATTGATTAGGAACCTAAAAAATGGAAAGGTGTACATCCAGTATACAGAAACAATCCCCCGACCAACCCCTAGTGCACAAAGGCACAAATAAAGTCGAGGAACCCATTGGAAGGATTAAAAACTTTTTGGATGGTATGATGGCCATTTCGAGCCAAAATACTTGGAAAACATGGAGCGCAGATGGCACAATTGGAAAGGAGACTGGAAGGTGATCATGGAACTTCCGGACAACACCGATGGGACATTCTCCAGAGATCTGGAGTGTGGCAGGCGGTCACCCATGCTTGATTTCCCAAAAAGGGGAGAAAAAGAGGAATTGGAAGAGGAGCGCTGAGCACATGAGAAAGACACCGAGTGTCTTCAAAAGAAAATCTTAAAAAAGACAACCAAACCTGCAGCTGCAAAGGAAAGCAGTGAGTCGGAAGAAGAGAGACAGAAAAGGATCAAGGGCGTTGCACGCCCTGTGAAGAAACTAGTTCAGTGGAAGACCACTGTTGTTGAGGAGGAGGACATTGATTCAGAAAGATCGGGCTTAACACCTGAGGAACAGAGTGAGCGGCTAGCCCACTTTTACAAACGAATGAAGAGCGATCCACATTATGTGGACTCAGCCACTTCAGCCTCTTGGGATGCGAGGCCTTAAGGGGGGGGTGATGTTATGAGCATACCTCATTCCCTTCAATTTTCACAGTAACGACACTAATGACAATTATGAAGATACGGTCTTAAGGAGTTGGACTTTATTTTTCTTTTCATTTTATCTTTTTATCTTCACTCAAACGTTTAGATATGGGGCATGGACGAGGATATGGTTGCAGGGACTGGCTATGTTAGGACTGCGACCCTTATATGGAAAGAGGTTAGGTCAGCATCAGCTATGGGACATACTGAGTGCCGACAGGAATGACAGCCCAATGATGGGCCTACGCCATGATGGGATACATGAGTGGCACGGCGCCTGAGGGGTGACATGAGAATGCCAAGATGTACCGATGACTAGGTACTGGCGTATGTGGGAGTCGGCCAAGACGCAAGACAATAAGCATGGCTGCATATGGAAGGACAGAGTGTTGGTGTGGGAGGATGTCTCCAACAAAGGTCAGATGGGCACAGATTGGCTGCTGCGCATTGATCCCAGCTTGAGGGACTTTAGCTGTGCACTGACTGCGCACAGACCAGGGGAGCGGTATATAAGGGTTGTCATCTTAGGTAGCAAGTCCCTAAGACTCTAGATAGTTTGTCATACCTAGACAGCTACTTGAGCAATCATCTTGTCTTTGGCTGAACAAGCCACTTCTCATAAAAGTCTTCAGGTTGTGTTTAGGTGTGGTCCTAACAAGGAAGGACATTGGACAAATAGATGTCCAACGCAAAAAAGGATAACAATGGGTGAGAAAGGGAAACAAGTAGTCAGGGGAAACGACCCCAGTAGCCAACATAGAGGAGGTCTTGGATTTTGCAGAAAGCCAGTAGGCAAGTGCTCAGTGCTACTGGCTACCAGTCAGGTTTCTTATCGTGATGTACCAGTACCTAGAGACTCTGAAATAAAGTTAAACGATTTACTTTATGAATGCAGAGGGAACATACATCACATAAGGAATCTGAAAGTGAGTGCAAAACTGAAGGAAAGAATGTTAATAAAAACGTGGACACCTCAGTGGGTGTTAAGATGTATATGGGAACAGAAGGAAGACGTGGCAGTTGAATGTTTACAGCAATGGGTAAACATTAAACAAATAAAGGAAGTGGATGGCAAACTTGTACAGCAGTTAAACACCATGACAGAAGAAGATGCATTATGGAACCTCGTACATTTGAGAGAGAAAGTAGTACAAGGAACGGGTCAACAGGAATTGGATCTTAAGGGAATGGTCACCACCATGGACACATACAAACGAATCAACGTAACAATGCTGTTGGACTCTGGATGCACCAGGTCATGCATTAGTGAAGACTTTGTGGAAAGGCACCAGTTGAATAAGCAAAGACTGGTGCGACTGGTGCTGGTATACAATGCTGACAGATCAAGGAACTCCTCAGGAAGCATAGAGTTCATGGTGCAGCTAAAGTTGCAGATTGGTAACCACGAAGAAGTACTGGACTGCATGGTCACAAAGTTAAGCAAGACCAACTTGTTCTTAGGGTTCGACTGGTTGAACCATCATAATCCAATGATCAATTGCAAAAAGAAATCGTTGGAGTTCAACCGATGTCCTGGAACCTGTTGGAGGTCATTGTCGGTGCAAGAGCCGGAAGACAAGATTGACATCACACGACAATTAGAGGATGGAGACAGATTGTTGGCTGTACATATAGGAGAACCAGAGTTACGTGTAAGGGCATTTGCATCCACAGCAACTAAAATAGCAGCGGAAAAGGTGGAAAAAGCTAAAAAGAGAACTTTGGAAGAAGTGGTCCCTAGACATTACTTAGGGCACCAAAAAGTCTTTGAAAAAGAGACTTTCGATGAATTACCACCATGGTGGCATTGGGATCATGCCATAGAATTGATTCCTGGGTCAAACCCAGTTGACTGCAAGATATATCCATTGAATAGGGACGAGCTGTCAGGACTGCCCTAGACACAACCTATACGACTCAAGTGTGACTTGTTAGGTCTGAAACGATTCTGGTTGCTCAGTAGCTATGTCTAGTGACAATAGACTATCTAGAGACTTAAGGTCTCTCTATGCTAAACTACGGCCCTTATAAAGCCCATTCCCGGTCTGTGCACAGACAGCGTGCAGCACAAGTCCCTCACAATAAGGCGACTCAGCGCAGCAGCCATCCTGCGCCCATATGACCATACTCGGGGTCATCTCTCCATATACGGCTGCGACTTATTGTGTTGCGCATTCAACCGTTCCCATGTTTCCCTGTACCGATATCTTGGTACTCCCAGGTTTTCCCATGTCACCCCTCAGGCGCCGTTCCGCTCATGTATCCTTCCATGGCGTAGGCCCATCATCGGGCCGCCTCCTAAGTCGGCACTTGGTCTATCTCCATAGCTGATGCTGACCTAACCACCTTCCATATAAGGGCCATAGTGTTCACACAGAGTTCCCATCCTAGTGGCGTCTCGTCCAGCCCTTGTATCCTAACATTTGAGTGGAGTAAAATAGATAAAAAGAAAAGAAAAATATAGTCTGACTCTCCGAGTCCGTATCCTCCTATCTTCTATTGACAATGTTGTCTCTAAGTGTGTATCTTCATAATCATCATTGTGTCGTTACTGTAATGGTTTTGAAAGTATGAGGTGTGCTCATAACATCACCCCCCCCTCAAGGCCTTGCGTCCCGAGAGGCTGACGTGGTGGAGTCCACATATCTTGGATCCTCCTTCATCCTGGCATAAAACGTGGCCAAGCGCGCTTGTTGATCATCGGGCGACAGCCCGGTCTGTTCCACATCGACGTCCTCGACATCTTCAATAGTGGTCTTGTAGTTGACCAATGGTTTTTCTTGGTGTCTTGCGCCTTTAATCCTCCTCTGTCGGTCATCTTCCGACTCGCTGCTTTCTTTAGCAGCCACTTCTGTCTTCTTTTTTAATATTTTCTTGGCAAGTACTGCCATATCTTTTTCTTGAGCTCTTTTCTCCTCCACTAGCTCCTCCTCTTCTGTCTTCTGAGGGAAATTAAGCACAGGTTTAGACCACCCGCCGTGCTCCAGGTCTCTGGAGAATGTCCCATCAGTGTCATCTGGCAGCTCCATGATTGTTGCCCTATTGCCCTTCCAGTTGCGCCATCTGCGCTCCATATTTTCCAGGTATTTCAGTCCGAAATGACCATCTTCCCAACCGAAAAGTCGTTGTCGATCTTTCCAGTGTGTTCCCCTTTTCTGTTTGTGCCTTGGTGCACTAGCAGTTTGTTGGGGTGTTGTTTCAGTGTATTGGATGTATAAGATCCCATCTCAGATGTTTCTAACGAGTTTGGGAGCATCAGGATTCGCCTTATGGAATTTTTTGACTATGGTGGGTGCGTTGACGACATTTTTGACCGGTTCCCAGGTGGCCTCCTCCACCGGATAATTTTTCCATTTAACGAGGTACTCCAGCCTCGCTCCTCCCCTGCCACTTACTCGGCTTTCTAGGATTTCCTCAACTTCATATTCGTTTTCCTTGGATTCTTCAACCATTTGTGCGTCCTTGCGCGCTGCCGCCTTTGCCTGTTGTTTTGGGAAAGCTGGCTCCCTATACAGCTTCAAGAGGACTTCGTTGAAGACGTTGTAGACCTTCCATGAGGCCGGAATTTTTAATTTATATGAGGACTCTCCCACTTTTGCAAGTACCTCCAAAGGTCCAATGAATTTTCTGTCTAGTTTTTTCATGGCTCGAATGACCGGAAGGTTTTCAGTACTGAGATATACTTTGTCACCAGGTTTGTATTCAACAGCTTGTTTTCAGTGCGTATCATAGCACTGTTTCATGACTTGTGCTGCTTTTTCCAATGCCAATTTTGCCTTGGCGTGTACATCCTCTAGTTCTTTTGCCAACTGTTCGACTGCTACTGCCTTTGGTGCGTAGGTAGGGTCAAGACCTTTATTTGGGTGTCGCCCATAGTTCATGTAGAATGGAGTGAAACCTGTTGCTGAATGGACTCTGTTGTTATGACAGAATTGTGCTACCGATAGCCAATCTGACCAATTATCTTGTTGGTTGTTTACAAAGATTGTTAGGAATTCCTTTAACTCCTGGTTGACTTGCTCTGTTTGTCCATCTGTCTGCGGGTGATAGGCCGTGGATCGGTTGGCCTTAATTCCCAACATTCCGTATAAGTCATTCATGAATTTCGAGGCAAATTGAGGTCCTCGATTGCTGATTACTTTTCTGGGGAGTCCATGCTCCCTGAAGACATTGTCTCTGAACAGCACTGCTGTTCCTTGAGAGGTGATTTCGGATGTTGTAGGTATGAAGTATGTTTTCTTTGTGAACCTGTCAACAATCACCAGAACCATGTTGTTTCCTTTGGATTCTGGTAGAGGTCCAATGAAGTCGACTGAGATAATTTCCCAAGGTTCGGCCGGAACCTCATTTGGTCGTAGGGGCGCTGCTCGGGCAGTCCTGTCTGGCTTTGCTTTCTGGCACGTTTCGCAGCCAGGAATGTAACATTCGATATCTTTGTGCATGTTGGGCCACCAGAAGTTTCTGGTAAGCGATTCCAGAGTTTTAGCAACTCCTGAATGTCCCCATGAGTGGTGTATTGCTATGATATCTTCTCAAAGTGCGGTTACTGCTGGGACGTATACTTGTCCTTGCCATGTTACCAATCCCTTTTCAAGCTTATATTCTCCGCCCGCAATTTCTAGCCCTTTAACTACTTGTGTTTCCCATTGTCATCGTGGAACCTCTTTTATGTCTTTGATGATAGCATCTATTGCTCGATCATCATCAAACACTCTGACGAAAAGATGTTCTTTAAGTAGGATGACGCCTTCGTTGTCATTTTCTCCTTTATCGTGTCCTGCTTGTCGGGACAATAGGTCTGCTTTAGTATTTGACTTTCCACTTCGGTGTTTTATTACAAAATTGTAATCTTGCAAGTCAGTTACCCATCTTGCCTGATGCCTATTAAGGTTTTGTGCTTTTCGGAAATATGTTAGATTCTGATGATCTGTCAGAACCTCGATGGTTTGTTTTGCTCCCTTAAGGTAGTGCGCCCATTCGTAAAAGGCATGCATTACCGCAAGCATTTCTTTGTTGTATATTTCATAATTCCGTTCAGCGTCATTGAGTGATTTCGAGATAAAGGCCACCGACTTCCATAGTCCGTCCTCCCATTGCTGTGATAATATCCCTCCAATAGCAAAATCTGAAGCATCCACTTCCACCCAGAACTGTCCTTCCTCGTTGGGGATTCGGAGTACAACTTCTTCTGCTATGATTTTCTTAAGCCTGTCAAAGGCTTCATCTTGTAACTGTGTCCACAGCCACTCTTCTTTTCCTGTAAGCCGTGTCAACAGCTTTGCTAGTTTCGTGAAGTCTTTAACGAATCGCCAATAAAAGTTAATGAAGCCCAGAAACTGCTGGACTTCTTTTTTACTTTTGGGCTTAGGCCAATCAGATACTGCTTTAACTTTAGCCGGATCCATTCGTACTGTGTCCTTCCCAATGATTACTCCCAAAAAGTCTATTTCGTCTTTGTCAAAGAAACATTTTTCAGGCTTCAGCGACAACTTGTGTTTCTCCAATTTTTCGAGTATTCAGTTGACATGTTTTGTGTGCTCTTCTTGATTCTTTGAGAACACCAGGATGTCGTCCATGTAAATGACAACCCATCCCTCTGCAATTTCAACTCGAAATATGTCGTTCATCATGGTTTGGAAGGTGGCGGGTGAGTTAGTCAAGCCAAAAAACATAACAAGTGGTTCAAATAACCCTCGATTGGTTCTGAAAGCGGCCTTCCATTCATCTCCCTCTTTTATGCGAACATTGTTATAGCCCCATCGTATGTCCATTTTTGAGAACACCTTGGCCTGGGACAGTTGATCAACTAATTCCCCTATTAAGGGTAGAGGGTAACGGTTTTTGACCATCATTTCATTCAATTTCCTGTAATCCTGTACAGGCCTGAGTTTTCCGTCTTTCTTTTTGACAAAGAAGAAGGGTGACGCCATTGGCAATTTGCTGGGTTGGATTTGTCCAGAATCCAAATTCTCTTTTAGGAATTCATCAAGCTGTTTTTGTTCGTCTCTATTTAGAGGATAGATCTTGCAATCCACTGGAGTGGACCCAGGAATTAACTCGATTGCATGGTCCCATCGTCGTCTAGGTGGTAGTTCATCAAAGGTTTCTTTCTCGAAAACCTTCCTATGCTTTAAGTAGTGATGAGGAACTGCTTCCTCGAGTGTACACTTCTTTTCTTTTTCTGCCTGTTCTGCTGCTATTTTGGTTGCAGTTGAGGCAAAGGCTCGTACTTGTAACTCGGGTTCTCCGATGTGAATGGCTAGTAAATGTTCCCCTTCTTGCAATCAGTAGGATACCTCTATTTCATCTTCAGGTTCTTGTACTGAAGATGGTTTCCAGCAGGTACTGGGGCATCGGTTGAACTCTAAGGATTTCTTTTTCCAGTTAATGGTTGGATTGTGGTGTTCCAACCAATTGTGTCCCAAGAATAGGTCTGTTTTACTGAGCGTTGCGACAGCACAGTCCATGATTTCTTCATGAGACCCTATCTGTAATTTGAACTGGACGAAGTATTCCACACTTCCTGACCCGTTCCGAGTTCCATCCATGTTATATACTGGTATTGGACGTAATAATTTCTTTTTGTTCATCTTGTGCTTTTCGACGAACTCCTCGCTTATACACAAGGCAGTACATCCAGAATCCAATAACATTGTTATGTTGGTGGATTGACAGGTATCCATGGTGGTGAGTGTTCCCTTCAGGTCTAATTCCTGTTTCCCTATCCCTTGTACCACTTTTTCTCTTAAGTGTACCAGGTTCCAGAGGGCGTCAGCTTCTGATAGAGCATTTAACTGTTGGACCAGTTTCTTGTCCACTTCTTTTATTCGTTTATCGTCTACCCATTGTCATAGACATTCAATTGCAGTTTGTTCTGGTTGCTGCCAGATGCGTCTTAACACCCAAGGGGGTGTCCATGCCTTTAGTCTTTTCTCTGGTTTTATGCTCATTTCCAAGTTTCTTATACGGTGTATGTTCCCACTGCATTCATAGAGTAAATCATGCATGTTAATCATGGAATCTATTGGTACTAGTACACCGTTGTTTGAAACTGAACTAGAGGCCAGTGAGACAGAGCGCTTGTCTACTGGCTTTCGCCAAAATCCGAGACCTCCTCTATTTTGGCACATCCTTCTGGGGTCGTTTCCCCCGAGCTGCCACTGCGTTTAATCACGCTGGTTGCTCGTATGATTTGTTTGCCTTTTTCTCCGGCTGTGATTCTTTTTCTCTCCCAACACCTTTCCGTTGGGTGCCCCTTTCTGCCACAATTGGTGCATTCGGGTATTGGTTTGCTTTGCCTGGGCTGTGGACATCTCCAACTAGTATGCCCTTCTTTTTGACAGTTATAACACCACAGTTTGTTACATGGTTTCCTGTCAATGTCCATTGCATTTGGGTCCCGACTGCTAGAGGCGAAGGGAGCTGGCGCTTTGTATTGATATTGGGGGTGAGGATTTGTACTTGGAGTCTGCTCTCGGTACTCTTGCCGAGTTTTCGGGAAGCCATATGTCTCGTTGGCTTTTCTGTAAGCTCGGGCAAGTGCAGTTACTCGCGTCTGTATTTGGACAAGAGTTGCACTATCTGCTAGCCCCCCGTATCGGATTAAGTCCCTTCCCAGGGCTGGATTGAGGTTGTTTTGGAATTGAGAGATCAGGGCTTGATCGTTCCAGTCTGTTAGCAAGGTGAGAGAGTTGAATTTTATGATGTAATCTTTGACCATCATTGTTCCTTGTCGTAATTTTAGTAGTGCCTCTATTGCTTTCTCCTTCATTTCTGTTGACATGAAGAAGTCATGCATTTGATTTTTGAAGTCGGCCCAATCCATGAACGGGAACTGATTGTTTAATGGCCTTCGCACCCATGCTCGATTATCATCTGTTGATTCTCCCTCATTTAACTGTTGCCAGTTAAGTTGTGGACTCCATCCGCTATTGTCTATTTTGTCCTGGAACTCCTGCAATGCTTCTTGAAGTGCTTTAAGTTTGACGCCACTCCAATCTGCTGCTCTGTCTCCTTTTCCTCCCTTCATTCGGTAGAGGCATATGGAAATCCTTCGTTTCGGGTCTACTTCCCTTGCCAACATGAAGTAGGTTTCCATTTGTCGCAACCATCCATCAACCGTTCTTGGGTCCCCTTGATAATAGTCGGGCATTTCTGCCTTTGTGAGAGGTCCTGGTTCTGGTCGAGAGCTTCGCTGGTATTCATTTATTATAGCTACAAGAGCTTGTCCAGCACTGGTGATTGCTCATTGTCTGTCCTCTTCCTGCTGATGGATTTCATTTTCCTGTGCTGCTACTGCTGCTGCAGGTTGGCTATCTGGGAGAGATTCCAATGTTTCAGAGTCTACCCAGTGATTCCTCCATCCTAGTATTGCATGATAGGCTTGAGTGACCATGTCCACTGTAAGTCGGAAGGTTCCAACACTGACTCGGTGTGATCCATATCCTTGCCACATCATGGCCTTCATCCATGGCCAACCACCAGGCTCTCCCGATACTCTGACGCAATGCCACATGCAATTGCATCCCTTGGTTCATCTCCAGTATATAGGTCGGTCTTCATCCATTAGTTCCGGATCCCATCCGTATATTTCTCTGATTGTTGGATATGCCGGCCATTTGTAAGCGTTCCAGTATTCTCGCTTTACCAACCATAGGTAACAGTACCCTGGATGTTTTGGGTGCAGCTTGTTTTGTTGCTGTTCTGTTAGACCTGGACGACCATTTCGTAGACAAGGGTCTATTTCTACCAGAGCTGCTGCTGTGTCTGATCGCGCTGGTTGCTCTGGTGGCCCTATATCGCTTTCCTCCCCTAGACTTATTATTTCGCCTACTTCAGGGTTCTCTGTTTGTTCTGCTCCTACATGGAGCATTCGGTGACCACTGGTGAGTAATCTTTCCACCATGTTCCATCCGTTGGTATCAGCCATTTCTAGGCCTACATGTACGACGTCAGGTCGTTCTGTGGCGGTCCACCTTGTTCTAATTCCTTCTTCACGGAATTGTTTCTCTATCTGCCAGATAGCTTCGATGGTTGGGTACGCGGGCCACTCGTATTTGTTCCAGTACTCTGGCTTGATGAGACAGAGGTAACAAAATCCTGGAACCGTAGGTGCGAGTTGTTCGGGAATGGGGCCCATTCAAATTGTCCACCAGAAGCCTGGCAAGATATTTCTGTTTAACGCATGCATTAATGCGTTCCAGTCAGCATGTTCTATTGTCATGCCTTCATGCTCATACAATTCTTTTGCATGGCGTTCGTATTGTAATGTGTGTGGTGCTATTCCATAGTTTCGGATAGCTTTCTCCCCATCAATGATTTTTATGATCCATTGATTATATTCTGACGCCATGAGCGCTTTCCATACAGGACTGGATGTGTCCCCTATGAACGATTCATTCAATAAGTTGGTCAGGGTTAGATATTCCCTGTGTGCTCTTTCGAGGGCTTGTTTTGCCTGTAATGCAGCTCGGTTTGCTGCCCGTTGTTCCAGTAAGGTGTTCCATGCCTCTTCCTGGATCCTCGTCTCTTCGGTTTCTCATTGCCAGATAATTTGTTGTGCACGTGCACGTCTTTCTTGCTTTTGTTCTTTCAAGAACATCCACCATAATCGTATATGGTTATCGTATCGGTGGCAGATGAGATCACTGGTTATTTCTTTTGGTCTAGGTGAGACCCTATTGTGATCGGTTACCCAGTCCACTTCAAAGATGCATCCAATCTTTGAAAGTGTCGCCTGGGCATGAGGTAGTATATATTTGAATGTGCAATTCATTGTGACAAGGGATGGTGTAGGATTTTCCTGTAAAAGAATCTTCAAACTATTTCAGGCCCTCCACTGACAATAGTTCTGTTCAATCGGCTGTCGATTAATCTGCGCCTGTCGATGACATCTCTTGGGAAACAAGAGAGATTTTGTCTGCAGTGTCGTGGGTCCGCAAGCTATTTATTGGGTGCACCCGGCAATTCGCCTCACTATCTTTGTGCCTAGTTATCAACCCGAAATTAGGTAGGGTTGCTAGTACAGGGAGTGTGTGAGGAACTTGGGTTCAGCCTTGATATGCAGCACCAATAAAGTTGTTTTGCTCGTTCCTGAGCTCTTCGGCAATAACAGTATACTAAACCCAGGGCGCATCTATGGTCTCCTGCCTACGCTTCACCCCAGCGAACTAGTATTCTCGTCTGTTACTGTGTGTAGCCACCCAAGCTTGGGTTTGTTGCCAGGCCCCTGTGGGCGTATTGAGGATCTCTCGTTCAAGACCTGTTGACAGTATGTGTGTCGTGGTCAATGTCGCCAACGGTTCCGGGATAATCGGATTACAACCGTCAAAGTAAAAACTAGGCTTCTGATTGTCTGGAGCAACTACGAGCGACATGCTCGGTGCTTGGACAGCACAGAAGGGTAGAGAAGAAAGTCTCTAGATTATGTCAGGACTGCCCTAGACACAACCTATACGACTCAAGTGTGACTTGTTAGGTCTGAAACGATTCTGGTTGCTCAGTAGCTATGTCTAGTGACAATAGACTATCTAGAGACTTAAGGTCTCTCTATGCTAAACTACAGCCCTTATAAAGCCCATCCCTGGTCTGTGCGCAGACAGCGCGCAGCACAAGTCCCTCACAATAAGGCGACTTGGTGCAGCAGCCATCCTGCGCCCATATGACCATACTCGGGGTCATCTCTCCATATACGGCTGCGACTTATTGTGTTGCGCATTCAACCGTTCCCATGTTTCCCTGTACCGATATCTTGGTACTCCCAGGTTTTCCCATGTCGCCCCTCAGGCGCCATTCCGCTCATGTATCCTTCCATGGCGTAGGCCCATCATCGGGCCGCCTCCTAAGTCGGCACTCAGTCTATCTCCATAGCCGATGCTGACCTAACCACCTTCCATATAAGGGCCATAGTGTTCGCACAGAGTTCCCATCCTAGTGGCGTCTCGTCCAGCCCTTGTATCCTAACATTTGAGTGGAGTAAAATAGATAAAAAGAAAAGAAAAATATAGTCCGACTCTCCGAGTCCGTATCCTCCTATCTTCTATTGACAATGTTGTCTCTAAGTGTGTATCTTCATAATCATCATTGTGTCGTTACTGTAATGGTTTTGAAAGTATGAGGTGTGCTCATAACATGAGCAGCAACAACTGGATGAATTCTTAAAGGAAAACTTGGATTCTGGGCAAATCCAACCAAGCAAATTGCCAATGGCATCGCCATTCTTCTTTGTAAAGAAGAAAGATGGGAAGTTGAGGCTGGTACAGGACTACTGGAAGTTAAACGAAATGACAGTGAAGAATCGGTATCCACTCCCGCTCATAGGGGAATTAGTGGATAAGTTGTCACAAGCACAGGTCTTCTCAAAGATGGACATTCATTGGGGATACAACAATGTTCAGATCAAGGAGGGAGATGAATGAAAAGTGGCTTTTTGAACTAACAGGGGATTGTTCAAGCCCCTAGTAATGTTCTTTGGTCTTACAAACTCACCAGCTACTTTCCAGACAATGATGAACAATATCTTCAGAACAGAGATTGTGGAGGGATGGGTCATCATATACATGGACAACATACTCGTATTTTTGAAAACACAGGCGGAGCATATGGTTCAGGTTAACCATATATTGGCAAATTTGGAAGAGCACAAGCTATCGTTGAAACCAGAGAAGTGTTTCTTCGACAAAAGTGAGATGGACTTTCTGGGAGTAATCATTGGGAAGGATACAGTCCGAATGGACTTGGCCAAGGTCAAGGCAGTCATCGAATGGCCAACACCCATGTGCAAAAAGGAAGTCCAACAGTTTTTGGGCTTTGTTAACTTCTATCGAAGATTTGTTAAGGATTTCGCAAAGGTGGCAAAGCCACTTACTCAACTAACAGGGAAGGAAGAATGGAAGTGGACAGAAATGCAGGATGCAGCCTTTGACAGGCTGAAGAAAACAATTGCAGAGGAAGTGGTGTTGCAAATCCCAAATGAGGAGGGACAGTTTCGAGTCGAAGTAGACACTTCAGACTTTGCCATAGGAGGGATTCTATCACAACAGTGGGAGGATGGCATGTGGAAGCTGGTGGCTTTTATTTCCAAATCGCTGAACAGTGCAGAAAGGAATTACAAGATATATGACAAGGAGATGCTTGCAGTAATGCATGCATTCTACGAATGGTCGCATTACCTGAAAGGAGCCAAGCAGACAGTGGAAGTTTTGACGGATCATCAAAACCTAACATACTTCCAAAAAGCACAAAATCTCAATAGGTGACAAGCAAGATGGGTGATGGATTTGCAGGAATACAACTTTGTAATTAAGCATCAAAGTGGCAAATCAAACACCAAGGCAGATCTATTATTACGATGTGCAGGGCATGATAAAGGAGAAAATGATAATGAGGGAGTAGTCTTGCTTAAAGAGCACCTTTTCCTGGATGTATGAGTTTTTGATGATGATCGAGCCTTGGACGACATCATGAAGGATATTCAGGATGTTCCCCAGAGGCAATGGGAAACACAAGTAATAAAAGGACTTGAGAAAGCTGGAGGGGACTACAAGCGGGAAAAGGGACTCGTTACCTGGAAAGGACAAGTATACGTACCAGCGGTTGTGGCGCTAAGAGAAGACATCATCACCATACATCATTCATGGGGACACTCAGGAGTAGGAAAAACACTCGAGTCACTAACAAGGAATTTCTGGTGGCCCAATATGCACACTGACATTGAAAAATATATTCCAGGATGTGAGGTCTGTCAAAAGGCCAAACCCGACAGACACGCTTGAGCGGCACCATTACGACCCAATGAGGTTCCATTGGAACCATGGGAAATAATCTTGGTGGACTTCATAGGACCATTGCCAGAATCAAAAGGCAACGATATGATTCTGGTCATTGTAGACAGATTCACAAAGAAGTCATATTTCATACCCACAACTACGGAAATTGTTAGGGATGACCTAAACACAACCTCAAGACTTCAGAGAAAGGGTGGCTTGTTCAGCCAGAGAAAGGACAAGACAAGACTAAGCTTGTTGCTCAAGAAGAAGTGTCTAGGACACAAACTATCTAGAGTCTTAGGGACTTGCTACCTAAGACGACAACCCTTATATACTGCTCCCCTGGTCTGTGCACAGACAGCGCACAGCTAAAGTCCCTCAAGCCGGGATCAATGCACAGCAGCCGACCTGCGCCTGTCTGACCTTATCTGGAGATATCCTCCCACACCAACACTCTGTCCTTCCATATGTGGCCACACTTATTGTTATGCATCTCGGCCAATTCTCACATATGCTGGTACCTAGTCATCAGTACATCTCAGTGTTCCCATGTCGCCCCTCAGGCGCCATGCCGCTCATGTATCCTATCATGGCATAGGCCCATCATCGGGCCGTCCTTCCTGTTGGCACTTGGTCTATACCCATAGCTGATGCTGACCTAACCTCCTTCCATATAAGGGTCATAGTCCTAATGTAGTCTGTCCCTGCAACCAAGGTATCATCTGAGTCCTGTATCTAAACATTTGAGTGAAGATGAAAAGGTAAAAAGAAAAGAAAAATAGGTTCCGACTCCCCAAGACCATATCTTCATAACCGTCATTAGTGTCGTTACTGTGAAAATTGAACTGGATGAGGTATGCTCATAACATCACCCCCCCCTTAAGGCCTCACATCCCAAGAGGCTGAACTTGCTGAGTCCACATAGTGTGGATCTCGTTTCATTCATTCATAAAAGTGGGCAAGACACTCCACTTGTTCTTCAGGCATCAAGCCTGACCGTTCCGAATCAACATCTTCCACCTCCTCGATGGTGGCTTTCCATTTCTTTACAGGGCATGCAACACCCTTGATCCTTTTCTGTCGGTCTTCTTCCGACTCACTGCTTTCTTTAACAGCACCTGGGTTCTCTGTCCTTCTTAAGATCTTCTTTTGAAGACACTCAGTGTCTTTCTCGTGCACTCTGCGCTCCTCTTCTAATTCCTCATTTTCTCCCCTTTTTGGGAAATCAAGCATGGGTGACTGCCCACCATGCTCCAGGTCTCTGGAGAACATCCCATCAGTGTCGTCTGGCAATTCCATAATTGCCCTCCTGTCTCCTTTCCAATTGCACCATCTGCACTCCATGTTTTCTAAGTATTTTGGCCTGAAGCAGCCATCATCCCAACCGAAAAGTTGTTTATCTTTCCAGTGAGTTCCTTGACTTTGTTTGTGCCATGGTGCACTAGGGGTTTGTTGAGGAATGGTTTTGGTATATTGGATGTATATTTTTCCATTTTTTAGATTTTTTACGAGCTTTGGAGCTCTCAGGTTTTCTTTGTGGAATTTTTTGATTTTAGCCGGTGCATTGGCGACATTTCCAGCTGGCTCCCAGGTGGACTCCTCCACTGGATAATTTTTCCACTTGATGAGGTATTCCAACCTCGCCCCTCCTTGTCCGCTGATGCAGCTTTCCATAATTTCTTCGACTTCATATTCATCCTCCTGGGACTCTTCTACCATTTGTGCATCCTTGCACACCACTGCCTTTGCTTTCTGTTTGGGGAATTCCAGTTCCCTATATGGCTTTAACAAGACTTCATTAAAGACATTGTAGACCCGCCATGCTGCTGGTATTTTTAATTTATATGAGGATTTGCCAACTTTGGCGAGGACTTCTAGTGGTCCAACAAATTTTCCGTCGAGCTTCTTGGTTGCTCGAATGACTGGTAGGTTTTTGGTGATGAGATAAACCTTGTTGCCAGGTTTATACTCCTGTGCCGCTTGGCAATGGCTATCATATTGCTCTTTCATAAGTCGAGCGGCCTTCTCTAATGCCTGCTTTGCAGTTTCATGCACTTTCTCTAGTTCCTTTGCCAGTTGTTCCACAGCTACCACTTTCAGCGTGTAGGTGGGATTCAGTCCTTTGTTCAGATGTCGTCCATAGTTCATGAAGAAGGGCATAAAGCCCATTGCGGAGTGTACTCGGTCGTTGTGGCAGAATTGTGCCACTGATAGCCAATCACTCCAGTTGTCCTGGCAATTGTTAACGAACATAGTCAGGAATTCCTTTACTTCCTGGTTTACTCGTTCGGTTTGACTGTCTGTCTGAGGGTGATAGGCCATTGACTGGTTAGCCTGAATCCCTAGCATTCCATATAAATCATTCATGAATTTTGATGCGAACTGAGGTCCTCTGTTGCTTATTATTTTACTCGGGAGACCATGCTCCCGGAATATGTTATCCCTGAACAGCGCTGCTGTTCCCAATGATGTGATGTCTCTTGTTGTGGGTAAGAAGTATGACTTCTTTGTGAATCTGTCCACAACTACCATGATTGTGTCGTGTCCTTTTGACATAGGGAGGGGTCCCATGAAGTCAACTGAGATGACTTCCCATGGTTCTGTTGGAACCTTGTTTGGTCGGAGTGGTGCCACATGGGCTTGTCAATCTGGCTTTGCTTTCTGACAAGTTTCGCAACCCAGAATATAGCACTCAATGTCTTTGCGCATGTTTGGCCACCAAAAGTTCCTTGTTAAAGACTCCAAAGTTTTAGTGACTCTGGAGTGCCCCCATGAATGATGGATTGCAATAATGTCCTCTTGCAATGCCACAACCGCTGGTACATATACTCGTCCTTTCCAGGTAATGAGTCCTTTTTCAAATTTATATTCTCCTTCAGCCTTTTCAAGGCCTTCGACAACCTGTGTCTCCCACTGCCTCTTGGGCACATCTTTAATATCTTTCATGATGTCGTCGATTGCTCGATCATCATCAAAGACCCATACAAAGAGGTGTTCTTTGAGCAGAACTACCCCTTCGTTATCATTTTCTCCTTGGGCATGTCCCGCCCATTGTGATAGTAAGTCCACCTTTGTGTTGGACTTTCCACTCCTGTGTTTTATGACGAAATTGTACTCCTGCAAGTCCATCACCCATCGCGCCTGCCATCGATTTAGATTTTGTGCCTTTCTAAAGTATGTTAAGTGTTAGGATCGATGCCCTTGGTTCGTTATCGAGTCAACTGTGGCGACTAGAGTCTCGGTCTAATCCCAGTCACTGGACAAGAATGCTGTTCGACGCCGTGCTAAGCAGTGACGAAGGTAGCTTGAGCGATAGAGAGGACGAGAGCGAGAGGGTTGTTCAGCAAAGGACAATACTCGATTAAGTTGGAACTGAAGTACTACGGTACATGCGGGGGGGTTTATATACTGCCTAGAGAACAATGAAGAAGTATAAAAGGAAGTGAAACGAGGGGCAGTCCAGGTAGATGAAACAAGTATCAAAGCGTAGCAACGAAGTGAAGAAAGGCTATTGTAGCAAGTAAGCATAAGAAAGAAAAGTTGTAACATTACCCCCTCCCTATGCGAGAAGTCACCGACTTCTTAAGGCCATCCTTGAGTTGTCCAGGCATGGTCCGCTCTAGACTCGTACCAGTGGACGATGTTTTCGACGTCCTTTTGTGCAGTGTCTATGTGCCATTGTACGGAGTCGAGGGTGACTTTCAATTGACAAAGTTCTCGGAGCGCTAGATCTCGTTCGGCATAGGTCATGGCGTTGGGGTCGGTGGTGAGAGTGAGTCCTACAAGGGCTCCAAGTGGGGCAGAGAGGTCCTGGAGATTGGCCGTAACATACGAGGCTTCCAGAGAGGCGGCGGCGACGAGGGGGTTCGATCTGGGGATAGGTGTGGGGATGACTTCTTCTTCGATGGGTGGCTCCTCGACGAGTTCGGGCGGGTGAATGTGTAGGTCGTCGTCGGCATAGATCGCCGTTTCGGTTTCGACGAAGATTTCGAGGGGTGGTGTGAAGACGTCGAATTCGGGGATTTTCTCGGGACAAGAATAGGCGAGGACGAGGGTGGCGAGGAGGGTGGCGAGGATGAGTCCTCCGATGAGGGCAGAAGGGATGAGAGCAGAGACGAGGGCGACAAGGATGGCGACAAGCGAGAACATTTTTGTATCTGTGATGTTGGTTGGAAGGCCAGGAAGCAGGAATCTCGTTCTTTTATAGGTTGACTTCGTCGAAATATTCCACGTCCCAGAATGAATCGTCTGCATCCATAGAGAAGATGTCTCGTAAAAGTTGATCGGCCGATGCTTCTGGTCTGGGAGTATTAGGTCGCATGGGAGGTCTTTCAGCCAAATATGGTTCGTGTAGTGGTCTAGGTGGAATTCGATGTGTAATCGTTCCGTGATCTGTGTGATGAATGATGCCCGTGATCATTGGGTATCCAGGTTCCCATTCAAAGTTGCAGTAGTGGGGCGGCGGCGGTGGATTTGGATATGGGGGTGGTATCCCTCCATGTGGGATGTATAGGTAGTGCGGGGGTAAGTTAAAGTTCAGCGGTCCACTGGATGGGAAATTGATTTTGTCTGGGAATAGTGCCTCTGTCCGGCGTAGGCAGGTCACTCCTGCCACTTCCAGGTCTCTTGTTCGATCAATGATCCATAAGGCCAGTGCTCTTCACGCTTGCCTGACATGGTGATCTCTGCTGAGGGCATTGGTTGGTGTCTGGGAGTCGGGGCTGATCTGTGTCTTATATACTGGGTATAGTGACGGTACTTTTGTTTGGTAAAGCAGGATTTTGCATATTTCAATGAAGGCTGTTCCTATTGCGCGTCGTCCTTGGTGAGGATGGGTTCGATTAGGGAGTTGGATGATTAGGTGTCTAAGTTTTGGGATAGATTGTCTGGGAGAGAATCGGGAGTAGGGGGAAGCAATGTTTTTGGTATGTCTAGTATTCTGTCTGAGGATCTGTTTGTTGCGATACTGGACCATGGTTTTCATAACAGGTCTCGGCGGTTCTTATATGCTCTAAGGATGTCCGCAGCATTTTTCAGATTTGTTTCAGGTTCCCATGAGTTTTCGTTCAGTCCATACCCTTTCCATTTGACTAGATATTGATAGCCGGTTCCTCGTTTTCTGTGTGTGATGATTGCTTCTATTTCAAACTCTTCTTGTCCGTTGATGAGATCAGGGGGTGGTTTCATGAAGTTTGGTCCATGCGCTATTGTTTCCTTATATGGAGTTAACAATGTAGTATGAAACACAGGATGGATGCACCATTGTTTGGGGAGTTTCAGTTTGTAGGTGACAGGTCCTAGCACTTGTTCAATTGTGAAGGGTCCTTCTCTTTTGGGCGCTAGCTTCCTCGACTCATAGGGTATTCGGAGGTTTCGATTTTCGAGCCAGACTTTGTCTCCTTTCTCGAATCTGATACTCCTGTCTTTTGTTCTGAGTGCTACCATTTGTCTAGCGAGTTTGTGTGCAGCGAGTGCTTCTTCTCTAGCCTTTTGTAGCATTCGTAGTCAGTTCTCAGCTGCTGGGGTCGTCATGGGGAATGCGGCTGTGGGAATAGCAACAGGGTCTATTCCGTACATTAGCTGAAACGGTGATGCTTTGATGGTATCATGGTGTCGGTTATTGTGAGCGAATTCCGCAATTGGCAGTAGCGATTTCCATCTGTGTGGTTCGTTTGTGCAGAACATTCGGAGGTAGACTTCTAGTTCCTGATTGACTCGTTCTGTCTCGCCATCTGTCTGGGGATGGTAGGCTGTGCTCATTCTGTGGTTTATTCCCAGCGCTTTTCCTATCTCCCGGAATACTTTAGACACAAACTGCGGTCCTCTGTCAGATATGAGGATATCCGGTAAACCGAATCGTTTGAAGTTTTCATTTATGTATAGATCCGTGGTCCCTAGTGCATCGATCGTTTTGTGACAAGGGGAAAAGGTTACCCCCTTTGTAAGTCCATGGTCCACTGTGACCATGATTGAGTTGAAGCCGTCGGCGATTGGTAGGTCTGTGATGAAGTCAATTGTAACTTGTTGGAAGGGTTGGGTGGCCTTAGATTTGATCGGTTGTAGGGCAGGGGTGTTGGGGTGAGTGTTTACTTTCATTTGCTGGCAGAGCGCGCATCCTTCGATCCATTCTCTGGTGTGCTTGTTCATTCCGGGCCACCAGTAGTTTCATTTGAGTAATTCTAGAGTTTTAAATCGTCCGGGGTGCCCAGATGTAGGTGATTCATGTGTTAGTTTAATGAGTTGGGTGCGCAATCCATCTTGATCGGGTACATAGGTTTTTCCTTGGTAATGTACGATGTGGTCGACATATGTCCAGTCTTGCAGCTTTGATTTTATTGGTGGTGCTCGATGATTTTGGATAACTTCGACTAGTACTTGTCCAAAGTCGTCTTTAATCATGCCTTTGCGCAACTTCTCTGCTAGGTCGTCTGCTATAAGCCTGATGAATCGTTCAGGTGGTAACACCATGGTTTCTTCTGGGGCGTCGTCCATTCCAATGTGGTCTGGTCATCAAGATAGGGCGTCTGCTTCAAACATCTTAGTTCCTGGGATGTGCTCTATTCGAAGGTCGAATTCGCTTAAGAAGGAGGACCATCTGGCTTGTCTGGGGGTAAGACGTTGTGGGGTTCGATAAAAGGATAAATTCTTGTGATTGCAATGAACGATAGTGGTATGAGGTGATCCATGAAGAAGGTGTCGCCATGCTGCGAGTCCTTTGACGATTGCCAGTAGTTCCCTGTCGTAAATCTGATAGTTTTGCTCTGTCGTGGTCAGGGCATGTGAAATGAAGCCGCAAGGGTGCAGGAGTCCTGCTTCATCGGCTTGCTTCAGTACTGCTCCTGTTGCTTTATTCGAGGCGTCGGTTTGTAGGATGAATGGTCAGGTGATATCTGGCATTCGGAGTACAGGGGCCGTTGTAAAGCGTTTCTTTAGGTTGTTAAATGCCACCTGTCGTTCTGGTGTCCAGAGGAATGCTTCATCTTTTTTTGTGAGATCAATAAGTGGTCAAGCAAGGGTTGCGAAGTTTCCAATGAATCGTCGGTAGAAATTCCCAAATCCTAAGAAGGATCGTACTTGCTTGACCGTTGTTGGTGTCGGCCAATCTGCTATTCCTGCCAGTTTAATCGGGTCCATTGTTATTTCCCCAGGTCTAATGATCATTCCAAGGAATTCGATTTCCTGAGTGCAGAACTTGCATTTTTCGAGTTTGAGAAATAAGTTGTTTTCTTTTAGTCATTCTAGGACGTGTTTTGTCCGAGTTTCTAAGTCTTTGGGTGTTGTTCCACATATTAGAATGTCATCCATGTAAATGATTAACCATCCTTCATTGATCATGTCTTGGAAGTATTCGTTCATCATTGTCTGGAAAATGGATGGGGAATTGCATAGACCAAAGAACATGACTGTTGGTTCATATAGTCCTTTGTTTGTTATGAAGGCTGCTTTCCATTCATCTCCTTCTTTTATCCGAACGTTGTTGTATCCCCATCGGAGATCTAGTTTTGTGAAATATTGCGTGCCGGATAGTTTGGTCATTAGATCGGAGATCAATGGTAGTGGGTATGCATTCTTTATTGTCCATTCATTCAGGTATCGGTAGTCTTGACATGACCAGAGCGCTCCACTTTCCTTTTTTGCAACGAAGAAGAATGGCGGGGCTTGTGGGGATTTGGATGGTCTAATGTATCCTTTAGCTAACTGCTCTGTGATCCATTCGTCGAGGGATGATTGCTCTTTTATCGATAGTGGATAGATTTTGCTGACTTTTGGGGTAAATCCGGCTTTGAGATCGATTGCGTGATCCCATGTGCATCTGATTGGGAATCGTTCTGAAGGCACCTTTTCGAAGGTAGATTTCCATCCTTGGTACTCGTCTGGCAGCGTTGTTATGGTTTCTTTGCGTAGCATGTGTTCTAGTGCCTGTGATGCCGAAGTTTTAACCCTGATCCAGTATTCGTCGATTTCCTGATCTAGGTTTCTTTCTATCTGCTTTGTCGGTTTGTGTTGGTGATCGAGCTCGAGGGTTCGTTCCTTCCAGTTTATTGTTGGGTTATGTTTTTCTAACCAGGGGAGTCCGAGTATAAGTTTTTGATCTCCCAGTTTAGTGATTAGGAAGCTTGTTTCGATTTGTAGATTTCTGATGTGGTAGGGAATCTTGACCTTATGTGTGATCATCCCGTTTAAGTTTACTGTTCCGTCGGCGTTTTTAACTCGTATTGGTCGAATTAGTGGTTTTTTGTTCATGTTTTTTGTTATCGTTTCGTCAATGAAGTTTCCTTCTGCTCTGCAGTCAACGAGGGCAGATATCTCAGCGGGTAATTCGGGTGATTGGACAGTTATTGAGAGTCGTTGATTATTATTCGATCTTACTATTACAGAGTCGAGTGCTATCTGTCCATAATCGTTCTTGGAGGTTCCAACCGCTTTCTGGTTCCTCCGCTTTAAAAACCCTCGGTTTCTAGGTCAGTGAGGAGAGTTTCTCGTTCCTCTGTGCTGAGAGCCGCAATCATAGTGCGAATTTTCTTAGCGTCGCTATCTTCAGTGATTGTTCTGGTGAATCGTCCTGAGGGGGGCAGGTTCCTGGTAGTATCTTTCTTTGGGCAGTTTCGGGATAAATGACCGATGGTTCCGCATCTGAAACATTTCCCAGAACGCATATATTCTTCTCGTTGCCCATCAGTAAGGCGTCCGGTTTGTATGGCATGGATCGTTTTAGGTCCCCCTGTTTTATTGAATCGGCGCCCTGTATCAGTTTTTCCTAATGCTTTCATCATTTCCCATGCTGCATTGAGTTGCTCCGCTTTTCTGTAGGCGTCTGTGATAGTTTTAAAGTCGCCTTGTCCTTCGAGGATTTTGGCAGCAATGGTGGTTGGTAGGCCTCGGACAAATGCCTGAAGTTGGGTGGTAATTCCGGTTAGTCCGGAGGATCCTATGAGCATTCTAAATTTTCGGACATAGATCGGGACAGTGATCTCTCCTCCAACTCGTAATTTAGTGAGCTCATTCAGTGCCCTGACTGCAGTGTTAATTTCTCCCCAGTCATCAAGGAATCGGTTGACGAAGGTGTCATAGTTTTCCCAAGTAAGTCCATCTTTTTCATCCAGTTGGTCGTGGATTATTTCTTTCCAGTCGTCTAGTTCCTTTCCTAGACATTGGAGGACGTATCTGATTTTCTTTTCATGTTTCCCTTCATAATTGTGGGCGTTTATTGCAAAGAAATCGCTAAACCAGTTGATGAATGATTTAGCTTCGGTCCGATCTCCTGTGAAAATTTGTGCTGAGACTGGTTTGATGTCTCCCCTAGGGGCATCGGTGGTTTCAACATTAGTTGCCATTTGTTTTGTGTTGGTTTCAGCGTCTGTTTCAGGTCTTGGGTTTTCTAGTTCGTATTCAATTTGTTTTTGTTCCAAAAAGGTGTTCCACCCTACTATGGATGTTTCGGAAAGAGAGTAGTATGGATCAGTGCCGTCGAACTCGAATTCCGCGTCACAGTATTCTTCCCACCAAAGGGTTTCTTTGGGTCTTTCGAAATATAATTCTGGTTCTTCTTCTGGTTCTTTTTGTTCGTTTCTCCACTCAACCCAAAGCTTTCCAGGTAAAGAGTGTTCGTTTCCTTCGATGTAATCCCCTTCAAAGTATTCGTTAGATACTGGGGTGTTCCTGTTCTTTCCTACTCCTCGAAATTCCCAATGTTTATTTAATGTCGAGAAAAAGAGCTCTTGTCCTTCTAGATAATATGTTCCTCTAAAGAGAAAGGAGTCGTTCGGTGGTCTCTGGTTAGAGAGTCTGGTTTCGGGTCGTTTTGGATCTATGTTGTCTAGCTAGTGACGATGCACTAAGCGGTTCAGTGAGTTCCAACTTGTGTTAGGATCGATGCCCTTGGTTCGTTATCGAGTCAACTGTGGCGACTAGAGTCTCGGTCTAATCCCAGTCACTGGACAAGAATGCTGTTCGACGCCGTGCTAAGCAGTGACGAAGGTAGCTCAAGCGATAGAGAGGACGAGAGCGAGAGGGTTGTTCAGCAAAGGACAATACTCGATTAAGTTGGAACTGAAGTACTACGGTACATGCGGGGGGGTTTATATACTGCCTAGAGAACAATGAAGAAGTATAAAAGGAAGTGAAACGAGGGGCAGTCCAGGTAGATGAAACAAGTATCAAAGCGTAGCGATGAAGTGAAGAAAGGCTATTGTAGCAAGTAAGCATAAGAAAGAAAAGTTGTAACATTAAGTTCTGATGGTCCGTCAGAACTTCGACTGTGTGTTTAGCCCCCTTAAGGTAATGGGACCACTTGTAAAAGGCATGCATAACTGCGAGCATCTCCTTGTCATAGATCTCGTAGTTTCATTCAGCGTCATTTAGAGATTTTGAAATGAAAGCCACAGGCTTCCAGATGTCGTTTTCCACCTGCTGCAATAAGATTCCCCCGATGGCAAAGTCAGAGGCGTCCACCTCTACTCGGAATTGACCATCCTCATTGGGAATTCACAACACCACCTCCTCTGCTATTGTTTTCTTCAGCATTTCAAATGCTGCGTCCTGGAGCTCCATCCATTTCCATTTGTCTTTTCCTGTAAGACAAGTCAAGGGTTTAGTGGCCTTGGCGAAATCTTTTACAAAGCGTCAGTAAAAGTTTATGAAGCCCAGGAACTGCTGAACTTCTCGCTTGCATGTTGGCTTCAGCCAATCTGTTACTGCTTTTACTTTTGTGGACTCCATTCGAACTGAATTCTCGCTAATGACGACTCCAAGGAAATCCATTTCCTTTTTGTCGAAAAAACACATCTCTGGTTTTAGTGAGAGCTTATGCTCTTCCAGCTTTGCCAATATACAGTTAATCTGTACCATATGTTCTTCCTGATTTTTTGAAAATACGAGGATGTCATCCATGTATATGACAACCCATCCTTCTGCTATTTCAACTCTAAAGATATCATTCATCATGGTTTGAAAAGTGGCCAGTGAATTTGTGAGTCCAAAGAACATGACCAATGGCTCAAAGAGCCCCCTATTGGTTCGGAATGCCGCTTTCCACTTGTCTCCCTCCTTGATTTGTACGTTGTTGTATCCCCAATGTATATCCATCTTTGAAATGATTTTGGCCTGTGACAACTTATCCACCAGCTCTCCTATCAGCAGTAGTGGATATCGGTTCTTGACCATCATCTTGTTGAGTCGCCAGTAGTCCTGTACTGGTTGTAACTTTCTGTCTTTCTTCTTTACAAAGAAGAAAGGTGATGCCATGGGCAATTTACTCGACTGGATTCGCCCAGAGTCCAGATTGTCTTTCAGAAATTCATCCAATTGCTGTTGTTCATCCCTGTTCAATGGGTAGATTTTACAGTCAACTGGGTTAGACCCGGGAATCAACTCTATAGTGTGATCCCATCGCTGCCATGGTGGTAGTTCATCGAAAGTCTCTTTCTCAAAGACTTTTCGATGCCCTAAGTAATGTCTGGGGACTGCCTCCTCCAGAGTTTGTTTTTTCGTTTTTTCTGCTTCCTCCACAGCTATCTTTGTGGCTGTTGATGTGTATGCCCTGACGCGAAGTTCTGGTTCACCAATGTGAACAGCCAGTATCCGATCCCCCGCCTCGAGGTCTTCCACTATGTCCATTTTGTCCTCTGGTTCCTGAACTGATGAACCCTTCCAACAAGTGCCCAGACATCAATTAAACTCCAGTATCTGCTTTTTCCAGTTGATGGTTGGATTATGTTTCCTCAACCAATTGAACCCTAAGAAGATACTGGTTTTTGAGAGATGCATCACTGTGCATTCAATGACTTCTTCATGTTCACTGATGTGTAGTTTTATTTTTGCCATGTATTCCAGGGCACCTCTCGAGTTCTTTGTTCCATCTGCATTATATATTGGCATAGGTCAAACCAGACATCATTTGGGTATTTGGTGTTTTTCTACGAAATCGGTACTGATACAGGTTCCGGTTGCACCAGAATCTAATAACATTTTAATATGGACACTCTTTGATCCATCCATTTTGGTAACAACTCCTGTTAGGTCGATCTCATTATAGCCAGTTCCTTGCACTGTTTTTTCTCATAAGTGCACTAGGTTCCACATAGCATTGGCTTCTGTCATGGCATTCAAGTCATCTACCAGCCATTCATCCACCTCCTTCACTCTTCTGTTGTCTACCCATTGTTGTAGACATTCCACCGCTATTTGTTTGGGCTGCTCCCAGATTCTCCTTAGCATCCACTGCAGTGTCCATGTTTGTAATTGTTGTCTCTTTTTTGTGCTCACTCTGAGGTTTCTCAAGTGATGTACGTCTCCACTGCATTCATATAATAAATCATGCATGTTTATTTTGGAGTCTACTAGTACATCACTATTCGAAACCTGAGTAGCAGCCAGCAGCGCTGAGCGCTCGCCTACTGGCTTTCTGCAAAATCTGAGACTTCCTCAATGTGTCCGACTGGGGTCATTTCCCTATTGTCAATGTATCTGACAACCTGCTTTTGTTATGAGCTCCCACTCATAAACAAAACCCAGAAGCCTCGCAGAGTAGACTGATTAGTCTGGAGACGAAACACAGGCTATATTCCAAGCCCTATGATACTACAAGAATGGTTCTACTAGAGAGAACTAACTCCTAGTGAGAGAGAAACCATCTTGAGTCTTAAGGACTCAAGACTACAATCGTCCGACTTTTTATATACTGCTAAAGGAAACCCCCTGGTACCTCCCTTAGACCAACAACACTCCTAATGTGTTACAGCGCCCATCCCTATTGTCAGGCGCATGTTTCATGCGGGCGCATATGAGCGCGATCCTCCCGCAACGACTTTATCCTTTACTGGCTGCCTTTAGCCAAGCCTAGACCTTCGTGGACTCTCCTAGACTTTCCCGACTCTCGGTGCTCATCAGCGTGCATTTATCCTTCTATGCCGCTTAGCCTATTCTGTACTCATGCCTTCTCCTGGCTATTGAGTTTATTGTCGGTGTCTGTGTCCAATGTCCTATCGGCTGACTGTTCCTTCTTGGCATATGCCGTGAGCGCTAAGTATGAGCGCTGCCTCGTGTCTGTCGCTATGCGGCCTTTCCGCTATTGGTCTGATGACCTTCTCCCTGTACCATTATCTTTGGGTTCATCTGAGCTATGCCCTGTCTGGACTCCTCTGGACCCTTCATAGACCTGTCGCCTAGAGCCGCCATTGCTGCACGCTCTTTGTATAGCTAAATGATCCTTGGTCTTGGTCCCGCGATGGCTGTATCCATATATGTCCTGGTGGCTATGCTCCTTGACTAATACCTTCCCTCGAGTCCTTGTATGGCAGGTGCTGAGCTAATCCTTCATAGGGGCTCCTGTGGCTGTGTCCATAATGACTTTGGCCTCCTATGCCTGCGCGCTCTCGGCCCTGTCCAGCCCTATAGCTATTCCCATGCCATATCCTGATAGTGACTCGTGACGCTGACATAACGCGCCCGTAACGATAGGGGTGTCACCCTCCTTCCTAGTATACTGATGGCTCCTTGTCCGGCCATCGTCTTGTAATCTTGTGAGCGCTTCCATGTCTTGATGCACGCGAAGTGTTGCCCTAGTCTCCTATGACAGTCTCCTACTGTCTTATATCCTCCTATGGCGGTCTCCACCCACCAGAATAAAAATTTAAAAATGTTCGTTAGGATCTGTTCCTAACATCACCCTTTCCTCAAGGGTTCTTGTCCCGAGAACCTAAGACGTTTCTTCCTTCTTGTTTTTATGACTTTATTATTTTCCCCTTTTTTGTTTTGCACCGGTTAATGTGGATTCGTCCTTCCCCCCTGATGCATTTATGCTTTCCGCAGCCCAGCGCCTCACTGGGATTGATGTTTTTCTTTTGTTAAAATAAAATTTTGAATTTCTCTGTTTTTTGAATTTCCCTTTATTATGTTGCTCACTCTCCCGGGGAAGGCCCTCGTGGCTGAGGGTTGTTCCTCTTCTTCGAGGTCACTACTCTTCTTCCCTTTACTCCGGGAAGGTATTCGTTCCTCTGAGGTCACTTTCTTTCCTTTGTTTCGGGAGGGTATTCGTTCCTCTTCATCTGAGGTCACTTCCTTTCCCTCCTTATCCTTCACCCCAATAGCGACAGAGCCCCAGGAAACACCAACGGTGGGATGCCTGGATTAAGGGGACAGAGCGTACTATTTTGAGGAAGCTGAATAATTGCTTCCGAAAAAAAAATTTCCCATTTTTGATTTTGGTGGCCTTGCTGCCACATTTGTTCTTTCGTCGGTCCCGAACTGCTGACTTCTTTCCTTTATTTTGATTGTAAACACTCCTCCGGTGTTCTGAAGTCGTTGCATCCTTCTTTAACCCAAGCTCGATGGTGGATCCTGAAGGCGTTTATCAACCATTGTTTGAAGGCAATCCATCCTTCCCCCCAGGTGCGGACTTAGGCTCGTCCTTCCCCCCTGGTTCGTATTTAGCATTTTTCTTGACTATGGGATTCTCCGTCCGAAGTCCAAGAATTATTCTTTACCAACTTGTTTAGACGGCTGGTTCTCCCGCTGATCTATCCCTGAGTCCCTGATCCCATTGATCTGGTAACTCGTCCTCGGTCGATCAAACTCTCGAGCCTAATTTTGATGCGGCTCCTAGACAACCCTTTCCTCAAGGCATTGTCCCTATTAGTCAAGATCTTCAGCCCCATTGATTGCTTTGATCCGACATCAACTATTTTGAATAGACACCTTATGATGTAGTGCCCTATTCTCCTTGCTAAATTCCTAATCGTATAGCTCCGGGTAGTTTGCTAAATCTTTCGTATAGCTCCGAACATGGGCTCTCCTATTCCCACTAGTGTTTCTTTATGATCGTGCCTGTAACTTCGGCTGCCCAATCATCTTCAACTTTAATCTTACGTCGGTTCCTTCGCCTTCAGCTTTTCACTAAGCCTGGCTACTCCGTAACGCAAGTGAACTCTAACCCTATCCGAGGGGAGCTCTACTTCGTTCCATGACTCCATATGCGATGGCAACAAAGGTTTGTATTTGACCGCCTTCTGGAGTGTGTTGAGTTTTCTTTAAACCAGAACCCTAACCGGTAGCGCGCAAGGCGCTGAGTTGAGAAAGTTTTGCTGTCCTCATTGAGCGGGATTGCTTTCGCTAGCGGTCTTTATGGCGCCTGCTTTTCCATGTGCGTCCGTGAATTCCTTCTAAAGCGCTGTGAGCAACAATCAAGCAAGCATGCCAGGCGCTACAGGGCTAAATAAGGTCGAGACGCGTTTGAGGTATTGTTTTCCGTCATTCCCCTTTGACGATGAGAAGTGTTGAAAGACAGTGAGGCCCAGAACAAGTGCCCCTGTTGCCTTTATGATTCTAGGTTGAGAGCTCTATTTCCACGATCGCGCCCTCGACGACATCGCACTCTTTCCAGGTCTTTCCTGTGGAGTCGACATGACGTTTACTCGTCTTGCAGTTTTTTTCCTGCTTTGTTTATTTCTTGACATTCGCTATCCAGAGTGGGAGCTGGCGCTCAACCTTCAGTGGCATAGTCGAAGTCTTTTCCTAGTCCATTATTTCTCTATGCATTGACCTTCGCACGAGTGGTCTTTGTGGCGCCTGCTTTTCCATGTAACTGGGCTCTGTGCTGCCCCGCAAGTGTGATGCTGTCGTTTGTAATGTCAGGTGGGATTTGGTTTCCTGGATTCGTTTTGTTATTCATATTTCTGGCTGAGCCTTATTCTTTTGACTCCTCCACCAGTTCCTTCTAGCTATGCTCATCGTTGGCACTTCGCTAGTTCATTGGGACAGGACATCATCATCCTTCCCCCCAGGTTCACGCTCCGTAAATTCTAGAGCCATGATCAAAACGATTTGTGATCCCTTTCCTGTCGACTCCTTTTGGTCGATAGTACTGACATGCATCCACACTGCTTCTTTGGTACTTTATTTAACGTCGCAAACCTACGACATGAACAAGGGTCTTTATTTCTTCAATCTATTCCAGGCCCTCCACCAGACATAGATCTGTTCTTTCGGCTTCTTCTTTTGTTGCCTATAGATACTCCTCAGTTTGGGAGTACTGTTGTCTGTTCATCTGTAACTATCCATCCCGGCATAGTTACTGCCCAATGTGGTCCAGTTGCGCCCACACTTGAGTTTTCGATTTGGTCGGTATGTCCGCAAGCTATCAAAATATGTGTGCCCGGCAATTCGCCTCACTATCTTTGTGCCAAGTTATCAACCCGAAATCAGGTAGGGTTGCTTGTACAGGGAGTGTGTGAGGAACTTTGTATCAGCCTTGATACACAACGTAAATCGAGTTTCTTCACTCGTTCCTGAGCTCTTCCGCAATAAAGGTATACTAAACCCAGGGCGCGTCTATGGTCTCCTGCCTATGCTTCACCCCAGCGAACTAGTATTCTCGTCCTTTACTGTTTGTAGCCTACCCAAGCTTGGGTTTGTCGCCAGGCCCCTGTGGGCGTATTGAGGACACTTAAACAGTGCCCGTTGACAGTGGTCTGTCGAATTCGAAGTCGCTGACGGCCCTGGGATAATCAGGATACAACCGTCCAAGTATGCTGTGGTCGACGTCGACAACGGTTCCGGGATAATCGGATTACAACCGTCAAAGATAGAAACTAGGCCGTTGAATGTCTCTTGCAGCTACGAGCGGCGTGCTTGGTGCTAGACAGCTAACAATGGGGTAGAGAATAAAGACTCAAGATTATGTTACGAGCTCCCACTCATAAACAAAACCCAGAAGCCTCGCAGAGTAGACTGATTAGTCTGGAGACGAAACACAGACTATATTCCAAGCCCTATGATACTACAAGAATGGTTCTACTAGAGAGAACTAACTCCTAGTGAGAGAGAAACCATCTTGAGTCTTAAGGACTCAAGACTACAATCGTCCGACTTTTTATATACTGCTAAAGGAAACCCCCTGGTACCTCCCTTAGACCAACAACACTCCTAATGTGTTACAGCGCCCATCCCTATTGTCAGGCGCATGTTTCATGCGGGCGCATATGAGCGCGATCCTCCCGCAACGACTTTATCCTTTACTGGCTGCCTTTAGCCAAGCCTAGACCTTCGTGGACTCTCCTAGACTTTCCCGACTCTCGGTGCTCATCAGCGCGCATTTATCCTTCTATGCCGCTTAGCCTATTCTGTACTCATGCCTTCTCCTGGCTATTGAGTTTATTGTCGGTGTCTGTGTCCAATGTCCTATCGGCTGACTGTTCCTTCTTGGCATATGCCATGAGCGCTAAGTATGAGCGCTGCCTCGTGTCTGTCGCTATGCGGCCTTTCCGCTATTGGTCTGATGACCTTCTCCCTGTACCATTATCTTTGGGTTCATCTGAGCTATGCCCTGTCTGGACTCCTCTGGACCCTTCATAGACCTGTCGCCTAGAGCCGCCATTGCTGCACGCTCTTTGTATAGCTAAATGATCCTTGGTCTTGGTCCCGCGATGGCTGTATCCATATATGTCCTGGTGGCTATGCTCCTTGACTAATACCTTCCCTCGAGTCCTTGTATGGCAGGTGCTGAGCTAATCCTTCATAGGGGCTCCTGTGGCTGTGTCCATAATGACTTTGGCCTCCTATGCCTGCGCGCTCTCGGCCCTGTCCGGCCCTATAGCTATTCCCATGCCATATCCTGATAGTGACTCGTGACGCTGACATAACGCGCCCGTAACGATAGGGGTGTCACCCTCCTTCCTAGTATACTGATGGCTCCTTGTCCGGCCATCGTCTTGTAATCTTGTGAGCGCTTCCATGTCTTGATGCACGCGAAGTGTTGCCCTAGTCTCCTATGACAGTCTCCTACTGTCTTATATCCTCCTATGGCGGTCTCCACCCGCCAGAATAAAAATTTAAAAATGTTCGTTAGGATCCATTCCTAACAGCTTTCCTTTGTCGTCGGTTGTAATTTGTTTGGGTGTTCTACACCGCCATGCCGGATGTCCTGTTTTTCCACACTTTGGGCATGTAGCCTTCCGCCAGCACTCTTTTTCTAAGTGTCCTTGTCCTTTGCAATAGGAGCAGACTTTGGCATTCCTTGTGTTGACGTCCATAGCATTAGGATCCGATCGACTTCCGGATGCAACTGGTGTGGGTGCTCTGTATTGCCACTGTGGGTGACCATTATGAGCCGGGGCTCGTTCTTTGTACTCCTGCCTTTGTGCAGGGAATCCATAAGCCTCATTGGCTTTGCGATATGCTCTAGCGAGCGCCATGACCCTTGTCTGGATCTGGTGAAGAGTGGCATTCTCTGGTAGCCCTCCATATCAGATTAACTCTCTGCCCAGTGCTGGATTAAGATGGTTTTGGAACTGTGAGATCAGAGCTTGATCGTTCCAATCGGTCAACGAGGTGAGGGAGTTGAATTTGATGATGTAATCTTCTACAATCATTGTTCCCTGCTGTAGTTTTAGTAGTGCCTTGATGGCCTTTTCCTTTGTTTCGGTAGACATGAAGAACTCATGCATCTGAGTTTTGAAATCTACCCAGTCTGTGAAAGGAAATTGATGTTCCAAGGGTTGTTGAACCCATGCTCGATCATTGTCGGTTGATTGTCCAGTGTTGAGCTGTGTCCAATCCAACTCTGCACTCCAACCACTGGTTTCCTGTTTGTCTTGAAACTCCTGCAGCACTTCCTGGAAAGCTTTGAGTTTCACCCCGCTCCAGTCAGCTGCTCTGTTTCCTTTTCCGCCCTTAATTCTATACAAGCAGATTGAGACTTTTCACCACTCCTCTGTTTCATTGGCCAACATGAAGTATGTTTCCATCTGTTGCAGCCATCTGTCCACCGTGCGGGGGTCCCCTTCATAGAACGCAGGCATTTCTGCCTTGGTAAGAGGTCCTGGTTCCCGACGGTTGGATCGTTGGTACTCGTTGATCATTGCAGCAAGAGCTTGTCCAGTGCTGGTGATGGCTCGCTGTCTCTCCTCTGCTTGTTGATGGATTTCGTCTTCTCGTGCTGCCACTGCTGCTGCTGGCTGTGTGGAAGGTAATGGCTCAATTGTCTGGGTGTCCTGCCATGATTCCCTCCAGCCCATTACTGTGTGATAGGCATGGGTAATCATGTCGACAGTGAGTCTGAAAGTTCCAGCGCCAACTCAGTGTGACCCATATCCCTGCCACATCATGGCTTTCATCCACGGCCATCCACCAGGTTCTCCTGAGACCCAGATGCAATGCCACATGCAGTTGCATCCTTTGGTTTGTCTCCAGTATATGGGTCGGTGTTCATCCATGAGTTCTGGATCCCATCCGTAAATCTCCCTGATCGTGGGATAGGCTGGCCATTTATATGAATTCCAGTATTGTCATTTTACCAGCCAAAGGTAACAGTATCCTGGGTGTTTTGGATGTAGCTTATTCTGTGCTTGTTCCGAGAGTCCCGGTCTCTCATTTTGTAAACATGGATCTATTTCTACTACAGCTGCCACTGCGTCTGAGCGCACTGGTTGTTCTAGTAGCTCCTCTCCATTGTCCTCTTGTAGGCTTATGATTTCGCCTACTTCAGGGTCAGTTGTTTGTTCTGCCCCAACTCGTAATTCTTTGTGGCCACTGGTGAGCAATATCTCCACCATGTCCCATCCATTGACGTCAGCCATTTCTAGGCCGACATGTACTATGTCGGTTCGTTCTGTGGCAGTCCACCTTGTATGAACTTCCTCGTTTCAGAATTCCGCCTCCATTTCCCATATGGCCGCAATTGTAGGATAGGCGGGCCATTCATACTTATTCCAGTACTTGGGTTTGATAAGGTTGAGGTAACAGAATCCTGGTACCGATGATGCAAGTTCTTCTGGTATGGGACCCATGTGAATAGTCCACCAGAAGCCTGGTGATATGTTCCCATTTATTGCATGCATCCATGCATTCCAATCCTCATGACTCATGGTCATGCCTTTGTGCTCGTACAGTTCCTGTATGTGGTGCTGGCACTGTAGTTTTTCCATAGCTATCTTGTATCATCGGATAGCTTTGTCGCCATCGTTTATCAATATGAGCCACTGGTTATATTTTGATGAGACCAGGGCTAGCCAAATAGGGTTGGAGGTGTCATTATTGTATTGGACCTCCAATAATTCCATGAGTGTGCGGTATTCTCTTTCTGCTTTCCACATAGCGCATTCTGCTCGTAAAACTGCATGAGTGGCGGCTTGTTCCATAAGAAGGGCCTCCCAGGCTTCCTTCTGTTCCAACTCCTCTGCGGCTTCTCGTTGCCTGAGGAGTGACTGTGCTTGAGCGTGCTTGAGTCATCGTGACTCTTTCCGGTGTTTCCAATACAACCGGACATGATTGTCATAGTGGCAAATGATAGTGTCACCAATAAATTCTCTCGGTCCTGTTGTGACTGTATTGCTGATGGTAACCCAGTCTGCCTCAAAGATGCACCCAATCTCTGAGAGTGTTGCCTGGGTGTAAGGTAGTATATATGTAAATGTGCACTGCATTGCGCTAATCATGTATGTTGAAGCTGTAAAAGAACCTTCAACCAATTTCAGGCCCTCCACTGACAACTGGTCCATTCTATCGGCTGTCCAGTTTGGAATCTGCGCCTGTCAATGACGTCTCTTGGGAAACAAGAGAGATAACGTCTGCTGTATCGTGGGTCTGAAAGCTATCAATTTACATGTGCCTGGCAGTTCGCCTCAATGTCCTTGTGCCAAGTTATCAACCCGAAATCAGGTAGGGTTGCTTGTACAGAGGGTATGAGAGGACTTTGTATCAGCCTTGATACACAACATATATCGAGTGTTTTCACTCATTCCTGAGCTTTTCGGCAATAACAGTGTACTACACCCGGGGCACGTCTGTGGTCTCCTGCCTATGCTCTCCCAGCAATGCTAGTACTCTCATCTGTTACTGTGTGTAGACTACCCAAGTAGGGTTTGTTGTCAGGCCCAATGGGGTGTATTGAGGATCTCTTGTTCAAGACCTGCTGACAGTGATGTGTCGATATTGATGTCGCCTGGAGAGGATGCGGGCTATGCGATTACTTCCTCTCAGAAAGAAACTAGGCCGTTGGCGCTGTGAGCAATGATGAGCAAGGCATGCTTGGTGCTGTAAGACCAATGGGGTAGAGTAATAAAGACTCTAGATTATGTTGGGGATGACCTAAACACAACCTCAAGACTTCAGAGAAAGGGTGGCTTGTTCAGCCAGAGAAAGGACAAGACAAGACTAAGCTTGTTGCTCAAGAAGAAGTGTCTAGGACACAAACTATCTAGAGTCTTAGGGACTTGCTACCTAAGACGACAACCCTTATATACTGCTCCCCTGGTCTGTGTGCAGACATTGCGCAGCTAAAGTCCCTCAAGCCGGGATCAATGCACAGCAGCCGACCTGTGCCCATCTGACCTTATCTGGAGATATCCTCCCACACCAACACTCTGTCCTTCCATATGCGGCCACACTTATTGTTATGTGTCTCGGCCGATTCTCACATACGCCGGTACCTAGTCATCGGTACATCTCGGCATTCCCATGTCACCCCTCAGGCGCCATGCTGCTCATGTATCCTATCATGGCATAGGCCCATCATTGGGCCATCCTTCCTGTCAGCACTCGGTCTATACCCATAGCCAATGCTGACCTAACCTCCTTCCATATAAGGGTTGTAGTCCTAACATAGTCTGTCCCTGCGACCAAGGTATCGTCTGAGTCCTGTATCTAAACATTTGAGTGAAGATGAAAAGGTAAAAAGAAAAGAAAAATAGGTTCTGACTCCCCAAGACTGTATCTTCATAACCGTCATTAGTGTTGTTACTGTGAAAATTGAACTGGATGAGGTATGCTCATAACAGAAATAACCTCGCAGGGGATGGCAGTCTTGTTTAGAGATAATGTGTTCTGGGAGCATGGACTCCCGAGGAAAGTGATCAGTGACCAAGGGCCTCAGTTTGCCTCAAAGTTTATGGATGATCTTTATGGAATGCTGGGAATCAAAGCCAACAGGTCAATGGCTTACCACCCCCAGGCGGATGGACAGACAGAGCGAGTAAATCAAGAACTAAAGGAATTCTTGACAATCTTCATCAATAACAGGCAGGACAACTGGAGTGACTGGTTGTCTGTGGCACAATTCTGCCACAATGACCGAGTACACATGGCAACAGGGTTCACCCCCTTCTTTATGAACTATGGCAGGCACCCCAACAAGGGGTTGGATCCAACCTACGCCCCAAAAGCAGTGGTGGTTGAACAGTTGGCAAAAGAACTTGAGGAAGTACACACCAAAGCAAAGAAGGCATTGGAAAAGGCAGCTCAGGTCATGAAGGAGTGCTATGACACACATCACTGACAGGCAGTCAAATATAAGCTGGGTGACAAAGTCTACCTCAGTATGGAAAACTTACCAACAATTCAAGCAACTAAGAAGCTCAATGGAAAGTTTGTTGGACCTCTGGAAGTTATAACTAAAGTAGGAGAGTCAGCCTACTGTTAGGATCGATGCCCTTGGTTCGTTATCGAGTCAACAATGACGACTAGAGTCTCGGTCTAATCCCAGTCACTGGACAAGAATGCTGTTCGACGTCGTGCTAGGCAGCGACAAAGATAGCTCGAGCGATAGAGAGGACAAGAGCAAGAGGGTTGTTCAGTAAAGGACAATACTCGATTAAGTTGGAACTGAAGTACTACGGTACATACAGGGGGTTTATATACTGCCTAGAGAACAATGAAGAAGTATAAAAGGAAGTGAAACGAGGGGCAGTCCAGGTAGACGAAACAAGTATCAAAGCGTAGCGACGAAGTGAAGAAAGGCTATTGTAGCAAGTAAGCGTAGGAAAGAAAAGTTGTAACATTACCCCCTCCCTATGCGAGAAGTCACCGACTTCTTAAGGCCATCCTTGAGTTGTCCAGGCATGGTCCGCTCTAGACTCGTACCAGTGGACGATGTTTTCGACATCCTTTTGTGCAGTGTCTATGTGCCATCATATGGAGTCGAGGGTGACTTTCAATTGACGAAGTTCTCGGAGTGCTAGATCTCGTTTGGCATAGGTCATGGCGTTGGGGTCGGTGGTGAGAGTGAGTCCTACGAGGGCTCCAAGTGGGGCGGAGAGGTCCCGGAGATTGGCTGTAACATACAAGGCTTCCAGAGAGGCGGCGGCGACGAGGGGGTTCGATCTGGGGATAGGTGTGGGGGTGACTTCTTCTTCGATGGGTGGCTCCTCGGCGAGTTCGGGCGGGTGAATGTGTAGGTCGTCGTCGGCATAGATCGCTGTTTCGGTTTCGACGAAGATTTCGAGGGGTGGTGTGAAGACGTCGAATTCGGGGATTTTCTCGGGACAAGAATAGGCGAGAATGAGGGTGGCGAGGAGGGTGGCGAGGATGAGTCCTCCGATGAGGGCAGAGGGGATGAGAGCAGAGATGAGGGCAACGAGGATGGCAACAAGCGAGAACATTTTTGTATCTGCGGTGTTGATTGGAAGGCCAGGAAGCAGGAATCTCATTCTTTTATAGGTTGACTTCGTCGGAATATTCCACGTCCCAGAATGAATCGTCTGCGTCCATAGAGAGGATGTCTCGTAAAAGTTGATCGGCCGATGCTTCTGGTCTGGGAGTGTTAGGTCGCGTGGGAGGTCTTTCAGCTAAATATGGTTCGTGTAGTGGTCTAGGTGGGATTCGATGTGTAATCGTTCCATGATCTGTGTGATGAATGATGCCCGTGATCATTGGGTATCCAGGTTCCCATTCGAAATCATGGTAGTGAGGCGGTGGCGGCGGATTCGGGTATGGAGGTGGTATCCCTCCATGTGGGATGTATAGGTAGTGCGGGGGTAGGTTAAAGTTCGGCGGTCCACTGGATGGGAAATTGATTTTGTCTGGGAATAGTGCCTCTGTTCGGCGTAGGCAGGTCACTCCCGCCGCTTCCAGGTCTCTTGTTCGATCAATGATCCATAAGGTTAGTGCTCTTCGTGCTTGTCTGACGTGGTGATCTCTGCTGAGGACGTTGGTTGGTGTCTGGGAGTCGGGGCTGATCTGTGTCTTATATACTGGGTATAGTGACGGTACTTTTGTTTGGTAGAGCAGGATTTTGCGTATTTCAATGAAGGCTGTTCCTATTGCGCGTCGTCCTTGGTGAGGATGGGTTCGATTAGGGAGTTGGATGATTAGGTGTCTAAGTTTTGGGATAGATTGTCTGGGAGAGAATCGGGAGTAGGGGGAAGCGATGTTTTTTGTATGTCTAGTATTCTGTCTGAGGATCTGTTTGTTGCGATACTGGACCATGGTTTTCATAGCAGGTCTCGGCGGTTCTTATATGCTCTAAGGATGTCCGCAGCATTTTTCAGATTTGTTTCAGGTTCCCATGAGTTTTCGTTTGGTCCATACCCTTTCCATTTGACTAGATATTGATAGCTGGTTCCTCGTTTTCTGTGTGTGATGATTGCTTCTATTTCAAACTCTTCTTGTCCGTTGATGAGATCAGGGGGTGGTTTCATGAAGTTTGGTCCATGCGCCATTGTTTCCTTATACGGGGTTAACAATGTAGTATGAAACACAGGGTGGATGCGCCATTGTTTGGGGAGTTTCAGTTTGTAGGTGACAGGTCCTATCACTTGTTCAATTGTGAAGGGTCCTTCTCTTTTGGGCGCTAGCTTCCTCGACTCATAGGGTATTCGGAGGTTTCGATTTTCGAGCCAGACTTTGTCTCCCTTCTCGAATCTGATACTCTTGTCTTTTGTTCTGAGCGCTACCATTTGTCTAGCGAGTTCGTGTGCAGCGAGTGCTTCTTCTCTAGCTTTTTGTAGCGTTCGTAGTCGGTTCTCAGCTGCTGGGGTCGTCATGGGGAATGCGGCTGTAGGAATAGCGACCGGGTCTATCCCATACATTAGCTGAAACGGTGATGCTTTGATTGTATCATGGTGTCGGTTATTGTGAGCGAATTCCGCAATTGGCAGTAGCGATTTCCATCTGTGTGGTTCGTTTGTGCAGAACATTCGGAGGTAGACTTCTAGTTCCTGATTGACTCGTTCTGTCTCGCCATCTGTCTGGGGATGGTAGGCTGTGCTCATTCTGTGGTTTATTCCCAGCGCTTTTCCTATTTCTCGGAATACTTTAGACGCGAACTGCGGTCCTCTGTCAGATATGAGGATATCCGGTAAACCGAATCGTTTGAAGTTTTCGTTTATGTATAGATCCGCGGTCCCTAGTGCGTCGATCGTTTTGTGACAAGGGGAAAAGGTTACCCCCTTTGTAAGTCCATGGTCCACCGTGACCATGATTGAGTCGAAGCCGTCAGCAATTGGTAGGTCTGTGATGAAGTCAATTGTGACTTGTTGGAAGGGTCGGGTGGCATTAGATTTGATCGGTTGTAGGGCAGGGGTGTTGGGGTGAGTGTTTACTTTCATTTGCTGGCAGAGCGCACATCCTTCGATCCATTCTCTGGTATGCTTGTTCATTCCGGGCCACCAGTAGTTTCGTTTGAGTAATTCTAGAGTTTTAAATCGTCCAGGGTGCCCAGATGTAGGTGATTCATGCGTTAGTTTAATGAGTTGAGTGCGCAATCCATCCTGATCGGGTATGTAGGTTTTCCCTTGGTAATGTATGATGTGGTCGACATATGTCCAGTCTTGCAGCTTTGATTTTATTGGTGGCGCTCGATGATTTTGGATTACTTCAACTAGTATTTGTCCAAAGTCGTCTTTAGTCATGCCTTTGCGCAACTTCTCTGCTAGGTCGTCTGCTATAAGCCTGATGAATCGTTCGGGTGGTAACACAGTGGTTTCTTCCGGGGTGTCATCCATTCCAACGTGGTCTGGTCATCGAGATAGGGCGTCTGCTTCAAACATCTTAGTTCCAGGGACGTGCTCTATTCAAAGGTCAAATTCGCTTAAGAAGGAGGACCATCTGGCTTGTCTGGGGGTAAGGCGTTGTGGGGTTCGATAAAAGGATAAATTCTTGTGATCGCAATGGACGATAGTGGTATGAGGTGATCCATGAAGAAGGTGTCGCCATGCTGCGAGTCCTTTGACGATTGCCAGTAGTTCCCTGTCATAAATCTGATAGTTTTGCTCTGTCGTGGTCAGGGCGTGTGAAATGAAGCCGCAAGGGTGCAGGAGTCCAGCTTCATCGGCTTGTTTCAGTACTGCTCCTGTTGCTTTATTCGAGGCGTCAGTTTGCAGGATGAATGGTCGGGTGATATCTGGCATTCGGAGTACAGGGGCCGTTGTAAAGTGTTTCTTTAGGTTATTAAATGCCACCTGTCGTTCTGGTGTCCAGAGGAATGCTTCATTTTTTTTTGTGAGATCAATAAGTGGTCGAGCGAGGGTTGCGAAGTTTCCAATGAATCGTCGGTAGAAATTCCCAAATCCTAGGAAGGATTGTACATGCTTGACCGTTGTTGGTGTCGGCCAATCTGCTATTCCTGCCAGTTTGATCGGGTCCATGGTTATCTCTCCGGGTCTAATGATCATTCCAAGGAATTCGATTTCCTGAGTGCAGAACTTGCATTTTTCAAGTTTGAGGAATAAGTCGTTTTCTTTTAGTCATTCTAGGACACGTTTTGTCCGAGTTTCTAAGTCTTTGGGTGTTGTTCCACATATTAAAATGTCGTCCATGTAAATGATTAACCATCCTTCATTGATCATGTCTTGGAAGTATTCGTTCATCATTGTCTGGAAAGTGGACGGGGAATTGCATAGGCCAAAGAACATGACTGTTGGTTCGTATAGTCCTTTGTTCGTTATGAAGGCTGCTTTCCATTCATCTCCTTCTTTTATCCGAACGTTGTTGTATCCCCATCGGAGATCTAGTTTTGTGAAATATCGTGCGCCGGATAGTTTGGTCATTAGGTCAGGGATCAATGGTAGTGGGTATGCGTTTTTTATTGTCCATTCGTTCAGGTATTGGTAGTCTTGACATGGCCGGAGCGCTCCGCTTTCCTTTTTTGCGACGAAGAAGAATGGCGAGGCTTGTGGGGATTTGGATGGTCTGATGTATCCTTTAGCTAGCTGTTCTGTGATCCATTCGTCGAGGGATGATTGCTCTTTTATCGATAGTGGATAAATTTTGCTGACTTTTGGGGTAAATCCGGCTTTGAGATCAATTGCGTGATCCCATGTGCATCTGACTGGGAATCGTTCCGAAGGTGCCTTTTCGAAGGTAGATTTCCATCCTTGATACTCGTCTGGCAGCGTTGTTATGGTTTCTTTGCGTAGCGTATGTTCTAGTGCCTGTGATGCCGAAGTTTTAACCCTGATCCAGTATTCGTCGATTTCCTGATCCAGGTTTCTTTCTATCTGTTTTGTCGGTTTGTGTTGGTGATCGAGCTCAAGGGTCCGTTCCTTCCAGTTTATTGTTGGGTTGTGTTTTTCTAACCAGGGGAGTCCGAGTATAAGTTTTTGATCTCCCAGTTTAGTGATTAGGAAGCTTGTTTCGATTTGTAGCTTTTCGATGTGGTAGGGAATCTTGACTTTATGTGTGATCATTCCATTTAGGTTTACTGTTCCATCGGCGTTTTTAACTCATATTGGTTGAATTAGTGGTTTCTTGTTCATGTTTTTTGTTATAGTTTCGTCAATGAAGTTTCCTTCTGCTCCGCAGTCAACGAGGGCAGATATCTCAGCGGGTAATTCGGGCGATTGGACAGTTATTGAGAGTCGTTGATTATTATTCGATCTTACTATTACAGAGTCGAGTGCTAACTGTCCATAATCGTTCTTGGAGGTTCCAACCGCTTTCTGGTTCCTCCGCTTTAAAAACCCTCGGTTTCTAGGTCAGTGAGGAGAGCTTCTCGTTCCTCTGTGCTGAGCGCTGCAATCATAGTGCGAATTTTCTTAGCATCATTATCCTCAGTGATTGTTCTGGTGAATCGTCCTGAAGGGGGCGGGTTCCTGGTAGTATCTTTCTTTGGGCAGTTTCGGGATAAGTGACCGATGGTTCCGCATCTGAAACATTTCCCAGAACGCATGTATTCTTCTCGTTGCCCATCAGTAAGGCGTCCGGTTTGTATGGCATGGATTGTTTTAGGTCCCCCTGTTTTATTGAATCGACGCCCTGTATCAGTTTTTCCTAATGCTTTCATCGTTTCCCATGCTGCATTGAGTTGTTCCGCTTTTCTGTAGGCGTCTGTGATGGTTTTAAAGTCGCCTTGTCCTTCAAGGATCTTGGCAGCAATGGTGGTTGGTAGGCCTCGGACGAATGCCTGGAGTTGGGTGGTAATTCCGGTCAGTCCGGAGGATCCTATGAGCATTCTAAATTTTCGGACGTAGATCAGGACAGTGATCTCTCCTCCAACTCGTAATTTAGTGAGCTCATTTAGTGCCCTAACTGCAGTATTGACTTCTCCCCAGTCGTCGAGGAATCGTTTGACGAAGGTGTCATAGTTTTCCCAAGTAAGTCCGTCTTTTTCATCCAGTTGGTCGCGGATTATTTCTTTCCAGTCATCTAGTTCCTTTCCTAGACATTGGAGGACGTATCTGATTTTCTTTTCATGTTTCCCTTCATAGTTGTGGGCATTTATTGCAAAGAAATCGCTAAACCAGTTGATGAATGATTTAGCTTCGGTCCGATCTCCTGTAAAAATTCGTGCTGAGACTGGTTTGATGTCTCCTCTAGGGGCATCGGTGGTTTCAGTGTTAGTTGCCATTTGTTTTGTGTCGGTTTCGGCGTCTGTTTCAGGTCTCGGGTTTTCTAGTTCGTATTCGATTTGTTTTTGTTCCAAAAAGGTGTTCCACCCTACTATGGATGTTTCGGAAAGAGAGTAGTATGGATCAGTGCCGTCAAACTCGAATTCCGCGTCGCAGTACTCTTCCCACCAAAGGGTTTCTTTGGGTCTTTCGAAATATAATTCTGGTTCTTCTTCTGGTTCTTTTTGTTCGTTTCTCCACTCAACCCAAAGCTTTCCAGGTAAAGAGTGTTCGTTTCCTTCAATGTAATCCCCTTCGAAGTATTCGTCAGATACTGGGGTGTTCCTATTCTTTCCTACTCCTCGAAATTCCCAACGTTTATTTAATGTCGAGAAAAAGAGCTCTTGTCCTTCTAGATAGTATGTTCCTCTAAAGAGAAAGGAATCGTTCAGTGGCCTCTGGTTAGAGAGTCTGGTTTCGGGTCGTTTCGGATCTATATTGTCTAGCTAGTGACGATGCACTAAGCGGTTCAGTGAGTTCCAACTTGTGTTAGGATCGATGCCCTTGGTTCGTTATTGAGTCAACAATGACGACTAGAGTCTCGGTCTAATCCCAGTCACTGGACAAGAATGCTGTTCGACGTCTACCTCAGTATGGAAAACTTACCAACAATTCAAGCAACTAAGAAGCTCAATGGAAAGTTTGTTGGACCTCTGGAAGTTATAACTAAAGTAGGAGAGTCAGCCTACTGTTAGGATCGATGCCCTTGGTTCGTTATCGAGTCAACAATGACGACTAGAGTCTCGGTCTAATCCCAGTCACTGGACAAGAATGCTGTTCGACGTCGTGCTAGGCAGCGACAAAGATAGCTCGAGCGATAGAGAGGACAAGAGCAAGAGGGTTGTTCAGTAAAGGACAATACTCGATTAAGTTGGAACTGAAGTACTACGGTACATACAGGGGGTTTATATACTGCCTAGAGAACAATGAAGAAGTATAAAAGGAAGTGAAACGAGGGGCAGTCCAGGTAGACGAAACAAGTATCAAAGCGTAGTGACGAAGTGAAGAAAGGCTATTGTAGCAAGTAAGTGTAGGAAAGAAAAGTTGTAACACCTACAAATTAAAAATCCCAGTGTCCTGGAAGGTGTACAATGTCTTTAACGAAGTCCTTTTAAAGCCATACAAGGAACTGGTGTTTCCTAAACAAAAGGCGAAAGCGGCAGTGCACAAGGACATGCAGATGGTGGAAGAGTCCCAGGAGGATGAATACGAGGTTGAAGAAATCATAGACAGTCACGTCGGGGGACGTGGAGGAGGGAGATTGGAATACCTCATCAAATGGAAAAACTATCCAGTGGAAGAGTCCACCTGGGAACCAGCAGGAAATGTCGCCAATGCACTGGTGAAGGTTAAAAAGTTTCATAAAGAAAATCCGAATGCACCGAAACTCATTAGAAACCTAAAAAATGGAAAGGTGTACATCCAATTCACAGAAACAATCCCTCGACAAAACCCTAGTGCACCAAGGCACAAACAAAGTCAGGGGACTCATTGGAAGGATAGGCAGAAACTATTTGGCTGGGACAATGGTCATTTTGGACCAAAATATCTGGAAAATCTGGAGTGCAGATGGCACACATGGAAGGGAATGTGAGCGGCAATTCAAGAATTGCCTGACAATACTGATGGGACGTTCTCCAGAGATCTGGAGCATGGCAGGCAGGTAAAACCCGTGCTTAATTTCCCAAAGAAGATAGATATGGAGGAGCCAGAGGAGGAATGAAAGGCTCAGGAGCGTGATACAGCAGAACTTGCCAAGAAAATCTTGAAAAAACCAGCAAAGGTGATGGCTGCTAAGGAAAGCAGTGAGTTGTAACTTGACTGACAGAGGCAGATAGTGGGTGTGGCATGCCAAAAGAGAAAGGTGGTGAAATTCAAAACCACAGTAGAAGAAGTCAAGGACATCGACTCAGAGAAAATGGGGCTCATGCCCAAGGAACAATGCGAGCAGCTAGACCACTTTTATGAATGGATGAAGAAGGATCCACACTATGTGGACTCAGCTACTTCGGCCTCTCGGGATGCAAGACCTTGAGGGGGGGGGTGATGTTATGAGCATACCCCATTTATTCATTTTACAGTAACAACAATGATGACATCTATGAGGATATGGATGCAAGGAGATGGACTACAGTTTTCTTTTCTTTTTCTTTATCTTACTTTATAGGATTGATACAATACAAGGGCTGGATGGCAGGACTTGGAGCAGGATGCCTATGTGATACTATAGCCCTTATTTGGAAGGTGGTTAGGTCAGCATTGGTTATAGGACATACCAAGTGCTGACATGGAGGACAGCCTGATGATGGGCCTAGACCGCAACTCAAACCAAGGTCTAGATGACCCAGAGGGATGGAACAGAAATGGCTGAAGGTGCAGTACAATAAGATGCTGCTGTATGGAGAAGGCGACTGTGGATTGGTCAGGCGGGCGCTGCCCTTAGCTCAGCGCTCATGAGCGCTGACACAACACTAGCCAAGTATGGAAGGACAGGCAATTGGTGTGGGAGGAATATCTCCAGAGTGGTATGATGGGCGCAGATCAGCTGCTGTGCATTGATCCTGGCATGAGGGACTTTAACTGCGTGCTGTCTGCGCACAGACCAGGAAGAGAGTTTATAAGGGCTGTAGTTTAGCATAGTCAGTCCCTAAGACTCTAGATAGCTTTTGCATCCTAGACACTAGCTATAGAGCAATTGTATCGCCTTTGGCTGAACAAGCCGACACTTGTGGGATTCTTAGGTTGTGTTTAGGGTGCTCCTAACATTTCCCAGGTAAGTCCATCCTTTTCATCCAACTGATCATGGATTATCTCTTTCCAGTCATCCAGTTCCTTTCCTAAGCATTGGAGGACATATCTTATTTTCTTCTCATGCTTTCCTTCATAGTTGTGGGCGTTTATGGCGAAGAAGTCACTAAACCAGTTGATGAATGATCTGGCTTTGGTTCGATCTCCTGTGAAGATTCGCACTGAAACTGGTTTGATATCTCCCCTTGGGGTATCAGTGCTTTCGGTGTTGGTTGCCATTTGTTTTGCATCTGTTTCAGTGTCTGTTTCAGGTTTTGGGTTTCCTAATTTGTATTCAATCTGTTTCTGTTCTAAAAAGGTATTCCACCTGGTTATAGCCTTTTCAGGGAGAGTGTAGTATGGGTCAGTTCCGTTGAAATCAAATTCGGTGTCACAGTATTCTTCCCACCAAAGAGTTTCTTTGGGTCTTTCAAAGTATAGTTCTGGTTCTTCTCCTGGTTCTTTTTGTTTGTTTCTCCACTCAACCCAAAGTTTTCCAGGTAGTGAGTTTTTGTCTCCTTCAGTATAATTCCCTTCAAAGTATTCATTGGATACTGGGGTATTCTTGTTCTTTCCTACTCCTTGAAATTCCCAACACTTATGTAGTGTTGAGAAAAAGAGCTCCTGTCCTTCTAGATAATATGTTCCTTTATAGAGTAAGGAATCGTTCAGTGGTCTCTGGTTAGAGAGTCTGGTTTCAGGTCATTTCAGATCTATATTGTCTGGCTAGTGATGATGCACTAAGCAGTTTGGTGAGTTCCAACTTGTGTTAAGGTTGATGCCCTCAGTTTGTTACAGAGTCAACAGTGACAACTAGAGTCTCAGTCCAATCCCAGTCAATGGACAAATTAGGCCTTGATGCTGTGCTAGACAGCAACAAAGGTAGCTCAAGCAGTTGTGGAAGGCAAGAGTGAGGAGATTGTTCAGATGAGAGCAATACTTGACTAAGTTGGAACTAAAGAACTATGATACATGTGTGGGTTTATATACTATCTAGAGAACAATGGAGAGGTATAAAAGGAAGTAAAACAGGGGTGAAACAGGCGGGTGAAACGAGTAACCAAGTATAGCAACAAAGTAAAGAAGAGCTGTTGTAACAAGTGGGCATTAGAGAAAGAAATTGTAACAGTATCCATGGAGATATAGACAATTTAATTTGATCATTGTTGAGGTGTACACATCATGACACTCACATTGTCTGGCATTGCTTTACATGCCTCTCTTGCATGCTTGATGCACTCCATCATTATACAGCTTAACATCCTTTCACCATGCCCTTCTACATTCAGTTAAGCAGTACCATTCCCTACAGTATATAAACCCAATAGCTAGACAGTCATACTTCAGTCTGATACACAAGACTGAGGTAAGACTTCCTTATACCCTTTTATATTTCCCTTACTCATTTTAACTTATCATAGAATATTATCTAGGTTCCTGTTTTAAAATAAATAAAAGATAAATAAAAATCAACAGTATCTCATCAAACTACCCTACAGATCCATTGTTGGTGGACTCATTTACCTCACCACTCACCAGATGCCAACAAATGGCTTACTGCTCACAAGGAAGAGCTGCAGTCCCTAAAAGACATGCAGGTATACAACCTCATACCATGTGAACAAGTCCCTGCCAACCAACATGTCAGAAAAGGCAAACCAGTCTTCTGCATTAAGTGCAACAAAAATGGCACCCCAGTTTGATACAAGATCAGGCATGTTTTCAAAGGTTTTGAGCAAATCTATGGCTGCAACTACACCAAAATGACCTCCCCTACAGCTCGAATGGAATCCTGGTGTCTTATCCTAAACATCACTGCCACCCTCAACTGGGACATACAACAAGTTGATGTGAAGACAGCCTACCTTTATGGCCTTCTCCCCAATGACAAAGTCCAGTACATGGAACAGCCACAGGGTTCCAAAGAGCCCAGGAAGGAAATGTGGGTCTGGCACCTGAAATGCAGCCTATGTATATGGGATGAAACAAAGCAGATGCATATGGAATCAAACCTTGCACAAAGCAATGACCTCCTGGCAGTTCAAATGGCTCACCCCCAACTTCTGCATTTATCACTGGCACACCAACCATGGCACTAGCATTGTTATAGTCCATGTTGATGACTTCTTACTTGCATCCAGCTCAAAAGCAGCAAACAAATTCATTAAAACCCAGATGTGAGAAAAATGGACCATAGCAGACCTCGGCAAAGCACAATTTTGTGTTGGCATGGCCATTTCCCAGGACCACACCAACTGCACAATTGCTTTGTCCCAAACAGCCCTCATTGACAAGCTCATCACCCAATTCAGACAAAACAATGCCAACCCTATCTCCATCCCAATGGACCCTGGCCTCAAGCTAAGCTGCCCAGACCTCTCTGTTCTGTCCAAGGAGGAGCAACAGTATCTCACCAAACTACCCTACAGATCCATTGTCAGTGGACTCATTTACCTCACCATCAGCACATGCCCTGACATCATGTACACAGTACAACAGCTCTCCCAATTTCTTGACTGCTACTCACTTGTCCATTGGCATGCTGCCATATGCATAGTACAATACCTCAAAGGCACTTGATTACTTCAATTAACCCTCAGAGGCAACAATGACATTAATCTCCTTGGTTTCAGTGATTCTGATTGAGCAAATTGTCCAGATACCAGATGCAGCATCAGAGGATACCCCTTCACCCTTGGAACTGGTTCAATCACTTGGAGCACCTGAAAATAAAAGACTGTAGCCACATCATCCTGTGAAGCAGAATACATGGCTGCTTTCAAAGCTACCAAAGAAGCCCTCTGGAACTGTCAAATCCTCAAGGCTGTCAACTTCCTGTCAAAAACAGCCACCACCATCCTCTGCAACAATAACCCAGCACAGAGCTTATCCGAAGACCCAACACTACACCCCCACATCAAACATATGGATATCAAATACCACTTTCTGCAGGAAAATGTCCACAATGACAATGTCCAGTTACAATATATATATCTACCAAAGGCAATGTCACTGATATACTAACAAAACCACTCAAATGACAAAAATTCATCCAGCTCCACAAGTTCCTAGGCCTATGTGATCCCATGCAAGTCTAAGGAGGAGTTCATGTTGTGCTGAGGAGAAGTGTTGAGGTGTACACATCATGACACTCACATTGTCTGGCATTGCTTTACATGCCTCTCTCATGTGCTTGATGTGCTCCATCATTATACAGCTTAATGTTACAATTTCTTTCTCTAATGCCCACTTGTTACAACAGCTCTTCTTTACTTTGTTGCTATACTTGGTTACTCGTTTCACCCGCCTGTTTCACCCCTGTTTTACTTCCTTTTATACCTCTCCATTGTTCTCTAGATAGTATATAAACCCACACATGTATCATAGTTCTTTAGTTCCAACTTAGTCAAGTATTGCTCTCATCTGAACAATCTCCTCACTCTTGCCTTCCACAACTGCTTGAGCTACCTTTGTTGCTGTCTAGCACAGCATCAAGGCCTAATTTGTCCATTGACTGGGATTGGACTGAGACTCTAGTTGTCACTGTTGACTCTGTAACAAACTGAGGGCATCAACCTTAACACAAGTTGGAACTCACCAAACTGCTTAGTGCATCATCACTAGCCAGACAATATAGATCTGAAATGACCTGAAACCAGACTCTCTAACCAGAGACCACTGAACGATTCCTTACTCTATAAAGGAACATATTATCTAGAAGGACAGGAGCTCTTTTTCTCAACACTACATAAGTGTTGGGAATTTCAAGGAGTAGGAAAGAACAAGAATACCCCAGTATCCAATGAATACTTTGAAGGGAATTATACTGAAGGAGACAAAAACTCACTACCTGGAAAACTTTGGGTTGAGTGGAGAAACAAACAAAAAGAACCAGGAGAAGAACCAGAACTATACTTTGAAAGACCCAAAGAAACTCTTTGGTGGGAAGAATACTGTGACACCGAATTTGATTTCAACGGAACTGACCCATACTACACTCTCCCTGAAAAGGCTATAACCAGGTGGAATACCTTTTTAGAACAGAAACAGATTGAATACAAATTAGGAAACCCAAAACCTGAAACAGACACTGAAACAGATGCAAAACAAATGGCAACCAACACCGAAAGCACTGATACCCCAAGGGGAGATATCAAACCAGTTTCAGTGCGAATCTTCACAGGAGATCGAACCAAAGCCAGATCATTCATCAACTGGTTTAGTGACTTCTTCGCCATAAACGCCCACAACTATGAAGGAAAGCATGAGAAGAAAATAAGATATGTCCTCCAATGCTTAGGAAAGGAACTGGATGACTGGAAAGAGATAATCCATGATCAGTTGGATGAAAAGGATGGACTTACCTGGGAAAATTATGACACCTTTGTCAAACAATTCCTCGAAGATTGGGGAGAAGTAAACACAGCAGTCAGGGTGCTAAACAAACTCACAAAACTATGAGTTGGAGGAGAGATCACCATTCCAATCTATGTCCAAAAATTCAGAATGCTCATAGGATCCTCTGGATTAACCAGAATCACTGCCCAACTTCAGGCCTTTGTTTGAGGTCTACCCACTACCATTGCTGCCAAAATTCTCGAAGGACAAGGCGACTTTAAAGCTATTACAGATGCCTACAGAAAAGCTGAGCAACTCAACACAGCATGGGAAATGATGAAAGTGCTAGGAAAGTCTGAAACGGCATTGATTCAATAAAACAGGAGGAGCTAAGACAGTTTATGCCATGCCAACTGGACGTTTGACTGATGGACAACAAGAAGAATATATGCTCTGGGAAGTGCTTCAGATGTGGAACCATTGGTCACTGATCCCAAAACTGTCCGAAGAAAGACACCACAAAAAATCCATCTCCTCCAGGATGATTCACCAGAACAATCACTGAGGATAACAATGCCAAGAAAATTTGTGCAATGATTGTGGCACTCAGCACTGAGGAACAAGATGCTCTCCTCACCAACCTCAAAACTGAGGGTTTTTAAAGCAGAGGAACCAGAAAGCAGTTGGAACCTCCAAGAACGATTATGGACAGTTAGCACTTGACTCTGTAATAGTAAGATTGAATAATAATCAACAACTCTCAATAACAGTCCAATCACCCAAATTATTTGCTGAAATATCTGCCCTTGTTGACTGTGGAGCAGAAGGAAACTTTATCAATGAAACCATAACAAAAACATTGAACAAAGAAGCATTAACCCGACCAATATGAGTCAAAAATGCCAATGGAACAGTTAATCTAAATGGAATGATCACACATAAAGTCAGAATCCCATACCACATTGGAAATCAGCAAATCGAAACAAACTTCCTGATCACCAAACTAGGAGACCAGAAACTTATACTTGGACTCCCCTGGTTAGAAAAACACAACCCAGCAATAAATTGGAGAGAATGGACCCTTCTGTTTGATCATCTAACCCCAGAAAAACCAATAAGATGAATAGTGAAGAACTTGGATCAGGAAATTAACAAGTACTGGATCAGGGTTAAAACTTCAGCATCACAAGCACTAGAACATACACTATGCAAGGAAACCCTGACAACTCTACCAGACGAATATCAGGAATGGAAATCTACCTTTGAAAAAGCAGCTTCGGAACAATTCCCAATTAGGCACACATGGGACCATGCAATTGATCTCAAAAATGGATTTATCCCAAAAGTCAGCAAGATCTATCCACTATCAATAAAAGAACAATCATCCCTCAATGAATGGATCACTGAACAGCTGGCTAAAGGATATATTAGACCATCCAAATCCCCACAGGCCTTGCCATTCTTCTTTGTTGCAAAAAAGGAAAGCAGAGCACTCTGACCATGTCAAGACTACTGATACCTAAATGAATGGACAATAAAAAACATGTACCCACTACCACTGATCTCTGATCTCATGACCAAACTATCTGGCACTCAATATTTTACAAAGCTAGACCTCCAATGGGGATACAATAATGTCCAAATAAAAGAGGGAGATGAATGGAAGGCAGCCTTCATAACCAACAAAGGATTATATGAACCAACTGTCATGTTCTTTGGTCTATGCAATTCCCCATCCACCTTCCAGACAATGATGAACAAATACTTCCAAGATATGATCAACGAAGGATGGCTGATCATCTACATGGACGATATTCTAATATGCAGAACAACAATCACAGATTTAGAAACCTGGACAAAATGTGTCCTAAAATGGCCAAAAGAGAACAACTTATTCCTCAAACTCGAAAAATGCAAGTTTTGCACTCAGGAAATCGAATTCCTCGGAATGATAATCAGACCTGGGGAGATAACAATGGACCCAATCAAACTGGCAGGAATAGCAGACTGGCCAATGCTGACAACAGTCAAACAGGTGCAATCCTTCTTAGGATTTGGAAACTTCTACCAGCAATTTATTGGAAATTTCGCAACTCTTGCTCGACCACTTATTGATCTCACAAAGAAGAATGAAGCATTCCTCTGGACACCAGAAAGACAAACAGCATTTAACAACCTGAAACACTAATTTACAACTGCCCCAGTACTTCGAATGCCAGATACCACCCAACCATTCATCCTGCAAACTGACACCTCAAACAAGGCAACAGGAGCAGTATTGAAACAAGCCAATGAAGCAGGACTCCTACACCCCTGTGGCTTCATCTCACATGCCTTAACTATGGCAGAACAGAACTATCAGATTTATGACAGAGAGTTACTAGTGATCGTCAAAGGACTTGCAGCATGGCGACACTTCCTTTATGGATCACCCCATACTGTTAGGAGTGGATCCTAGCAGGCACTTTTTATTTTTTGATCTAGTGGTCAGGGACCACTGTGGGAGGATAGGAGACAGTCAGAGACTGTCATAGGAGACCAGGGGAACACTTTGCATGCATCAAGGCATGGGAGCATTCAAGAGACTACAAGACAATGGTCAGTCAAGGAGCCATCAGTATACCAGGAAGGAGGGTGACACCCCTATCATTACGGGCACATTACATCAGTGTCACAAGTCACTACGAGGATATGGCATGGGTATAGCCACAGGGCCAGACAGGGCCGAGAGCGCACAGGCATAGAAGTCCACAGAAGCCCCTATGAGGGATTAGCTCAGCACCTGCCATACGAGGACTCGAGGGAAGGGATTAGTCAAGGAGCACAGCCGCTAGGACATACATGGACAGATGCATTGTGGGACCATGACCAAGAATCATTTAACTATACAGAGAGCACACAGCAATGGCAGCTCTTGGTGATAGGTCTACAAAGGGTCCAGACACAGGCACAGCTCAGACGAACCGAAGACAATGGTAGAGGGAGGAAGGTCATTAGGCCAATGGTGGAAAGGCCTCACAATGATGACACGAGGCAGCACTCATCTTAGCACTCACAGCATATGCTGGGAAGATACAGCCAGCTTAAGGATATTGGACACAGACACCAACAGCAGACTCAATAGCCATGAGAAGGCACAAACATGGAATAGGCCAAGCAGCATATGATCCTGTGTATGGATATATGTGCGCTGATGGGCACCAAGAGTCAGGACAGTCTAGGGTGGTCCATGAAGATCCAGGCATGGCTAAAGGCAGCCAGTTAAGGATAGAGTCGTCATGGGAGGATCATGCTCATATGCGCTCACATGAAACATGCGCCAGACAATAGGGATGGGCACTGGAACATGGTAGGAGTGTTGTGGGTCTAAGGGAGGTACCAGGGGGGATTTCCTGGTGGTATATAAGGTCAGACAGTTGTAGTCTTGAGTCCTTAAGACTCAAGATGGTCTTTCTCTCACTAGGAGTTAGTTCTCTCTAGTAGGGCTGTCTTTGTAGTAGGGCTTGTAATACAGCCTTGGTTTCGTCTCTGGAGTAGCACTCCACCTCTGCGAGGTGTTGGGGTTTTGTTCATGAGTGAGAGCTCATGACACATACCACCATCATTCATTGTGATCACAAGAACTTATCCTTTTACCGAACTCCACAGTGCCTTACCCCCAGACAAGCAAGATGGTCTTCCTTTTTAAGCGAATTTGATCTTTGAATAGAACACATCCTAGGAACCAAAATGTTTGAAGCAGATGCCTTATCTCAATGGCCACACCACATTGGGACTGACAACACCCCAGAAGAAGCCACTGTGCTACCACCTGAACAATTCATCAGACTCATAGTGCACGACCTAGCAGAGAAGTTGTGCAAAGGCATGACCAAGGACAACTTTGGACAGATACTAGTTGAAGTAATCCAGAATCATCATGCACCACCAATAAAATCGAAGCTCCAGGACTGGACATACTCCGACCACATTGTACACTATCAAGGGAAAGTATATGTCCCAGATCAAGATGGATTATGCACCCAGCTCATCAAACACCCAGGACAATTCAAAACCCTAGAATTACTTAAATGAAACTACTGGTGGCCTGGAATGAACAAACACACTCGAGAATGGATCGAAGGGTGTGTGCTCTGCCAGCAAATGAAAGTTAACACCCATCCTAACACTCCCACCCTACACCCGATCAAATCTTATGCAACCCAACCCTTCCAGCAGGTTACAATCGATTTCATTACTGATCTACCAGTTGCTGATGGCTTCAACTTGATCATGGTCATGGTGGACCATGGCCTTACAAAGGGGGTAACCTTTTCCCCTTGCAACAAAACAATTGACATGCTAGAAACTGCGAACTTGTACATAAATGAAAACTTTAAACAATTTGGTCTACCTGACATCCTCATATCTGACAGAGGACTGCAGTTTGCATCAAAAGTATTCCAAGAAATAGGAAAGGCATTAGGAATCAACCATAGAATGAGCACAGCCTATCACCCCCAGACAGACAGCGAAACAGAACAAGTTAATCAGGAACTAGAAGTCTACCTCCAAATGTTCTGTACAAATGAACTGCACAAATGGAAATCACTACTGCCAATCGCAGAATTTGCTCACAACAACCAGCACCATGATACCATCAAAGCATCACTGTTTCAGCTAATGTATGGAACAAACCCTGTCGCCATTCCCACAGCTGTACGTCCTATGACAACCCCTGTGGCCAAAGATCAGCTACAAATGCTGCAGAAGGCCAGAGAAGGAGCACTTGCTGCACATGAGCTTGCCAGGCAGATGGTAGCACTCAGAACAAAGGACAAAGCACTAGATTCGAAAAAGGGAACAAAGTCTGGCTTGAAAACTGAAACCTCTGAATACCCTATGAATCAAGGAAACTAGCACCAAAAAGAGAAGGACCCTTCATGATCAAACAAGTACTAGGACCTGTTACATACAAACTGAAACTCCCAAAACAATGGCACATCCATCCCATGTTTCACTAACCCCATACAAAGAAACAATGGCACATGGACCAAATTTTACGAAACCACCCCCAGACCTTGTAAATGGACAAGAAGAGTTCAAAATAGAAGCAATCATTATGCACAGGAAGTGAGGAACCAGCTATCAATACCTAGTCAAATGGAAGGGGTACGGACTGAATGAGAACTCCTGGGAACACGAAACAAATCTCAGAAACGCCACAAACATCCTCAAAACATATAAAAACCACTGAAACTTGCTATGAATACCATGGTTCAGTATCACAACAAGCAGATTCTCAAACAGAATATCAGACATACCAAAAACATCACCTCCCCCTACTCTCAATTCTCCCCTAGACAAACTATCCCAAAGCTCAGACATTTAATCATCCAACTCCCTAATCGAACTCACCCCCACCAGGGACAATGTGCCATAGGAATGGCCTTCCTCAAATTACACAAGATCTTGCTCTACCAAACAAAAGTACCATCATTACACCCTGTATATGGACCACAGACTAGCTCCAACCATCGAACAACAGCTGAAATCATCGTCAGAAATCACTATACCAGAGAAGCACAAAGAGCACTAAACTTATGGATCATCGACCAAACAAGAGATCTAGAAGCAGCAGGAGTGACCTGCCTACACCACACAGCTGCACTATTCCCTGATAGGATCAACTTCCCATCTAGCAGGCCACTAGACCTTGACCTCCCTCTGAACTACCTGTACATCCCACATGGGGGAGTACCACCTCCATATCTGAACCCATCACCACCACCCCACTACCAAAACTTTGAATGGGAATCAGGATACCCCATGATTGCTGGTATCATCCATCATACAAAATCACGGAACAATTACACATTGAATTACACCCAGACCACTGCATGAACCCCATTTAACCGAAAGAATTCCCACACGACCCAACACTCCCAGACCAGAAGCACTAGCCAATCAACTCTTACAAGAAATCCTCTCTATCGACGCAGACAATTCATTTTGGGACATGGAATACCTTGATGACACCAACCCCACATACAACCTATAAAAGGACAAGATTCCCACTTCCTAACCTTCCAACCACTGCCACATACACAGAAATGTTCTCCCTCATTGCTATCCTCATCACCCTCATCTCCACTTTCTTCTCTTCTGTCATTGTTGGTGGACTCATCCTCACCACTCTGCTCACCACCCTCACCCTCACCTACTCATTCCCCAAAAAACTCCCCGAACTCAACATCCTCACACCACCCCTCGAGATTTTTGTGGAAACCAAGACAATAACCTACACTGACAACAACCTACACATCCACCCACCCGAGCTTGCTGACAAACCACTCATAGTGGAAGAAGTCATCCCCACACCTATTCCCCAATCCAATCCCCTCATCGCTGCTGCCTCTCTAGAAGCCTTGTACATTGTAGCCAACCTTTGCGACCTTTCAGCACCACTTGGAGCTCTTACAGGACTCACCCTCACCACCAACCCAAATACAATGACATACGCTGAGTGAGATCTTGCACTCCAAGAGCTCTGTCAACTGAGAATCACCCTCAACTCCATGCAATGGCATGTAGATACAGTGCAGAAGGATGTCAACAACTGCATCCACTGGTATGAGTCTAGAGCCAATCACACTTGGACAACCCAGGGTTGGCCTTGAGAAGTCAGTGACTTCTTGCATAGAAGGGGGGTAATGTTACAATTTCTTTCTCTAATGCCCACTTGTTACAACAGCTCTTCTTTACTTTGTTGCTATACTTGGTTACTTGTTTCACCCGCCTGTTTCACCCCTGTTTTACTTCCTTTTATACCTCTCCATTGTTCTCTAGATAGTATATAAACCCACACATGTATCATAGTTCTTTAGTTCCAACTTAGTTGAGTATTGCTCTCATCTGAACAATCTCCTCACTCTTGCCTTCCACAACTGCTCGAGCTACCTTTGTTGCTGTCTAGCACAGCGTCAAGGCCTAATTTGTCCATTGACTGGGATTGGACCAAGACTCTAGTTGTCACTGTTGACTCTGTAACAAACTGAGGGCATCAACCTTAACAGATACTATGTCTAATTACATAATTCTTTTATCAGTATGTAGCTCTGATGTGATACCATTATTCTCTCTCTCTCACTATTTACCTTTATTTGTCTTTGTTTTCCAGTTATTTTATAAACAGTCAAAAAGCACCAAACATTGAATCACTTTTTTTTGAGTCACTGTATATAGACCCCTCATTTGCTCCTTCAATGCCCTCAGTTGTTTGTGCCATGACTGAGGTGCACTTTCATGTTATGGATATGTTTTTGCCTTATCTCACTGTGCCTGTAGCCCTTTTGTTATTTTACAGGTATATACATTATGCAATATAGTCATTTGTGCCACAACTGAGCCCTTTTGTTATTCTACATAAGTAAGGCCTGTAAGGCCATATACCTTAGCCTTAAGATAGTCTTTGTTGCCTACAAAGCTACTCTGTGCTCAATCTACTCTCTTCTCTTTATTGTCTCACACCTTGCAGTTTTGTTAAGGCTTCATCTTGATGCCATGGACCCTCACCAGCCTCACACAATAAATCATTTCAACAAAGCTCTGTGAATCAAGCACTTCATGGCAGGATAGTACCTGACCATGTCTGATATTTGTCATCTTCAAGGTCCTGGAGCTCAAGTCACCATGCAAAGCCATATGATCATCCCCCCTCCACCTCCAGGATGCAGCAATTTCTCCCATTAGGCCAGTCATGCCATAGTTTGTTGCAATACTGCCACTCAACTAGCAGTTCACCACAGGAACTACATGACCCACCTGGTGAAGAAGGGTGAAAAAACTGGAGCCTGCACTGTCATTCTCACAGGACACCAATGGTAACATGCTCTTTTGGTCAAGGAATATCTGAACTGGATTGACGCAACTGTAGCTCCTTTGTGGTTTTATTACATGCAGCAGAGAAATTTGATAGAACACATCTCCTGCTGTCACCTCCGCCATCCACTCCACCAAGGTCCTCTATATTGCTGGTTTTTTCCTCGCCCACAGGACCACATCCGTGATCAAACTCGGTGAAAAAGCATCTGACTGGAAAGGTATCTTGACAATGTTTCTCATGGGATAAGTCAAATCACGTTTTGTTCCTTAGACTTTCATCCTCAATTTGAATGCACCTTTCATAATTCAATCCTTTGGTGCTGATTTACAGCAAGTACTTCCATTTTGTGACATTATTATAGGCAATGAGCTTGAGGCCGAGGCTTGGGCTTTTGCGAATGGGCTACCCGATACAAAAGATGTCACCGCTATAATAAAGGCAATAGCAATCCTTCCCAAGTCCAACACTTCTCGTCCACGCGCCGCGATAGTTACCCGAGGAGAGAAACCGACATTTCTTGTCACTTCCTCGGAACCTGATGCGCCAAAAGAATATCCAGTAGAAAAAGTTGACGATGCAAAAATAGTAGACACAAATGGCGCCGGTGACGCCTTTGCTGGTGGATTTGTTGGAGCGTACATTCTGGGCAAGGATATAGACACGTGTGTACATTCCGGTCATGCGCTTGCCTCGATATCCGTGTAGCAGGTAAGCCATATGATTGTCTATTGCAAAGTTCAAAAAAGTTCATACTGCGTCAGGTCGGCGCACAGTATAAGTGGCCAAAGGTTAAGAATAACCGCAAATGACCACAGTTCATATACGCCCATTGATTACCTGATAACAACCGAGTACCGAGCATCCCACTGCAGAGCATACGACCGCTCGTGATGCATTTTGTGTTTTGGCCCTATTGTTCGCTTCCTTGTGTTCGTCGGTTCGGTTCCGCATGCTCAGAGGATGCTCCTTGTCGTTTGGGGCAAATTGGTGGGTTGGACAAGTGGGGCGGACGACGGCAATAGGCACAGTTACGTGCGGGAGTGGCTCAGCGGAAAGTTGTCACAGCTGTGCTCCGACGTTCTTTGGCGAGGGGTGTAACGTTGAGGGAGGCTTCAGCCTCTTACATTTAGAGCGCGGCTGAGCATCGGGGGCGAGAAGCACAAGAGCAGAACCGTCAACCTGATGAACATGGGTGTAAGAGTTCGAAGCTGGGAGAGGCAAAATTCTTAGGTACCAGCCAGCTTGGTTGTCATATCAGCTTCTATCACAGTTATCATAGGAGATTATTTCGCATCTTGGAGCAACAGTCCACCAAATGTTGGCGAGCATGTGGTAGTAAAGAGTTTTTGTTTGGGTCAGTGACAAACCGTGCGACCCACCAGTCTTTTGGCCAGTCCAATAACAATGAAACGTACACAGACAAAACATCTCCCAAGACCATCCCTTGCGCTTGCATCAGAAGCTATTAGCTATCTTCGAGAGGCAGGTGAATCAAATGAAGACGTGTTGAGACGACAATTGTTGGAAAAGGACAGAGAGAATGACAAGGTATGTACTTATCAATGATCTCAACGTGAGGCTGATGTTCCTTCGACGTTTAGCTACGCGATCAAATACACACCCTTCAAAATCAGCTGGCAACTCGACCATCTGCAGAGCAGTTTCAAGTGTACGAGGCTGAGAGGAAGGATCTGGAGTTGATTCTAGCTGGGTCGCAAAGAGAGAATGAAAGGTGTATGGGAGAACTTGAAAGGTTTTTATTCAACCCGCTTTGCGAAACAAAGAATTGAAAATGGCATTTTCAGAGCGAAAACGCGTATTCAACTGCTAGAACGCGAGCTTACGCGTCTCGCTGGCGAAAACTGGCAATCATCACTTGATATCGCCCCGTGTCCACCTTTCACGGCACGTTATCATCATCGTCGCTCATCTACTGTGTCATCTATTGCATCGTCGTTCATGGGACCTGCATCTCACGCGCACTCGTCATCGCATGCTTTTTCAAGCTCTAGGATTCTAGACGAATCAACCGATATGAACAATGCATCAAATACCTTTTTCTCAGACCCTGACTCTACGATACTTGGTGCGTCCGGTCAACCCGAGGACGACCGACCAGTTCAGGAAGACCGATCGTTACATCCTGCCGTACAATCTCGAGAAGCTACCCTAGCACATATCGAATCCATCCGATTGCTGGTCTTGGGCATGGAACAGCGCCTACAGACGAGAGAAGAGAAGCTCGTCAAGACAGTGGAAAAGGCAGAGAACGAGGGAAAGAGGTTTGAGGCGTTCACACAAGAATTGGCGACAAAGATGGACACAAAATAATTTTTCAACGACTGTGACGAACTTGTGAGTACATTTTATCATCTTGCGCACGCTCAGAAATCTGCTATACCACCATGTATGATATCTAGTATACCTAACAATATGTATGTGCCATTCCCACGCAAGCCGCACCGCAATCATGATGCGACCCTGTCCGGCTTTTACTTTCGACGTCATCAAAGGATCCTGCGGTCGGGTTGTAATTAAAACAACTAAGTTTGTACTTGACCAAATCCATGAGGCGCGGTCCAAACTGCTTTAGGGCGTTTCCATCCAAGGGAATACGGGCACAAATGGGCCGAGCAACAGCTCACCGATTCGCACTGGATCCATCCTTGTTACGTGGCCGTACAGGTGATCTCGTATAGGCTTGAACCCATCTGGAACCCGCCCAGACCACCCCCACCCCAATCTCTCGTCATCGCAAAATAGCCGGCCTCATCTAAGTGTTCGATAGACCCAAAAACGAGGGGTAGGGTGGGCACAGTAGGGGATATCGTTATGCCACTCAATTTTTTCTTCCTTTTCATTTATCGCTGATGCAATCCCACTAGTATCCTTCGTGCCTACCTCCTTGAGGAAAAGAGTTAGATTCTTCCTCAACCATCTTCTTAATATCTGAGTAGGTGTTGTATTCTTCGTTGAAGCTGTTGCAATGGTAGTACTCTTGTCCTCGCCCTTGCCCGTTTTGGGTGACTTGTCTGTAATGCCCCGCATCGTGCACATTTTTCTATTCAAAACACAACAGGTTGAACAATGGTCGAGGTATTGTATGGGAGTGTCAGTGTCGGAATGTGGTCTGAGCGGTGGTGTAAAGTTAACAGGGCATGAGAGGAAACGGTGCTTCGGGCACCATAGCTGAGTTGACCGTGGCGTTGATTTTGATTTGTTCACTATTCACTCAAAGAGATACATAGGACGATACTGTGCTTGAATGCAGACAAAGAACGAGTGGTCAAGCATGCGCATTCAAGAAGTTAACAATGCCAACGAATTCAGGCATCAGCTATTCACGTCGATGCCACCGACTTGCTTCTCGCCAGCCATATAATAGCAATCTACGGTGCAAATGTCCCAATCAAGTAGTGCAATTTGATCGTTGACTCGATTGTTTATTCAGGTCATGCCTGCAACGGCTGGACGCTGATCTCGCGTCCATACCACTCTACCACTAGACGCCTAATAGAGACTGAGTTGTAATTGTACGGTCACCTCGTCAGCATTCAGCGATTCTTCTCTGCGTCAGCCTCACACATTCCCCACGTTCATTCGTAATGAGGCTTGCCTCTCCTCCCATTTTCTCATCTGAGTCTACGCCACTAGGCGCCGTTATTTTCCAACATATCATACGCACGGTTTGTGTCACTGGTGAGTGACGTTTGACCGGGCGACCCATATGCATGCATCATGTTGACTTGAAACTGTGACTCAGCGCCATATATACACGGTCGTCTCATACAGGACACGGCCACATGCCGGCATATCAACTTGGCTCTCGACAACAAATTGAGCGAAGCGCAGCACCATCAGAGCAGCGCTCTCACTGGCACCTCAGGCTCCCCATCCTCCAAACAATACCTGACATTGCCAGCTCTCGCTGAGCAAGCGACGCGCTTTTGACTATCTTGTCCATCACGCAGTGTGCAGCCAAGGGCACGTGAACAAAATGCTATTCATTTAACAAACATTATAAACGTCGAGAGATAGTTTAAGCTATTGTGTTCATTCATACTAAGGAGACAGAATGACTACATACTTCCATCCATCATCCATCGGCCTCAGTTGGTATTCTTCTTCCGCTTTCTGTTGGTACTCTTCCTTCGCTTGGGTCGACTGCTTGGACCTTCATCATTGCTTTCGTTGTCATCCGCCATGGCGAGACCGTCATTAACAGATGCAGTGAAATCGTCAATATCCGTCTCAGTGAGATTACTATTGGCCTTTGTTTCTGCTGTTCTGGTCGGGTTCCACTGACCATCATTACCCTTTCGGACTTTGCGCGGAGGCTTTTCACTGGAGTAATAATACTCTGGCCCAGTAGGAATCATCTCCGACTTTGTTCCTTTCACAAGAACGTGTTGATGCCGGGTCATCTGCAGCGTCTCGTAGGGCTGTCACGAGCCAGCCCTTCATATCCAACTTGGCTCTGTCTTCAAGCTCTACGAACAGTGTTCCAGGGCCAAAGTTCACCATTCCTGTTCTGACATCTGCTGGAACTGTATTCCACATTGATCGATAACGCATCCTTGCCTCTTCCAGTTTGATAGGTTCAATGTAACGCGTAGCTATGGTCCTTCGGAGACCTTTGAGAAGGTTTATTAACAACGAAGGGAGGCGAGGTAAATCGGTCCAAGGCAAATCATATAGAATTCCATTGAGCCGGCCAACACAAATAGGAACCCCGCCTGATCTCGGAACAGCTCGATCAAAGTATTCATGAAGAATGACTGCGAGGGTATTGGGAGACGTTTCAAGATCGACATAGCGCAGGACGATCCATTGTAGGGCGTGGAACATTGACTCTATGTCATCTAGCCGGTTGTGAGGTTCGAAGTCCAAGTGAAGGACTTTATGGACAAAACGAGCTGCCATGAATTGATAGGTACCCTGCAGTCCAATAACAATCAAATAGGGAATAGACGTTGGGTTCAATCACATACAGTCCGTTCAGGTTGTTGTTCCCCTTGTGCATGTGTCATTTCACTCTGGTCCTTTGCTAGATCCCAATCGACCAGGAAGCCACGACCCTCATCCATGATGAGAACGTTTCCAGGACTGACATCTCGATGCAGTATTTTTGCCTTATCATCTGCTTGTTCATGCGCTGCACCCCTAGAATCAGTAGGCATAACGTCGGGTGAGTGAAAGCGTACCTTCTGAAGCGTCGCCTAACACCGTCAATAGCTCCCTAGATGACCTGGTCTTTAACGAATTAGGTCGTGACGTGACGATATTCAGGGTGTGGTGCCTTAACTTCCGCAGATCTTTGCGTTTAGTATCTTCCATCATCCAATCAACCGCATCCTGTGTCTGAGTCACATGAGTTCCTTGCAAATCGGCGTCTTCCCAAGACTTGAGGGTAGTAGGAATATACTGGACTCCTGCATCGTGAAGCTTCCTTAACGTTTCGTACCCTCCAGCGCCGTCAACTCGCCAAGCTGACTTTAGGAACACAACCTTCTTGTGCCTCAAAGAGTATGCTGCATAGCCGCGTGTTCCACGTCCAAACGGCGAGTAAAGGCCAGAGTAGAACCGTCGGTGAACACTATAGGCGCTCTCCCCAAAGGAAATCTTGGCGTAGGAGCTGGAACTTTTGTCGGCTCCTTTGTCCAACTTGGCCTCAGCCGCGTCCAGCACAGGTTTAGCCTGATCGACCTCTTCTTTCGATGACTTACTCACGGTCGAGTCCCACCCACGTTCTTTTGACCCAAGGTGGGCGAACGACCTGTCCTTGAGGGGAATTTTCGCCGTCACAACGACACCAGATCTATCCCAACGTAAGAGCCTCCCATAGTCATTGATGACCAAAAATTGAAACACATGAGTGCGACATTTCATGCTCATGTGGCATGTTGCATAGGACGTTATCTGGCCGAGGATACTTTCACCAAGTTCAGTGCCGAAGCATATTGTCTCGGGGTTGTCGTCAACGAAGGAATCGCAGTCACGACCCACTTTGAATTCTCCAATGAGTTCGATGTTATGCCACTGACATTTGTTGTTATCGTCATTAAGGGACTTCTGGTGAAGCACCACGTCGGGTCTAATGCCTCTTCCACGCAGCTGTGCTATATCTGCCTTATGTACGTCCGCAAGATGATATTTTGTTTCATCCAATCAGTCTGGCAAAGCCGTTAAAATGAGCGAAGGAATCGAAGTGAAAACCACACAAACCCATGCCAGATACATATGATGTTCGTCTTTCATGACTGCGAGTCTGCCCTGAAGTTCCTTGGCCTCTTCTGCATGGAAAGCAGGGGGGCTTGTTGTTTCAGGTTCAGGGACATCTCAACGAGCATGGGACCAGCAACATATCCATTTACCTCCTTCCCAAGCTTAGCGTTTCAGTCAGACGCAGCTGGAAAAAAGGTATAATGGTACGATCCAGCCTGTTTATGCGATACTGGCGTGTCCTTCACTTGAGGAGGCGTCAGTGGGCCTGAGTCATCATGATTAGGAATGTTCATGGAGAAGGAATATTATGATACCATCGTTGGCAGAACGTTGAGAGGGAGGGGTATCCTCAGTGGCGACTTGGGTAGGAGGTACAGACATCGCTTTGCGAAAACGGTGAACCGTGCTGGAGCAAATCTGAGTAGAATATAAGCAGTTTCATCCATATCTCGATTTTGGGTAAACGGGGATTGCACATACGATGCTGTGTGGATCAGCGGAGTGGCAGCTCAACGAGTATAACACGAGCATGATGTGCCAAAATGGGGACTAAATTAGCCAATTTAGCGATTGTACATCAGAAAAATCGAAGAGATTACAAATTCTGACGCGCAGAAGTACGCGACTAACACGTCCAATACCTTGGTAATATGCCATGTGCCAGTGTTCCCACACAAACCTGACCCTTCAATTTCTGACTCCTGACTGACCACAATGTGGCCTTGTCCAGCTCTTATCTGAAAGCCAGTCGAGGAGAAGTACGCACCACGGGCTGAAAGACATCAAGTTATCGCCTTCTCGCGGGTGGTGAAGGATCGATTGCAAATGTCGCCCGTTCTCAAGGCCGCCGATGGCCGCAGGCAAGATGGGGACGGAAAACACCGACACTCAACAGAACAACCCTCAAGTGATGATGACCGACGATCTGGCCACTGTGCAATTCCGGTAGCGCCAAGAAACGAACACCAAGTCTAGCTAATTGAGGGATCATGACTCGGAGTCGATCAGGATGCGTGGAAGTTGAATCTCATTCTTATTAGTTACATGACTTGTCGGTTTGGCTTATCTTTCATCATGACATCAAAGCGATTGGCACTTTATCAGATTTGCTCCCCTGGACTGGGTATTGTATGAGACTCTTCAAGTTGACGCAATCGTTGTCTTCTCTATCGTGTCAAGGTAATTGTAGCTCGACCGAGTCATGTAATACGTGCTGCCAGGGGTCAGGGTCACAATATTAGAGTCAGCAAACAAGCGACTCGGATGCGCATCAACAACCTTCAATGTTGCGGCCACGATTTACCCTAGATCTATTCATCCCTCCCTGAAGGCTACTGATGTCGTCATCTAAGGTGCGCGTTAATCCTTTCCTCCAACTCAACAGAACAACAGTGGGCATACTTTCGCCTGGTCAAACGTCAAGAACTTGTTTCGGAATCTGAACGGCATTCCATAGCACCAAGTCGATTTTTTAATAACAGATTAATACCATGGAATCTACCCAGACATGTCCGTCTCATTGTCATAAAACCCAGCATTCATTAAAAGAGGGGCATCGGTTATTGGGACGACATGTACTTGCATTGTATTGCGAGCAATCGAGAAACTGGCTTAAGTCAAGGATGGAATCGAGAGACGCTATTACTAGAGACTGCCGCCTTCGACTCGGAACCGTTATAGGAAGGTTTTGGAGTTGCAGCACAGGTTATTGCAAGAGATATACCCCCCATCTCTGCTGCAAGCGATCCAACTGATGCCTTAGCGAACAGTGATGATGAGTTGATCGCTATTGGAAAGCTTTACTATGATCACGCTCTTCGTGTTCGTGAGTTTGTTCGGTGTCTTATCTATTCCTGTTTTGATCAAATCAGTTCGACACGGACTCCTGTTCAATCTATTCACCCTTCTCGGGAATCGTTCAATAGTCTTGCAGACATGATCAAATACAGGCTCGAACAAGCGCCGCAAAACCACAGTACAGCTAAAGATCAGTGCCAAGCGATTTCATTTATGATTGAATTACTCGTTTTGGGTCGTGCATACATGCGTCCATTGACCGATCAAGCGATCAAGTTCTTGTGAAGTTTAAGTCTTCGGGCATCACACCACGGAATGGGAATGTGATTCATATAACTATCTTTTCATGACGGAGGTATGATAGCCTTCATCAAAGTTCAGAGCCAACATTGCTGAATTCGCCATTATTGTAGAGTTGGATGCCCGACCGAAATAGCTATTGCTTGAAGTGTCGCTTTTACGGTCATCCTCGCTGTTGTCTCTGCCTTAGTTGCTTGTGTTGGTGGAACTGTTTCCAAATTTGAAAGTAGGATTCGAATCACCTGGCATCGCCTCTAGGTAAATGGCTTAGTCTGGTTCCCGCAGCGGAAGAGGAGGAAACGCACATCAATGTTAGTAGGAAAGAGCGTTCGATGTCATGGAGGTAATAATAAGACACGCGATCACACCGCGGCTCTTCTCATACAGATGCTGCCCCTTCCGGATTTTTTGCTAACTGACAAATGTGTGGCCTCCGAGGAGACACCAGATCGGGCTAGCACGACCGTTCTAGTACTTAATGGCTGTTTTGCTCGTGATGCTCAAACTGGCTATTGAGCTTAATTGAAACAAATGGACGGGGAAGCCCCAGAGCTGTAACAACATCTGCACTGCATTCAAATACGAGTCTAGAACGGTAGAATGGGTCTGGACGGCGGTAAGCAGCGAGGATGTGCGTGGGACCCGTGGCGGTGCTTGTGCGAACGTTACACACAGTTATGACTCGGATACACAGTACTAATATCCGTTTGTACAGACCTAAAATAGGATCCTTTCAACGACCGTAATGAATTTGCTACTGCGACTCTTTGTTATCACTCATAATAGTTTCGCATCGGGAGATGTTCCAATTCATCAATCTCTTATCAGCATGATTCTGAAACTGGAAAAAGAGAAAGACGAACGTCGTAAAGATCAAACAGATAAGCGCTGTTCGGACGTTTCGATCTCAAAAAGGAGCGATGTGGGCGAAGCGCTCAGAATATTGACAAATGGAATAGTGGCACGGAAGCCAAGCTATGTATCTCAAAACCTTGTATACCGGGAAGAATATAGGGAATACCGTCATGATGGCCTCCCGTAGGATAGGTACATCATACATCTGTCAAGGATGATACGTCGAATCCTTCGGATCTATCGAGCATCATATAGCGATTGCCACCTTAATGATCTTGCAATGCTGTTGTGTTGAGTATCAGACTGTTACTTATCAGCTTCCACGGCTCTGGTCCCAGATATACCTAGTTTAACCCAACGCCGTCTTGGGTACTTTATAAGTGTATACTTGGTCAGAACGGCTAAATAGTGCCTCGTTCCCGATCGCGAAAGCTGTACCAGCGGAATTCGCGTTATTTCAGGATGTGAAATGTTGTGTGAATAAACATACTTGTTCTCGCGAAAAGATGCGGATTGCAGCTCGCTCAACACCGCCGGGGGAATTTCACTTGTACCAATCACCTGAGATCTGGTAAAAACATCGCAACCATGGTACGGCCAAAATATTAAAGCCTATTCGGGTCTAATGTATAGGGAGATGAGGGGACAGACCTTCAGAGTTGTCCTCGTCGTGTTTCTGCCTCCAACCAGCTACCGGAGAACTTGAGCTTTGAGCATGCTGTAAGGGTCTATGGTGGGGCCAGGCCCCATAGACGTTAGGCTCGTTGCCGTCGGCGTTGGCTATTTTGCTCGTCGAAATTCGACCGGACAGCTGGGCTCGGTGCTCGTCACTCAAATACTGCGGTCCACCTCAGTGACGAGTTGCATTTCTTGTTCTGAGCTGGGGCTTGGGGGCTGCGCATGGATTTCCCGCTATCACGCCGGCGTACATTAAAATCGTCAGACCATCTTACACTTCCTCGGACGTTAGAAAAATTGCTGTCATTACAGATGCAACATTTGACGTGATTAAACATAGATGGTCCGGTATCATTGCTTGTCAGACCCGTTCGATCGTCGCTGTTGGTGAAGCCAGCGTTATTCTTGATTCTGTCATTTAAGTTGATGCTGGATGCAACCTTGTGCCTTAGACTGCCGGGCCCAGGAGTAGTAGTGTTGTCGGGTCTCCCATCTAAGAAGGTTGCGAGAATAATTTGCTCATAACCCACTGTCAGTACACCCAACAGGAGACAAGAAATGGTAGATCACTGACGTGATGACTAGTAGCGTAGGTTTATGACGCGTGTTAGCAGCGACTGACAAGCGCTGGGGGGCATTCTTGAGTATCTCAAAGTATTGCAATACTATCTACGTAGAATTAGGAAATAAGTCTGTCCGAAACGACAATGGCTAGACTCAAATCTCCACTAAGAATCTTGTTCATGGCAAGGTGAAACTGATCAGAGATGATTTTGTCAGTAGGGTAGGGAAGTGAATTATTCCTTTCTCGTGCAGAACAAGTTGTGGATTTTCCGCAATTACCGTCAAATTGCTCATCTTTGCTTTCGCGAGCCGCATGAACGAGAGGTATACAATGAATAATTTTGTCCAGATAGTGTGCGCGCTGACAGACAGACAGCTGTGAATAAACGAAACTCCGATTTAATTTTGTCATGCCAGGGTAGTCAGTGAGACGCCGAGTCCGAGTCGCCGACCGAGTTAGTTACCTACATAAAAATACTATGCGAAACATCCCTGGAAGCAATCTCGCAGGTTATCAATGCACGATTTTTCAAGCAGCTTCAATGAAGTACAGGAGGGGAAGGAAAAAAATCGGCCAGATAAGGCATAGCGCTCACGGTCCGATTGCTTACTCTCGTGGCGTCGCATCCGTCATTTCAATGCTTAGTTTTCCCGGCTCAGGTTCCATGTTGGGGCCGAACCGCGTAAAGGCAAGCGCAATTTTTCATTTCCTGGGAACAGCGCCCTTATTCAATTGATCGCTTTTCTAGCAAACGGCACGGAAATCTACTGGAAGTGTGTCCTCCCAATGGGTTGTCCCGCTTACGGCAGCAACGCTCAACGTACTAGGCAGGCCACTGAAGCCCAGACCAAGAGAACTTTTCAGCCCTAGTTCTGCGAACGGGAGCACCAGCTCGTTAACTCAACGTGTGAGCTGTCGCGTTCCCTCCCCCGAGTCGCCAATAACCCATTTCTTATCAGACAGCACCAAATCACTCGTCAGAACACCCGCCCCAGGACATGTCCCGCAGACAGATTCCTCAGCAGAATGGCGAAAGGTCAACACGCGCCGAGGTGAACGGCGTCGTGCACGAGTTGGATGATGTTGAGATGTGGTCAGCGCCAACGAGCAATATACGCGGTGTCGATGAGATTGAGGAAGTTCTGATGGCTGCGCCATCAACGCCTGCCATTAACACCACCCCTTCACCCATACATGTTGACAATGTTCCTACTCCGCCGCCTAAACGTTCCAAAGTATGTTGGCACTCGACGTTGCTACTTCTACTGAAATGCACATCTCTCGTAGTGCAAGCGATGTAGTCTTATGAGATCAGAACCCTGCCTGCGAACCCATGACTGGTAGCAGAAAGTGCGGAAAGTGCTATCGGGATCATAGGAACTGTTCATGGACTAGCCGACGCTTGGGGGATATCCTCCACCAGCCCGATTTCAGCACGAAAGCGCAACCCATCGCCGAGTGAACTGTCAGATTCAGACTCGAGCGACTTGTCTCCGTCTCCTTCGAAAACGCCCCGACGGCGTGAGACCAAGGATCGGAGAGGTCAGCCCAGAGAAATCAACGGCAAGGCAAATGTCGTATCTATCTCATGGATAGGTGCACATCTAATTCTATCGCCTTTCTAGTGCGTGCGATGCGCGTCTTTTACAAACAACCCCGTCTGCGAACGATCGGACGATCCAACCGATCTCAAATGCAAAAAATGTCGCCGAGACAAGCAATCATGCTCGTTTGCACCATATTATGGAAGGCGGAAATCTGGACAAGCAGCTGCAGATGACGAGGATGAGACGGAGGGTATCGCAGGACGGGAAACGAAAGACAAGCTAGAAGTGGGGCAAGAGCAGGAGGGGAGCGAGGAAAGCATAGAAAAGGCAACCAATAATATATCCTAAGAGCCCAGACAAGGCGAGGCATAGCAGGAATGAGCCAGCGGCGGACGCGAATGAAAGGGAGGAAGATCAGGCGGAGAAGTCGAAAAAAAAGGAGCAAGAAAAGGACAGGGATACCCCAGTGAAGAGACTAGGCAGGCCACCAGTGAAAGAAAGGGCAAAGGAGGAAAGACCAAAGGAGAAGATCAAAACGGCAAAGGAGCTTGGGGAGGCTATATTTGCGGAGAAGCTGAAAGAGAAAGAAAGGGTCGAAAGGCTCAAGAGCAAGGAGACGATGGTGGTTGCAGCGAAGGATACAAAAGGGGGAAATCGAAGCAGTGGGAAGGAGCAGGATAGAGGAAAGGAAAAGGATAAGAGTGGACGAAGGCAACGCGACGAATAGCATAAAGAGAAGAGAAACGGATGAAAGTGACGTGAAAAATGGCAAGAAAAGGAAAGAAAAGGATAAATCGGATGAGGATGACGTGGCGAATGGCAAGAAGAGAAAAGAAAAGGACAAAGTGAACGAGAGCGACGCGATGAGTAACAAGAGAAAGGATAAAAGAGATGGAAGCAACGATCGTCCCACGAAGAAGCACAGAGCACATTTTGAGAGCGAGTCCGCAGAAAACTCCGCCTCAAATTCAAACGGCCCCGAGCCGAAAGCGTCGGCGAGTTCTTCACTGAGCACCTCTGAGCACGGAGAAACTACGCTCACGAGCCCTAGCACACCCAATGATATTCCAAGGACCGGCGATCTTCGAATTGTCCGAGGTGCTGCCAGCTCCACTACCCAGGAAAGTGAGGCTGCGACTGTTAAGAACGCCGATGCGGAACCTCGCGCTCCAAGTCAAACGCAGGTGAATCGGCATCGGTCACTTCAAGTGATCGCGCGCGAGCTCAGCGCAGCAGAGTTCAAAGCGTCATCACATCGTGCGCTCGCAGAGTCGTTTTTGAGAGACGCTGAGAGAGCAGATCAAGAAGTGGCGAGATTAAAAGAAGAAATGGTCAGCATTGTGCGGAGAAATGTTGACTTTGGCGAAATTGAGAGAAAGAAATTGATTGAGATGATGAGCCATAGATCAGAAGCGCCATAGGGTCGTGATTGACCAAGTGAGTATCTCTCTCTCTCTCTCTCTCTCTCTCTCTCTCTCTCTGAGATGACGCAATGGTTGACCAACTGATGGCATAACAGCCAATCGCGCCCTGCACTTGCGTTGAGCTGGTTACTCCAACGAAGTGGTATCTATAACCAGAGTCTAATCCGAGGACACTTGAATAGCGTTTGGGAACAAAGGACTCACGGATAATATGGACGTCTTCTGTTGTATTGCTGCGTAGATGACTTCCTTCCGAGACCCCTGGGCATAGGAACAATGGAATGAATGATAGATAATTCTTGGTGCTACAAGAGAGTGCAATAGGCGGTGTAGTCTCTTCCTAAAGTAAGTCTTCCCTGGCCCATGCACAGCCATTGTACCGGCACGGATCGTCGAGATATACAGAATACTTATGTACTCTTCTGTTTTGACGGTCATAGTCGAGGCTGAGCCCAAGGAGGGAGCGGGATCACGGCGGAGAACAGAAGGAAGGCAACGTAGGACTTGATTACGTTGTGATAGGAATTAGGGATACACTTGCGCTCCATGATGGGGGTTGCCTTCTTTTCTCCTCGACGCGCCTCTCAAACTGCAATAGCCTGATGTTTTTGCATATTGGTATGCGATTGCGATGAATGTTTGTCACGATCCCACTAGGACCGTGATCATCTAGCGCAATGTGCCCACTTTCACTCCTCCACCTGCGTCATTTTTCTGTCCCTTGCATTTCCTGTCCCGGAAAGCTTTAGAAAACGCTGATCATCGTCTTTAAAATGAGATTCCAGACCTAACTATTTTAAAGTTGACTTGGATGAACGGTTGATCCTGGACATTAAGCAGCCAATAGTAAACATCCTGGGTAGAGTCCAATAGTGATAAACGTTCACACATGAACACAAATGACAATGATAATTACAAAAAATCGAAAAGACCGACGAATGAGTAGAATAGTAGTTCTGCAAAAGAAGAATTCGCTGTCTGAGATCCATTCAACGCTCTTGGGTTCTGGAAATAATGCGCAGTTTGCTGTTGATAACTGCGCAGACGCTAGATTTGACGCTCCTATACCCACAGTGGCTATTTCAGCGGCGATTGAGCATCAGAGCGTGCGAGTGCCCCACACAACCTCCGTTCGTCGGCTGAATGGTTTCCAGACTTCAGGACTGGTGAGACTTCAAGGAGGCCAAAAGCACAGACAAGGGTAGCTCATTCAGGTGCGGGGAGCGATACAATGTCGCCAGCAAGAGGATTCTATGCTTGAAACAGGTGTAGGAGCGGGAGACATGCTAGGGTGATGGTGTGGTGTGACACTATCCAAAAACGGAAACTTCCGAGCTGTGGCCGCGGCACTCGACAATTCGCTTTTCGCGTCTTTGCAGTGCCTCCCCAGACTGGCACAGACGTCTCAGAGGCTTGAAACTTGGTCAAAACACGAGGACAGACTGGATTCACAACATTGTGCAGTAATTTCAGGGAAATGTTGAGCGGAAGGCCCCCAAAACGAGAAGTACCTGGATGAAGGGCAATCATCCGCGCTCAAAAGGGCTTGGAATTGGATGGCTCGTGCGTCGACTTGTAGCGTGAGAAAGTGGAAGTGGGGAGCTGGGAGTTTCCAAGCGATTGTCCACTCGCCCTCCCCATCCACGCCTTCTCCTCCTACCACCACCTGCCCCCCGCTCTTGCTCCATAACTCAGCACAAACACTTGCTACTCCTCACACTTTCATACCTCATGGCTCGCACTAAGGTATGTCTTCTCTCTTATCACTAAATGAAGCGAATAGCCCGCTGATTGTCGTCGTCGTCGTCGCCACTAGCAAACCGCTCGTAAATCCACCGGAGGTTTGTTGTCACATCTTTGATTACTACAAACAAGTAGTTAAAATTTGAGAATAGGTAAAGCTCCTCGTAAGCAACTTGCCACTAAGGCGGCGAGGAAGACTGCTGCGGTAAGTATCAGGGGGCGCCGCCATCGTCAGGCGGTATGACTCATACTTTTTTCTTCAGGCTGCGACTGGTGGTGTAAAGAAGCCACACAGGTTCCGCCCTGGAACAGTCGCTCTTCGTGAAATTAGGCGTTACCAGAAGTCCACTGAGCTTCTGATCAGGAAGCTCCCCTTCCAACGCCTTGTCCGTGAAATTGCCCAAGATTTTAAGGTATCATACTCCGCCCCTAATGCGACTCGGGACTTTTTGCTGACTCATCATCTCTTTGTCCAGACTGATTTGCGCTTCCAGTCTTCCGCAGTCATGGCTCTCCAGGAGGCCGCTGAAGCTTACCTCGTCTCACTCTTTGAAGATACTAACTTGGCAGCTATCCATGCTAAGCGTATGTATCCCTTATCAGCAATTCGTTATCGATTACCCTAATTCTAATTCCTTTTACTTAGGTGTTACTATGTATGTTTCATGTGCTCCAGCCGACCTTGCCCCTGACCTATCTCTTATAGTCAACCTAAGGATCTCGCGCTGGCCAGGCGCCTCCGCGGCGAGAGAACCTAAACGAACGATGTCTTTATACGTCCAGCATCTGAATACTCTAGTCATGTACTTTTCTCATGAGCGCATGTATATGATTGGAAGTGTCAGGGTTTCTTATCTCTTTTTCTTTCTCTTCTCCTATGTACCGGTTCTTTTCTGTACATTGCTAAGGTGCTTCTAATTGAGTACTGTATGCGCACTAGATCGCCTGTAATATATGTGCTTCTTCGATCCCATCGCAATCAAATTCTCACCGCATCGAACCATTCAGTCGTCAGTTGTAAATTCCCTCGACAGCAATAGTCGTTTACCAACGGAAATTATGTGCAAAATTCTCATGATAAGAGCCCTCGTCTCCGCAGAATTTCCCTTAAAAGCCATTCGCACTTCGGGAGGTTTACACTCTCATCAGTTCCTATCCGCATATTATTCAGAACTTGACTGCAATGCTATTAAATCAGAACTCTACATCGACGCTCGACAAGTTGATGAGCGTGCCTGATCAAGCTTGCATAGTCTCTCGCGACTCGGAATGTTTGGCCAAATTGTCCTTTGTCAAAGTCTTCTGGACGCACTGCCAACTCCCTTCGGTTATCAGGCCTCAAGCTTCAAGTTCGTCGCTTGCAAAATCATTAAACATACTGTATGTCAGAAGAACACAGAATTTCGCATCAAAAAGTTGTAGGCATCATCCAAGCTTTGTCCTTGGAACTGTTTTCAACTTTCATGGTACACATAAAGGAGGAAGAAAACGCTCGCTTTGGGGGCAATGGCTTTGTGGGTTGTTCTTTTGTGAAGTTTGGCGGCTGGCGACGCCATTTTTTTTTTTTCCCAGATCAACAAATCACGCACCAACGTCTCTTATGTCAATTCCAAAAAAAAAAAAAAAAAAGACGACGCATAATGGCCCCGTGTACAATATTGGATTTCAGGAGACCTGCTCCAATAGTGATGGCATCAGCAACGGATGCCACAGCCCTGCCGTTAGGTGCCTAGGCAACATTAACAAGACTCGCGCCGGCAATGATAACAGGAGGTCGAACTGCGGTTGCATTGAAGATGGAAACAACGTTGTTGCTCAGCGCTCAGAGCACCAATCTAATTGGGAATCCGATCAGGCTGCTCTTGTGCGCAATAGGATGACCGTCTGTAGGGCTCATTAATGCATCAGTTGTTAAATTTGCTGCTGAGATCAATACCGAGTATGGCAATGGGAAGCGTGACCCTGGCGCGTCATTTCGGATCCCATACTTAGTTGACAAGGAGGGGCAAGGTAAATAGGCGCAGGTCACCCATCTGAAACCCAAGAAGTGTTACTGTAACGTTATTTTGACGCGTCATTAACCATTAACACCATAGTGTTTGTCGATCATCTTATATCGCTTCAACCAACTTATCGCGATGATAAAAAATGCTGAAATAGCAAACCTGTAGACGATTGTTTCGTTCACTGATGGACGGGCGTCTATAGTCCGCAGTGGGAAAATGATGTCAACATCGCAAGGAGCGAAAAGCCATGTCCGATTTATTTCCGAGTGTCTATATTTACAGATACGGTCCGAGAGGGTCTTCTTACAATACAATCAAGCGGGCATCATAGCCTTGAGCGGACAGGGCTATAACTGCGGGTGCTATCTAGAATATCGCAAATCGAATCTGCAAGGCGCTCTGGCTGTTCCTGCACAACCTATGATGTAAACAATCAATTTTCAGGAAGGAGCGATTGCATCTTTGACTACCATGTGTCCCGCGTGTTTGACGCGATTTACAGAAGCGACAAACCTGCCCTGTGAAGTGTCGCTCAAAGAATCCTTGATGAAGTCCGGCCTGCGAGGAGATGTATCACGGTCAGCGACCACGAGGGGGAAAGGAAATTAAACACTTCAGGACGAACACAAGGTCATCGCGCGCACCAAAGATGAGGTGGATAGGCAACGAATGACATAATCTTGTAATCAAATTTGCACCCTCGAAGTGGGGTTCTGCATCGCCGTACGAGACGGCTTCTTGCCTTCTGTCGCACTTGAGCTTGACGCCTCCTTCTGTGTTCTCTAACCCGTAATCCTGTAGTGGTGATTGATGAGAAGGCCGCGCCGTGATGAGTGAGGCAGGACGTACAACTAATAGTTTGACAATTCTCGGGTCCCAGTTCTTCCAAGGAACGCGTTTTGTGAAATAAGCAAAAGCGTTCTCTTTCGAGAGCCATGTGTCCCTGCGTACGGAAGTTGTGTTCACAGCGAAATCTAGAGCTGCTTTCCGCTCCTCATAACGCGAGTAGAATACGTCCCTTGGGGCCATTGTCGGTTCTATGAGAACAACGCCGACGTATGGTATATCAGCAATGGGGAATTCTTTTGTTGATATTAACCTAGTATTACAGTGAGTCATTCAAGGCAGATATGTACTACTCCACTTACACAGCAGCAGCACCCGCGGAGTGCCCAAGAGGAAGTATTCGATGGCCTTTCATATATGGCGTGCGTACGAACGCTGCTATAGCCGAGGCCCATTCATTGACAGCTTCTTGCAGCGACTTGAATCAAAAATTATGGAAAAGCGGGAAAAAAGGATGTATCGCACAGATGCCATCCGGTCGCAATTTTATTGCCGCTCGATTAAGGATAGCAGCATCTCCATGATTTTGCCAATCGAAAGACCACGCCTCGCGTATCCGGTGAGCAGCGCCTTTATGCTGTTGCTGATGAAATATACGGAAGATGGTTGGCTCCCATTGTTCCTTATCTATACACGTGCCATTACAAGCTATTCGTCCATCGAGCGGAGTGAAGACTTACGAGAGCCGATACAGTGAGCAAATAGGAGAGTAAGGCCCTCTGCAGTTTTCTGCTGAATTTCCCGATATATATCGCTTTGCGGTGATCTTGAGTTTGCTCATTGGTCCACTTGAACCGCCAGTGGAAACAGTGCAGGGAGGACAGTCAAACACGAACGATGTCACCTGAAGGTCCGACATGGATGGCTGCCTTGGCTCAGGGACGAGCAGATAGCTTGAAATGGAGGCAACGCCGGTCTCGTTACTGATTTGCATGCGTGACTCTTGCGCCCGAGCTTGCCATTTCGAAGCAACTTTCGACCTCGTGTTTTCGGTTCGGTACCCTGTCAATCTAAGTATCGGTCTTTACACGAGTGCTGATGGTAGTAAATGAAAATACCGCATACAACAGGTAAAAAATGGCGTTATAGTTGCAATTTTCTGCGAGCGTATGAAGCATGCATTCAATTAGAGAACGGGCATACTACATCCAGTTAGATGTGTCCGTTTTAGGTCCCACTTGCGGTTCTTGTACGTCTTGGTTAGAATCGAAGCGGTGCAAACATAATTCTCATTCGAGATATGGATGAAATTATTCAGTGCGGCTCCTGATTTCGTCAGAATCCCGTTCACCTGCTGGTTCTCCAATCTCATTTTGCAACTACGGATTTCGATAGGCATTCATAGCCCTCAGCTCTCCAGAACCCGCTGAATCTTCATACATATCCAGCACGGGATATCCAGTGATTCTAGTGGCGGATAATATCTGACAAGGTTCCGCTCCGTGATTGTCTCTTCATTTGCTCAAATAAATCATTAGTTAATTTGATAGCTAATGCATTGCTAGCTGATGAGAGCTCATTTAGATGAACGTGTTATCGCCGGCGGCCGAGAAGAAGGAAGTACCTCCGATATGGGCTGAGCAAAATGATGTCGATGTTACTTCTCAAGGACGAGAAATTTCCTTCCCAGTAAGGAATTTGCAGCACAGATCGATAAGTCGGTGGTTTGGGGATGTAATGTATGCTACATGCATGAATAGATCAGTTCCTCCGCAAGCGTTCTCCCCAACGAGTTCTGATGGCGATACGACTACTTCAGCTTCTTCTTGCTATTATCGTGCGGAATGATAAGTGGGGATTCCCAAGATGCAGCTTCGAGTGAAACTCACGGGCGAAGTTGAGATGAGTGTCCGCATGACCGCATTCCGCAGTTGGTTGCACGAGGCGGGAGGCGGGCAGAACATTTTCGGCGGATTTGCTTGTCGCAGTTGTGTTTTGAGGTAAGAACCTTCGACGATGGCTCAATTCCCGCAAAAATAAGGCGCTGTTGGTCAGGAGGAATGCTGGTGAAGAACACGGCATCGCACTACTGAACTTGGTAATCATACTGCAGCTCACCCTTCCTTGTCTTGGAACTTGGCGCTGTCGATGATGTCAGAAGACTCCAGCTCAAGGGTGATGGTCGTTCCAGTGAGGGTCTTGAACCGAAAAGTCATTGGTGCAACGAATACTCATCCCGGACTTTGGGCAGGTTGCGAGCCTAGTAAGACTTGAGAAAAAAGTGTTTTGCTGATAAAACGATGAGGACCTCCTCGTCGATTACATGGTGGGAAATTTCTCTTCGTCACGGGTTAGTTACGTCACGCACCCTTTTCTAATGGACCTTGAAGACAATCCATTTACACTTGATTCGCAAGAGTACTTTGGCGTACCAGAGTGCATACGCTTTGGCTATGTCATACCCGCGTTTAGACCACGAGGGCATATGCGGTCGCGTCCTTGGATACATGTTGAAGGAGCTCCCTTGGGACAGTGGCCGTTCGAAAGTGGCCAGTGAGATAAACAGCTGCACTAGCGAACAGAAATTAGTGGACCTTGGCGACTTCTACATCAAATACTTCCTCCGCGCTTGTGAGTAGAAGTATCGGTGTCGATTAATTTGAGCTTATTTCATTCAGTTCGTGCCTCCAATGGCCCCACGCCAGCGCCGTCAGAGCACCCTTCCCGTCCATCATTTGACGACTTGCGAGACATGAATGGTGACATCATATCAGAAGGTACCACAGGATCACCGCACTGCCAAAGATCAGGTCAATCCCGAGCACTGATTGAATATTTGTGTACGCAATTGAATGCGTACTATTAATAACAGGCACTCAAGCGCGACGGCTACCGGTGCATGCTTTCTGGAAAGGTGGATACCACTTCCAAGGGTGAACTTCGGGTCACAGTCAGAACAGCCTCCATGGCCCTTCTCGACGCTCAAGACGCAGCAGCCAAGGCAGCCACTGACCCTTCGAACTCTGAGCTCCAAAGAAAGGCCTGTTCAACTTGCCAAAAAATATGATAAACTCTCTGCCACTGCCCATCGTGCTTCTTCCATTCTGGCCAATTTCCCTAATCCCCTAACGGAGTGTGTAACAAACGCATCGCATATATTTCCAGAATCAATTAATACAGATCTTGGAAATGACAAGGAGGTAAAATGCTGTAGTTAATTTCAAATTATCATTCTCATCTGCATCCCAGAAGGACCATGCTTCCAGTTTGTGGGCCGTAATGGAGCGGTTCGGACAACCGGGATTTAAGGACGAGCTTAATGGTTCAAAAATCCACCGCTTGGCTAATATCATGACCCTTGACCATTTCCTTCACACCCAATTTGATAGATTGGATTTATGGCTCGAAGCCGACGATGTAAGTCGAGATCGGTGTCAAGATGACCAAAAATGCCTACAGACGCAAAACCACACATACCGCATCTGCTCATCAGACGATGATATAAAACGAGGACCTTCCTAGAAAAGTCACATTCGTATCTCATGACGCGAAATTTGAGCTCCCGGATCCCCGGTACATCAAAATGCATGCCGTGTGTTGTCGCGTTGCACATATGTCAGGAGCAGCATGGTATATGAATGATATCATGGATGATTTAGATAAGGGGACAGACAAAGGTGTTGTCAGAGGATGGGTCGAGTAGCAAAATTCTCGAATTTGCCCTCCTGGCAGCCGGAGCAGCTTAGTGACGAATTGTGTTGAACAACGCTTGGTAGAGCGTAGACAAGATGTGTGTGAGATAGAGAGCTTAAGTCAGACGAGTATGGGTATCGAATGGTCCATCGGTCAATGCGCAATAGATCTTGATCATGCATCCGCCTATGACCGGAGCTATTAAGCCTGGCCGGGGCCCTGATTGATGGCCCTGAATTTCCGATTCGGTAAGCGACTCGATATTTGCCATTTGCTATTGATATCACATGCGCCAAGCGCACGTATATAATATATACGTCGCCTTGCTTGCCCTTCACTGCCCTCAGTCGCTTGTGCCACGATTGAGGTGTGCTTTTATGTTTCTCTTATGTTTTTGCCCTATCTTATGCATACCTAGAATGTGGCTCTGGCGTCTTCGAACCAAGAGCTTGAGCGGTGTCAAAACCAAGCTCGATGCCGCACAGACGGCATTGATCACTCTCAAGAACGAGGAAGACATCACTTGGCCCGGGTTGTGTTGTGTGACTTTTCATGACGAGTAAATTGTAGCTATGCGGCGTTGTTGATCAATCTGAAGAGACTGCCACGACTGCCATGATCTCCAATCTATCAGACGGCGTCGCGGAGGCAGGAAATAAGTGAGAACTTTATGTAAGTCCTCAAACTTTATTTCATATGTGGCAGAGATCCTTTGACATACCAAGATAGAGGCTATCATATATCTCATCTGTTTCGTAGCACCAGCCATGCTCAGCGTCGCTGTCGTACCCACAGACTGATACCTTCACAATTCATGATCCTATCGTGACCTGCCGCCGCCCAACGGCGCTCACGCTTAGGGGACAATGGCTTAGCCAAGTTAACAAGTGAGCATTTCAAGTCCATCCATCAATACATTTCTTGCTCACCACCACTGCCACCACCACTATCAGCGTCTGACAAGGTCATCATGAGTCGGAACGATCCGCACATGACCGCTCAACAGTAGAATGTGATCTGTCATCCGAATTTGTTCTTCAAAGCAACGATATTTTCAAGATCAAACTCAGTCCGGCTGCCAGGAGGGCAAATTCGAGAATTTTGCTACTCGACCCATCCTCTGACAACACCTTTGTCTGTCCCTTATCTAAATCATCCATGATATCATTCATATACCATGCTGCTCCTGACATATGTGCAACACGACAACACGCGGCATGCATTTTGATGTACCGGGGATCCGGGAGCTCAAATTTCGCGTCATGAGATACGAATGTGACTTTTCTAGGAAGGCCTCGTTTTATATTATCGTCTGATGAGCAGATGCAGTATGTGTGGTTTTGTGTCTGTAGGTTTTTTTTGGTCATCTTGGCATTCACATCACCGATCTCGACTTACATCATCGGCCTCGAGCCATAATTTCAATCTATTAAATTGGGTGTGAAGGAAATGGTCAAGGGTCATGATATTAGCCAAGCGGTGGATTTTTGAACCATTAAGCTCGTCCTTAAATCCCGGTTGTCCGAACCGCTCCACCACGGCCCACAAACTAGAAGCATAGTCCTTCTAGGATGCGGATGAGAATGATAATTTGAAATTAACTACAACATTTTACCTTTTTGTCATTTCCAAGATCTGTATTAGTTGATTCTGGAAATATATGCGATGCGTTTGTTACACACTCCGTTAGGGGATTAGGGAAATTGGCCAGAATGGAAGAAGCACGATTGGGCAGTGGCAGAGAGTTTATCATATTTTTTGGCAAGTTGAACGGCCTTTCTTTGGAGCTCAGAGTTCGAAGGGTCAGTGGCTGCCTTGGCTGCTGCGTCTTGAGTGTCGAGAAGGGCCATGGAGGCTGTTCTGACTTTGTCCTCAAGTTCATCCTTGAAAGTGGTATCCACCTTTCCAGAAAGCATGCACCGGTAGCCGTCGCGCTTGAGTGCCTGTAATAGTACGCATTCAATTGCGTACACAAATATTCAATCAGTGCTCGGGGTTGACCTGATCTTTGGCAGGTGCGGATGATCCTGTGGTACTTCTGATATAATGTCACCATTCATGTCTCGCAAGTCGTCAAATGATGGATGGGAAGGGTGCTCTGACGGCGCTGGCGTGGGGCCATTGGAGGCACGAACTGAGTGAAGTAAGCTCAAATTAATCGACACCGATACTTCTACTCACAAGCGCGGAGGAAGTATTTGATGTAGAAGTCGCCAAGGTCCACTAATTTCTGTTCGCTAAGTGCAGCTGTTTATCTCACTAGCCACTTTCGAACGGCCACTGTCCCAAGGGAGCTCCTTCAACAGTGTATCCAAGGACGCGACCGCATATTCCCTCGTGGTCTAAACGCGGGTATGCCATAGCCAAAGCGTATGCACTCTGGTACGCCAAATACTCTTGTGAATCAAGTGTAAATGGATTGTCTTCAAGGTCCATTAGAAAAGGGTGCGTCACGTCACGCACCCATAACAATGTATCGGACAAAATAATGGGATTATGGATTAGGGCGTGCACCATAACTATTCCAAATACAATTACAAAAATGTTCTACACACACTTCCTCACCGTAATAGATATTGAGTAATTACGCAGTCGGCGCTTCCCGATTGATATTTTCAGTGCAGCCCCTGATTTCGTCAGCATCCCGTTCACCTGCCGGTTCTTCAATCTCATCTCGCAACCACAGACATCGATAGGCATTCATATAGCCCTCAGCCCTCCGGAACCCGCTGAATCTTCATATCCAGCACGGGATGTCTTTTCAGTGATTCTAGCGGCGGATTAATATCTAACAAGGTTCCGCTCCGTGATTGTCTCTTCATTTTCGCAAATAAATCATTGATACATAGCTAATGCATTGCTAGCTTATGAGACTCTAATCGCCGGCGGCCGAGAATAAGGAAACACGTCCGCGACCGTCGATGTTACTTCATCGCTCTGAATTAATGATGGGAAATTTCCTTCCCAGTAATAAGGAATTTAACCTTCCGACAGCACAGATAAGTCAGAGTTTGGAGATGTAATGTATGCTAGTAGGATAACACATGCATGAATAGATCAATTCCTCCATGCAAGCGTTCTCCCCAACGAGTTCTGATGACGATACGACTACTTCAGCTTCTTTTTACTATTATCATGTGAATGGGAGAGAGAAGATAATGGAAGTGATAAGTGGTGATTCCCAAGATGCAGCTTCGAATGGTACTCACGGGCGCAGTTGCGATGAGTGTCCACATGACCGCTTTCTGCAGTTGGTTGCACGGGGCGGGAGGCGGGCATAACATTTTCGGCAGATCTGCTTGTCACAGTTGTATTTTGAGGCAAGAACCTTCAACGATGGCTCGATAATTCCACCACGAAGACTAGTTGGAGGTTTAGTTTGGTTCAAATAATCGAGAAAAAGGTCTACCGAAGGACGAGGTGAAGAGTTGACTCTTTCTGAATATTGTAGTCGCTCAGTGTGCGGCCATCTTCCAACTGCTTTCCCGCAAAAATGAGGCGCTGTTGGTCAGGAGGGATGCTGGCGAAGAACACGGTTCCGCGGTAAGTCCATGCTGAGCTTGGAATCAATCTGCAGCTCACCCTTCCTTGTCTTGGATCTTGGCCTTGACGTTGTCGACGGTGTCCGAAGACTCCACCTCAAGGGTGATGGTCTTTCCAGTGAGGGTCTTGACGAAGATTTGCATCTTCAATGAGGGATTGGTCTGACGCAGTAAGAGGGGGCTCTTTCCGTGGGAAACCTGAGGCCAGTACTGTACAGTTGCTGACTAATTCAAATCTTTTAACACCGGTCAGTCACGCAAGCTACGAGCAAAATTTGTACAGATTTGGTGGCGGAACCATGGATAAGATCCGAAGATAGAACAGTTTTCTCAACATCTGAGACGGTAAATCTCCATGTGGACGCGGAACGCCATATTGGCGCCATCGAGTGTCATACACCCGCCATAAATAGGAGTGGGGCGTTTCTACATGCCAATGACTTCGGTGGCTGTCGCTCACCCTATCGACTACCTCGCGGGAGATCTGACAGACTCTGCTCTCCGTCCCGCGGCGCAACAACCGGACATTGAATATCATTTCGATGAGGACAAATATAAAGCAAGAACTGCACGGAGGCTAGCTGAGAATCCAGATTTGCCGAATTCCCCTTTGCCCGAAGGGTTTCCACAGCAGGTGGAATCGCCGCTTGTCTGGGAAGGAAAGGACTTCAAAGATAAGGAGTGGGTTTACGAACTGAATGCCAAGCAACTAAAAGAGATACATGATGCTGTGAAGCACTTTCGTTGTAAGTCCATCAGCTAGATGTCGATTTGCCTTGCTCAAAACGTTACCGCAAAGCTCTTGGCAAATCGTTGGGTCTTGTTTCGCCTTCGACCTTCCCCCTACCCCAATTGGGCCCAGTGCTTCGCGGCCTATCAAATGAACTGCACAACGGACGCGGGTTCTTCGTCCTCCGCACTATCCCCGTTGATAGCTACTCTAGAGAGGACAACATTCTGGTGTATGCTGGCGTCTCTTCATACATTGGTAAATTGCGCGGTGTACAAGATCGGAAGAAAAACAGTGTTCTCAATCATGTCAAAGACCTGACGCCCACACATTCAACACGTGTTATTGGTGCCCCTGCATACACGACTGAAAAACAAGTCTTCCATACTGATCAAGGGGACATCGTTGCACTCTTTGCTTTGGACGTGGCTGCGCGTGGTGGTACATCAAGGATCAGTAGTTCCTGGAAAGCATATAACCAGCTGGCGGCTACAAGACCTGATTTGGTCAGGACGCTTGCCAAAGCATGGCCAGTTGACCAGTGTGTACACTGTCTTCTTAAGAAATCATTAAAGCATTGATACTGTCAACTTTCAAATGAGATTTGGCGGAAATCCCGCATACACCGAACGCCCCATTCTCTTCTACCACGATAATAGAATCATTGTTCAGTATGCTCGGCGAACGTTCACAGGCTATTTAGGCCTTCAACGCTCTCCTAACATTCCACCAATTACGGAAGCGCAAGCTGAGGCTTTAGATGCCGTGCACTCCTTGGGCGAGAAATTCAACTTGGGATTGAATTTCCTGAAGGGCGACATACAATACATCAATAACCTTAGTGTCTTCCATGCCCGAGATGGGTTCACGGACTCGCCGGAGCATACGTGAGTTTATACTACCCCTATCAGTAGACTAGCATGATGCTCATATAGTTCTCATGCACTAGACGCCATTTGTTGCGGTTGTGGTTGCGCAATGAGGAGCTAGCGTGGAAACTTCCCAAAGAGCTTCGGCCCGTTTGGCAGAAGTTGTATTACTCCATTACTCCGGAGGAACAACGGTTCCCAACAGAACCGTTTATTAGAGATGGGTCGAAAGGAAGTGGGGCGAAATAATTGTGACGAGAATACAACCTCAATATTTTTTACTGTTTGCTTTCAATGCTGGCAGATGCGATATAGATATGAATCGCGATATACGAGGCGGTGAATCGCTGGTTTGCAGACAGAGACTCGGGATCTTGAGCACCGTGATGGCATAGCACCGAATGCATAGGTACAAGATAAAGCTCCAACGCGCATGTTAGTCATCCAAACCTTATCGTATTTAATGCGGTTTAGGATATCTCGCTATCGGTAGATATGCCCGTCCTTGGGTTTCCGCCGTTTCCTGACGATGTTCCAACGCATCCGTTGCTCATCATCGACTTTGAGCTTATCAAAGCCCGTAACCAGTCTGAAATCGACCGACTTTGGGAAGCTGGCACCAAACTGGGCTTTTGGTAGTGAGTGCCGTGCACCGCTCCACTCCTATCCCAGTAGCTTAATAACTCACCTGCGTTCTCTTTAGTTTGAAGAATCATGGCGTTCAGGAGGAAACAGACATGATGTTCGAGATGGGAGTCGAGACGATGGCACTTCCTCTGGACGAAAAGATGATGTTTGAACAAGGAGATGATGGCATGTCATTCGGGTAAGTTTGCACGGACAAAGGAGGAAGCACAATTTAGCGCGAGTCATATCCAGGTATAAAGCGAGCGGGGCGAATGCCGTAGATGCAACTGGACAGTTGGATACTGTCGAATTCATGAACGTCGCTAAGGATGATGCGCTTGCGTGGCCGGATAAAGCGCGACGGAAATATCCACAAACGGTAAATGACCGTATGGAGTCAACAATAATCCCATTTGTGCGCAAATCTTTGGAGGTTAATGTTGCCATTTTGGACGTTTTCAATGAGCGCCTTGGTTTGCCGCCCGGTGAATTACTAAGAAGGCACAAAGTAGATGAATTCAGCGGCAGTGAAGTCCGGGTTATCAAAAACCCACCTACACGGGACGCTAATAGGCAGGCCATTGGCAGTCACACAGACTTTGGCACGTTGGTAGGAGCACCAGATCAAGCGATACGTTTTATAGAACTCAACAGAGCATTAGTCTTTCTTGCATAACAGGTTGGGAGGCTTGCAGGTCCTTGTCCCTGGCGCAGAAACGTGGCAGTATGTCAAGGTGGGCAAGATCCATCATGCAGCATTCAATTAGGTGACTCCCACACAGCCTATTCCTGGTCTTGCCATATGCAATGTAGGAGATGCGCTGGCAATATTAAGTGGAGGTATCCTCCGATCAAACATGCATCGTGTATTGTGAGCTTTCGAGTTTGCTGATTAAGATTGATGGTACTAATACTGATTAGACCACCGCCTGGAGAGCAATCAAAGTACGAAAGATGGTCCGTGGTGTACTTTACTCGACCAGGCAATTCTGTGCTTCTGAATGCGCTAGTCAATGAGAGTCCCATGATTGCAGAAGCAGTCGCGAGGCGACCTAGGGACTTTCAGACAGGAGTGACCGCGTACGAGTGGTTTTTGAGACGAATTAAATTTCAGCGAATCAAGAACCGAAAGGTGCGCTGGCATTTCGGCAATCGCTCTTCCATCGGTAACGCATTAGTTTTCCAGGGTCCTGAGACGTGGATGGCTAGCCGCGGAACGGAAGAGGTGGAAGGCCTAGCGTATTAGGATTTTGGCACCGTTGCGTTGTTGTTGTCATGACGCCGCTTTCCTCTTATGCATCTTGCCAACCATGTATGCTGCTCCTGTACCCATCCCGTATATTCTAGAACTGTCTTCCGGATTCTGCTGTCCAAGTGCCGTCAGGAGATCGAGTCCAGACATAGTCGAAGGTGTTATCATCGCAGCCTAGTCCGAAGCTAAGAGAAGGCACGTTTAGTACTGTGGACACATCGTACTCTCCAAGCACCTTTGACCTACCTTGAACAGATCGATCTTCTCAACTGCACCGCTGGTGTGATTTCACATTAAGAGCTGATGGTTCGTACGTGGCATAGAGGTATATGACATGTTGTGCTCGACAGATGGCACGGACTCCACCGGATGAACGGATTACAAACTGAGCCCCCGAACGTACATATCATCGTTCTCCAGGGGTTTAGCATGTCCTGTTTTCGGTAGATATGCCGCCTTGATGTTTCCTGACAAATTCCCCGTTTATCAAAGCGCGCAACCAGCTTGAATTCAATTGGGAAGCCGGCACGAGACTGGTTTTTAGTAGTGAGCACCGCGTTGCTTCTGGGTTTCAATAAAACCTGTGTTCTCTTTAGTTTGAAGAGTCATTGGCATTTACGAGTAGTAGGTACTAGGACATGATATTCGAGGTGGGTATTGAGACGATGACATGTCATTCGGTTGAGATCATTGCGCATAACGGAGAAGTGCGACTTAGCATATTATCCAGGTATAAAGCGAGCGGCGCAGATGCCATAGATGCAAATGCAGTTGCGACAGTAGGATACTGTATAATCCATGAATGACGTGAGGGAGCTCTCTTGGCCGAGTCACAAGCTATTGAGCAACTCCTTGCATAGTGCATCCTTCATGAAAATATCAGCCCCCACGTTGTTGTTCTTGTCGGTAATGAAGCAGTCGCTAAGGAGATATTCAATACCGACGTCAAAGGCGGTTAATTCATTGCCTTGCACGCTATGCGCTGCCTCAGGACATGGCTCTCCCGATTCTGTCGGAACGTTAACGGTGTCGTGGTGCCCCAGTGACTCAGGCATACGTGGGGAAATGACGCCAAGGACGATGCCAAGAGAGATTTTTCATAACTGGTAAATGATCGTAATGGAGTCGCAATAACCCCATTTGTGCGTAAATCTTTGTTACCTGGTTTGCCGCCCGGTGAATTACTGAGAAGGGACAAAGTAGATGAATTCAGGGGCAGCGAAGTCCGAGTTATAAAATACCCGCCTATGCATGGCATTGATAAGCAGGTTGTACAGACTTCGGGAACAGCGAATCAAGAATAGAAAGGTATGATTGCACTTCAGCAATCGCTCTTCCATCGGTAACCCGTTATTTCCAGGGTGGATGGCTAGAAACTTGCTGCTGTCGCGTTGTTATCGTGACTGTTGATTGAATCCTATTGAGGATAAGGCGAATTCCCAGCGCGCCTTTACATTTGTCAGATAGAGTTCAACCGGCCATCTTTTCCGTCTCCGATTGAATGTAACTCAGCGCATTCTCAATATTCGCGGCTACCCGACGGCAGCATGGTAACCCATGCTGTTCTGGACGAACAGCATTTCAGAAACCACATCCGAAATCTACTTCTTCAATATGTCAAAGCGAATCTGACCGTCGATTATGTGCAATGGACAGAAAAGGCAGTCACCAAGGTACACAATCTACTCTTCGCTTCTGTTGCTCCTTTCTCAACAGCTTCAGCTCTTGCAAGACTGCCTGCGCAAAACATCCATAGCCGATCCAACATCGTTATGGGTACCAACAGAACCATTCGACGTGTTGAAGCACCTTTACAAGCTATCCGAGCTCAGCAGGTATGAAGAGAAACTGCAAGCAAGTCCACATGCGTTGGATTCGTTGAAGAAGTCGTTGAGGAGGAGCCAGGGGAGGGTTAGGTCGGGCAAGGCGGTTTACGTCGATGACCGTGAGTCTCGAGAATCAGCCTTTCAACGGCCATAACTCTGAACAGCCGATCCACCTGAATGCGAAATGATGGATGCACCCGTCCTCACGATACGAGCCATTCGCAACACGCCAAAGCTCCCCTCCGGCTCTTTATCAGCTATTCAGCAGAAAGGGCCCTTCCATATTTCAGAAGGAATGAAATCCGTCGAAAACGATGATCCAGAGGAAGCCCCATCGCAAAATGACACGTTGTATGTGCCAGAGTCCTCTCAGGAAAACGAAGTCTCAATCATTCCAATGTCCAGAAACGTCAACTGGCAGACCAGTGAGAGCGAACGTCAGGCAGTTCGAGCATTGTTGAAGACCAAGTTATACTTTTCGGGAAGAGTTCCGTCGTACTCGAAAGCACAGATAGACAGCTTAGATGAATGCGATATGTGGTCAACCCGCATATATCGTCCATATTCCCCCTTCATGCCATTGTTCCCTCGAAAAGCCCGTAATAAGAGCGCGAATTCCGAAGTAGGCAACAGGGTAAATTCTTTTGTCGAGCTTTCAGCCTATCTTCTGCCTCAGATTTCGACGGAAGAACTTGAAAAGGACTTGTTCAACGATAATATGCGTGTTATTGATGACTGGGGTTGGTGTATGCGCTATCACGAATAGTCAGGATAACCATAACTATCAACAGGCGCTTTTCAGATGTCCTCACCTTCAACTATGTCAACTCTTAGTTCAAGTCAGGAAGAGCGCAAGATTGATATGTTGTTTAGAAGTTCCTCGCCTGTCACGGACCCTATAGAAGAATTGGAAGCAGCAAAAATGGGTCTTTTTCAGTTTTTCCGCAAGGTTTGTGCTGTTGCTCAAGTCTTTCGGTATAGACGTTGTACATATACCTCGTTCGCGAAGACCGGGAGGAGGAATCATGTGTAAACCAGTCGCTGACGGCGAACGGTGAGCTTATACACTGACATTACGACGGGGTTGTACATACTCGGTTCTAGCTTCAGTTCTTTCATACTGGAGACACTCCGTGGATCGAAGGAACAGACGGTCTGTGGATCAGGAGGCCAAGATTGCTTCGAAGAGGCTACCTCGTCACTCGTCGGAGAGGCACCCTGCTCCACGACGAAAGCGGCCTTCGCGACCATGGACGAAACTGATATGAACAATGATCTACGTGTGCTCTGCGCAAATGAGAGCTTCAAAGACTTCTGGTTGAGAGACACATTGGACGACAAGACCATGATGCTGATGGAAGGCAAGCACTGTCTTAGAGGTTAGTTCGCAAAGTCTGAAAGGCCTAAATAGTGCCCACCCTTCCACCACCCAACATTCATCGTCCCAGTCGTATATTTCTGCCCTCTGGGTTCAATGATTTTTGCCCGGCATCGACGGACCAAGACAACGGTGCAACTCTTCACAATTTTTTGAAAAGGGTCAAGGGCCTTCAGCCTCTGAACGTTGCGTTGTCATGGAAGTCGGTGTCCTCCTGTGTTATGCCCTGCAGATGCTGAGAGAATCATCCGCAGAGCATTCAGCACTAACAGTCCATTGCCTTCTAACGCTCAGTTAGCCGAGGTGTCCTCGCGTTTTGAGGAGGGTGACTATGGGGAGGGTGGCGTCTCGTTGCAAGCTGTGAGGCAATTGATTGATGCTTCGAACCCCGACGTCGGGGCCACACAAATTGACAGAGCTGTTGTACATCGGAGGTCGTGTTTACTTGGAGACGAGGATGACAGAAGTCCCAGCTTTCTATCAGCGCACGGTCCGGACATTATATTGACCAGGCGGGAGCGTTGGCGGCAGGCCAGAGTAGCAGGTTGTGAAATGTTTCGACAGGTGGAAGACGCCGAAGACAGAGTACCTGTCGGCAACCAAATTGAACAAGCAAAAGAAGTCATGAGATCAGACGACGAGCAATTTTTTCCTGGGGTCATTACAAATATCCATCGTACAAGCGAGAAACCCGAGCCAACTTTGAAATTCCCAACCAATGAATTAGCAACAGAAGAAGCGGAGAGTATACAGCAGTTCCACCGCCCCAACGTAGCGAACAAAGAACACCTATTTCGAAACTTCCTTTTGGAAAAATTCGGCAAGGACAATAGCTGCCCACAACCCTACAATCAGCCGCTCGGCTCTACTGCTCTGTGGCACGAGGCCAATATAGCAGCGTTTGCAGGACTGCGTTCAAAGACGGTACCTGAGGCAGTGTCCAAACCGTGTCAGGACCCTATTGTTCAATCCGAACCAAACATGAGCAGCGGTCGCAACCGCAACATCCCCTCAGATATTTTTACCCGCACAACACTTCAATTACCACCCAAAATGACGCGTCCAAAAGCTGTCCATTACTATATGACATCTCTTGATCTACTGCAAAAGCAAATCCTCGTCCGTGCACTCCGACAACCGGAGTGCTCTGTGACGCTCATTGAACGGGACCGTTTGGGGGGCGCTGATGTGATTATTGACCCGTTCACAGCTGTTCTTTATCGATCGCTATTCTCGTTGCCGTCAGAATGTGAGGAGTTGATCAATCACATAGCCAAGCTATCTTGGGCGTTTCGAACACTCGTGATTGTTCTGGAAGCATACCCACCAGCTTATGCAATGAGAGCCTCCGATCAAGCTATCGACTCGTTATACGCATATACTCCACCAATCCTTAAAGCTATCAAAAAGCTCCGCCGCGGAGTAGCTATGGTCGAAGCCGATCAAGAGAAGCGTTTATCGACGTCCGTGCTATATTCGTTTCCAAATACTGTACAAGAAGCAGCTGCGCTTACAAGATATATCGGTGATATGGCCCAAGAAGCTGACGAGACGAATGGAGTTCTTTGGGATGACCGTTCATGGTTAGAGGGTATAGATAAGGTATGCTGTGCTATTAGTCCCCATATCTGACCCTAGCACAAGAACATCTAGGATGAGGAAAACCTGTCAAATTGGGCTGGGATGAACCGATTCATTTCCGCCATTATTCTCAACCAGGTAACATTGGACGAGTTCATCGCCATGACTGAAGAAGAGCGGTATAACACGTTCTCAATCTATGTAGGGGCGGATGCCATAGTAAGGGATATCTGCTGTGAAGTGCCTAATTCACCTCACTTTTAGGCATCATTCAACGCGGACTTGCAAGAACGAATCTCGATCATACAGTCATCTGATAATCCTTCATATGGCTCGGCGGTATTAAAATCGTGTACTAACGAACATGTCTTGCCTTGCTAAACCTAATTGATATACATATGATTTCTAACATACCATTTGGAGCTATTCTAGCCAATTGGTCGGAAGGGTATTCAACTTCAATCGCGTACGGGTTCTTACATTGGATCAGTTGGATCAGGTGGTACACTGCAATTTCATGACATTGAAGAACTGTCATCAAGCCTCACTTTCGCATCATACGAGTACTACTAGTACTCTAAGTAAACGTTATGGTATGTATCAAGACAAGTAAGAATACAAGAAATAACCTGAGAATCGCGGGCATCCGTTGGGTATGATATGTTATGCGTCATGTGCAAGAAAAAGACAGTACTATGATAACTGGCAGCGTTGATTATTGTTGAGCGATAGTTCTTCGTCGCCGCGGCGGCAGTGGCACATGGATATTATGGCACCTGAGGAGATCCTCAAGCTGAGCGATGCGATCACGTTGGTCGTAAATGATCTCCTGAAAGCCATCGCGCTGCTTTTCCAGTTCTGCCAACTGCTCCATCTTTCGTTTGCGTGACAGTCGCGCGGAGAAGGCATTCCTGTTCCGCCTGTTCTCGATTTTTGCGAGTTGTTCCGGAGTGAGTGAAAGGGTACTATCCCTAAGCGCGTCGTGGACGCTACTCAGGTGACGTCTCCCACGCTTCGGTTCAGCGGTACCCAACGCCTTGGCAAAATATGCCGGCACTGCTTTCCTCGACGTCGCCGACGGGGTGAGGTATGATCTCGACTGGATTGGTGCATCAAGAGGAATAGGCGTGCGTGAACGTTCGCGTTTGGAAGCGTATTGTCCGTCATTGGTCACAGTCTGATTGGCATGGTTCGGTGTGGCGTTGGGGTGGCATAAAAATCCGAGATTGTTAACGTTTGAATAGTAAGTTGGTCCCGCAAGGGAACTCATGTCGTAGAATCGTGTAATGAGGATTAGTTCCAGTCAGGACTTGAGCCTTCTTATATATACGAATGTTATACAGCACGAGCACATCAAAGCTAATGGCGATGTGTACACAGCCAACATAACTATATAATTTTATTCTATTTGGTGCTGTTTCTCCAATTCCGGTGCAAAATCCCGCCATCATGCGCGCGCAGATGTTCTCAAATATCCTTCGTGCAGCTTCCAGACCTACTGTCCTTACTCTTGCTCCGAGCACAAGGACACTGCCTCTTCTTGCTCGTTCTGCGAGCTCTCATGCTCAAGAATCGTTCGAGTCGTTCACAGAACGATACGTTACCTTCTTCCAGAGTGCAGAGGACATCTTCGAGGTGCAACGCGGCCTGAACAACTGCTTCGCCCACGATTTGGTTCCTGCTCCTTCGGTGATTGAAGCTGCGTTGCGGGCGTCCCGGAGGGTGAATGATTACGCGACTGCCGTTCGTGTTTTCGAGGGGATTAAGCAAAAGGTAGAAAACAAGTCTCAGTATCAAGCCTATTTGGATGAACTCAAACCGGTTCGAGAAGAGCTTGGTATGTTGTGTTATTTTAGCGTTAGAACAATGTGATTAATACCGCCCGCCCACAGGTATTACCTTAAAGGAGGAACTTTACGGGCAATGAAGCGCGCGTCGTGATGAGGCTAGCAATATGCATCCACCCGTATTTCTATTTTAACATCATGCTAGATCGTTTGATGGTGTCTATCTCCGTTGCGAGACGGGCGTCCATATTCTGTAACCCAATTAGTTCAAGTACCCTTTGTTGTCTATGTTGGAATAGATTTATATCATCTTTCGTCCAGCATCCTCATTCATTCAAAGCTCGAGTGAAAGAGTGCTGCTCCGAAATGTCACGCCATCCGAGTTTTCCCGAAGAACAACAGCACGACTGATCTTCTATACGTAGTCCCATTCCCGTTATCCATATATCCCCTAATCTAGAAATCATGCGCAAACCAACTAAGGTTCGTGCCTCCCTTGAAGCAAGATACCAGCTGTGGGGTAAATGATGTTCTGTTATATCATGCGCCATTCCGTTGGCGCTTAACTCAAGCAATCCCGATTCGAACGAACTAGAATTCAGCTGTGAAACTAGCCCGAATAAGCTTAATCTCGCATCACCCTGACGGTCCACAGTAAGTGGGTGGCGACGCCTTAGCGTCAATCTTTCCGTGCTGCAACTGATGTTTCATACCTGGTGTCATGCACTAGGCATCAAAAATGTTTACCATTGTTCAGCTCGTGGTTGCCGTTGCCCCTGCAGCTACCCGCGCACAGCCGCTTCTGACATAGACGTCAACATTGAAGCAATTGAAAGCTGCAACATGTTTGAAGTTGAACTAGTGACGCTTGAACCTTGCTGCGCCCGCGATCACTAGTTTAACTGGTCTATGGCTATGCACGGACAGCTCACGCCAGATTGTATTGAGGCAATATATATATGGATGACCGAGAGATCATCCTGACCTGGATCAGTAGTCAATCCACGTGTTATGATAATTGGTGGAGTTAGTTGAATCGTACACTGTCTTGCTGCTAATTACGGTTAGGTGTTGGTCTTGAAGCTTTGAACTGCGATACAAGTTCAATCCACGAAGTTGAAACGCTCAGGCTATCACTGTATTCACCCTTGACAGCAGGACCTGGGTCTATGATCATGGCATAACTCGGAAACAACGCAGGAGGTTCTAAGCCCATTGATGAGCGGAAATACTCGGAGCGCCAGGGAAACACGCACAAAACCTTCTTGGTCTGTTCGTACTGCGCGCGATCGCCTAGCATGATGGGCTTGCTGAGAGGAGCAACTTTGCTGTTCCCCTGTCAGAAAGCTGATATCCATAGAAGGGTAATCGCTGACGAACGGTCATTCAAGCCCGCAGCAACTAGGCGCCATTTTACTTTTACCAAGCATATGGTCAATAGCATTTCATAATCTGGGCATTCACATATCCCGTGCTTTTGAACCTTTTTTGTCCTGACTGCGGCGACCTGGTCTCCATTCTTGCTTGTGTTCGTCTCCGCCGACAGCCCGGCAGACTTCACCAGCCCTTAAGGCTCCATTCTTCAACGGAGCCAGACGTCTGGGTGTGCTTACAGACTTCAACTTAAGAAGTGAACATTACTTCATGTATGCAAGATGCTGTATTCCTCATCGCTCCATCACTTGGGTGTTTGACAACTGACCGATCATTACGGCCTAAATGTTTTGCAGAACAAGGGACGTGGAATTTACGATAAATGAACACTAGCTTATTTAGACCGAACTCTAGGCAAGGAATAACTACCTTACGCTACACACAGCTTCTACTGCAATTAAGGCTCTTGCACGGCCTGTTGAATGTGCGAAGCTTCGGGCACAGAAATCGTGCATCATTCCAGTGCCTGTTAAATGTGCGATGTTCCAGGCTCAGAAATCATACGTCCCCGGGCCTGTCACGATTGCTCATTGACGTTGGCAATGCTTACCGCTACTACCAAAGTGCATGCAAGGCCTCAGCTTTAGGCTCGACGTAATACCGGGCCCAAGCATAGCAGCGGCCTCATTCACTTCTTCTGCCGGCAAGGCTGTTCAGACCACCGCTCTAGGTGAGCCAGAGCCTCGTCGCGATAGTGAGTCAATGATTCCAAATATAGCACAAGGCAGTGACCTCAACTTTAGCAAACATGGATTCATACTCGTTGACTCAGCGGGGAATGTCACTATCGTCTGAGTCGGGCCCCTGATTGATCCGTTGCAGGCTATGTATGGTACAAAGACCAAAATAGAACTGCACGGAACAACTGTCCCCGGTTTTTCGCGATCGGCAGCACAGCTCAAAATTTTGTATTAGAACGGAACGGATTTTGCATAGTCGGAGTGTGAACCTTCTTTTGACGCAGGTATCAACGTGCAAGTCGCTCGCTATACTTGGATGTATCGAGCTCAAAGCACTTATGGCATGTATATCTTTTTCAGCAACTGCTCTGCAAACAGTTGTGAACACTCAATCGCGTTAAGTCGCACCGGGTGAGTAACCAAAGGCTGAGTATGAGCAACAATTCTGATCCCGTGACAGGAATATGGAATAGACTTTCATGTCTTTTCGTCCGATTGGCTCTGATCAACATGTGATATGGAATGCGTTGCTCCTTCCTGACATGATTTCAACAAGAGAAAACACAAATTTTCACGAGCCTGGTGTCATACGTTCCGACTTGCCGAAAAATTTCAAGGCACGTTAAACAGGTCCGAACTACATCTACGCAGGAGGCCGCTGTAGAAGCGATTCTTTCCCTGCCACCCACTTGAATAGCTTATCTCATAGTCCATATTGAGTCTTGATCTTGATGATGTCCAACCCCTCATAGTCGAATTGACCTGTCGTGAGTGTCGCGCTATATATCCTAAAAGTATCATCGCTCACTGAGCAGTTCTGCTAGATCTGAAAATATGGATAAGTTCAGATTCATGTAGCTCTATTGTATGTGTCATCGCGTTATTTCTTATGAGACGATACTGAGCGGTGTCACCAGATGAATGCCCACAACAAATACAAGGCATCTTGGCATGTTTTAAAGCTTCTCTGTGAAGAAAACGCGGGCACGATAGCGCACTTGCCTTAGTGACAATAATGCTTCCTGGAATGCCGAAGGGTTCATACTAGTAATTGTGAGAATGACGATGTGAATGTGGCCAATGCCTAAGTGCAAGCAGCGCTGACCGCCGACCTATGTGGTTCTAACATCTTACGGTTAGTATCTCTAACGCTCTGTTGTTGATATGGACTAGATGTTTCCCAGATTGAATGCTGTTATCAAATTATTTTGATTTTCATATCGTCAGGGAAAGACCTGTAAGAAATGTTTTATTCCAACGGACGAATGTGGATGGGGCCGTACCTCTTACTTCATCAAATTAAGGTGCGCGTTCTAGTTTGGCTTTTGTTATTATCGTAGCGCCCATCCCTATTACAATCCTCTACGTGAATCAGGATCCCTAATAAAATGTGCCATCCTTTCTTCGACAGAAATCTCGGTACTCCGCGGTCATGGTCAATGACGACCAACACTGGACAATACACTCTCTCAGAGGGTGCATCACATATGAGCCAGTGACGAATGTCGCTATAGTAGATCCAAGCTGCAATCATAGTATGGCCTTCAATGATGATTACGGCAAAGCGGTGCCATCGAAGAAAATAAGGCAAGTCGTGAAGCGCCCGTTGACTGTGACAAATATAGGGACACAAAGATTGGGAGGTACAGCTTTACTCTTGACCACCAACAATTCCTTCCCTACGCCACATTTCCATCTTCAGTATAAGCCGAAGAAACAGGGTGTGCGTCCTTGGCGGTAGGTGTTCTTTGAAACATGAAACTAAGGTACTGAAGTGCTATTACATATTTGACGTAGATAAGATTCTCGATCAAACTGGGTCCGTTTGTCAGGGTTATTCGAGTCATATGGACGATTACTTTTTCGCGCGTTTTGTCGGCGTTCTCTCTTGTGAGTAGTCGAAAACCTCCTCTGCGAGAGAAGTTGACCAACAATGCTCAAGGTTTTTCGGCGTCTGTTGGCACCGCAGCTCTGATTGTTATCACCGTGATTTTCTTCATCGCCACAGGGAAAACCCCCCTTCTGCCCGACCAATATGAAAGTCTCCCACCGACTTGCTACACCCGAATCGAGTGCGAGACTTACGCGAATCCTACCGTTACCCTCTTTTTAGTTGTCATACTCGCGGGTATGCTCTATGTCGTTATAATCATCTCATGCTACCTTGGAGGTAACAAATGGCCCCTATGCATCATCAGCATCGCTATGTGCAACGCTCTAATATTCTTGATACTCTTCTTTTTGTTCCGTTACGTGAGCATCCGTTTCCCTTGTTGTAATTAGATACTAACCGTCTACCTGTCAACCCAGGATTTGAAGTTATTCACAATCCTAAATAGCCGTGACCCCATTATGCGCGACAGTGCACTAAAATATGTGACAAAGTCCAGCAAGATCTATTATCTTACACTATCAATGGCGTTCTGGCTTTCTGCAACCGTGTTAGGTGGGGGAATAGTATTGCTGCGTTTGGCCCGCAACGAATCATGAACGATGGATCCACGCCCAAACAGCAGGCGTACTCTGCAACGGAAACCAGGAGATCGATTATATCGTTGCCATCACACGCTACGAGATATCCATGGTCAATTAAAGCTAGAAAACATTGAATGAATTAATATCACCTATATAATATTTCGGTCGAGGACCTCGTTGAACGGAGTTTCCTTTGCAAGCTCTGGTATAGTACCGATGGTATAGAAGTCTTTGGGACTAATCGATAAATGTTCTGAACAGATTGGTGCACATGCATATATAGAAACCTTGAATACACAGCCAAGACGAACATTGTTGCATACCTCGGATAGGACTAGTATCTTTTCCACGTATTGGCAACATGTTAATATTTGGCTTTCGCCCTCAATTCATAAGAGCACGCTGTTCTTGGCGAAGCAAGGATAAACGTTGGTTGGTATGAAAGACCGGCTGTGCCATGCAGTATCAGGTGTCATATTGCATCGCATTAGATCGTTCCTTATCGGCACTGATCACAAGCAGGCGCTGACATAATGTATCGAGGAAAAATGCGCACAAGCTGTGATGGACGGTGGAGTTGTCCCTCCGAGCTGTGGTGGGGATTTGCGGAAGAGTTATGACCGTGGACGCCAATTACAACAACTGATATTAGGTTACGCCAAAACATAACGGGATTTTCCGCATTGTTGAACACGACGGGACAACGTGCCTGGGCGGTTAAGGCCGTTAAGGTTCAAGTACAATTCCACCACTACTAGCGATCTCATACCTGCCCTTTTTGTTGTAGATGTGCAACACGATTTTGTTCGGGGTTCACTGGGATCAAGGGAAAATTTACTGCATGTAGTTAGGCCCTTTCACACATCTGCCTTGTAGTTCATTGACATCAACCTTGGTTTACATCTTTTGTTAGTCAATAGCAATTTCCAAATACACATTTCTATGTGGAAAAAAGACACCAACCTGGTAAGCTACTGTACCAACGCATTCGATTCCAGGTCACAATGGGGATTGACGAATAATAAACAGTAGGCTAAATTTGCCATAAAATACATTTTTCGCCTCCCTATGCTCTGGGATCAGCACACACGAAGCATGTTGTGGAATGCGAGATGGATTGGGCATTTTTGAGAAAGAGAGCTCCGCAGTATACATAAATCAACTGTGTTTTGCAAATTCTACGGTACCTACATTAAAGACTTGTTCGCGAATAACGCAACGCTACATGTAAGACGATCCGCTACTCTTTTACGGGATCACACTTGTACACGCGCAACATATGCGTCTACCGTACTACATATTAAGATTCCTTCGCCTGGTTGATGCGTGATGCTGGACGCACGATTGACATACACCGGCATGCACCGAGAACTGTATAGTTGTTGATGCAGGTTGAAATTCCATCACACCTGACAAAATTTCGGGAGGTCACGGGTCACTGACCACATTGCCAAACTCAGATATTCGTCAGGTCACAGGTCACACCCCTGACGAACTGATTGCGTTGGCACAGTATAACCAACAATCAAACCAGAAAACACGACATTGTCGCATGAAAGCCCATGTGAAGCGAAAGGCACTTCGACAACTCTTTCTAAATCTATGCTCGTACTTTTAATTGCCACGAATGTGATTGAGATGCATGTTATGTATTAGGTTGTGGTACTAGTGGCACACCTACCAACGCATCCATTCTATTCCATCTAAATACAATGTGACTCTAGTTTTAGAATCGAAGCATAATCTTCTTTATTCTGATTCGGCGAGCAGCGAACGTCCGGTCATTTCTATAACCAGCATCAGCGGATAGAATACAATCATCAACCATAAGCCAGAGAATTACCTTCAGGTTGCGATATGCCCTGCATCCTAATCAGTCCTGTCTTCCTTCGATATGCAAGACACGTACCATGATAGCCAAGATAGTCGGGGCAACGTCGCAGAGGGCACCCTCTTCAGTCTCATCAGCATTAGCACCTTCCTTCTTGTCGTCCGTCACGAGCTTGATGCCGCCCGTGACGATGAAAGGCACGGGGTTTGTGGTATGTGCTGTATGGGGAGCACCAGTCTCCGGGTTAATCATTTGCTCGGCGTTGCCGTGGTCCGCAGTAATAGCAAGAACGTATCCAGCATCCTTTGCAGCTTTGGCGATTGTCCCGACCGCCGCATCAGTCTCTGTGATGGCCTCAACGGCGGCATCATATATACCAGTGTGACCAACCTGTTTTCGCAAAGAGTCCTCAGTATACGATGAATAGAATCAGGTCAAATGCACAAACCATGTCAGGCGGAGCAAAATTGCACATAATGAACTCGTGTTCGCCCTTACTCAACAACTCTGCGACCTTTTCTGCGACACCATGGGCACTCATCTTGGGTTCCTTGTCATAAGTGGCCACCTTTGGAGAAGGAATCATGTGCCTCTCTTCGTTTTCAAACTGCTTCTCGACACCGCCATTGAAGAAGAATGTCACATGGGCATATTTCTCCGTTTCTTTACAGCGTCAGTGTACAATCAGATTTGGAACGCCGTCGTCTCACCGGCAACGTGGGCCTGCCTGAGGCCTTCCTTAGATATACACTCCGCGAGGACATTAGACATAACCTGAGGAGAAAATGCGACCGCGAATGGGAATTCGGCGTTGTAGCGCGACATAGTTGAGATATCCTGAGTATGCAATCAGCAACTCTCACTGGATAGAAGTCACCAAAACTACTAACGATTTCCTTGGGAACTTCGACTTCCATGGGCCTGTCGGGAAGACCAAGGACGGAAACAATTTCGCGCATACGGTCCGATCGATAATTGAAAAAGAAAAGGGTATCGCCATCTAGCGGTGGTGAGAAATGCTATATCGTCTCGAACGCTTGACATACCTTTGATCCTACCATCAGGTCCATTGACGATGATGGGCTTGAGGAATTCGTCCGTAATATTTTTCTCATAGTTTTGCTTGATCACGTCAACGATACCATCTGGCCCTTTCCCGTCTTCGCCTTCTCCCTTTACCAAACCATCGATCGCGATCTTAACACGCTCCCATCGCTTGTCACGATCCATGGCATAGTATCTGCCAACGACGGTTGCCAACTCGCCGACCTCTTCCTTCTTGATGAAGTCCAGGAGTTGCTGGCAATATTTATCGGCTGAACGAGGCGCCGTGTCACGACCGTCACCGAAAAAGTGGATATAAACATGCGGAACGCCTTGCTCTTTGGCAGCCTCGAGAAGAGCAAAGAGATGGTTGATGTGAGAATGTACGCCCCCATCCGATACCTAAAAATAGAAGGAATCATGAATCACGTCGATGCGCATAAACGCACCAGACCCAGGAAATGTAGGCGACCGTTTCCTTCTATGGCGCGCTTGCAGGAATCGAGGATGGTGGTATTTTTATGGATTTGTTTTTTCTTAATGGACACATCGATCCGGACGATGTCCTGCCAGACCACACGGCCTGCTCCGATGTTCAAATGTCTGTATATGCGTGGTCTATTCCGGGAAAATGCACAACGCCGATGGTAAGCTCACCCGACTTCAGAATTGCCCATCAGGCCTTCGCTGAGGCCCACTGCCGTCCCGTGGGCTAACAGAGTGCGATAAGCATTTTCCTTGGCCAATGTGTCCATGTTGGTAGAGTTTCCGGCATGAACCGCGTTTCCCTTGGTTTCGTCTGAAATACCCCAGCCATCGTGGACGCTTTTGAGAGGATTAAAACATTGTTTAACTAAGTGTTTGGGCATACATCAGGCAGACTTTGTTCTTGATGGAGGGCATAGGTGGCAGATGAGATAAGGGAGAGCACTCAGCAGACCAGCGTAATCAGTTGTCCGAAAGCGCCGTCACGCACTCCGGACCCCGGTGCGCCCGATTCTTACCGATACAGTTTATAAAGAATTAGAGGAACAAGAACGATGAGGAAGGGTGATCGATGAACGCCGGTCTGAAGTAGAGCGCTCATCACCAAGAGTGCGACAGCTACAGGATGCATGGCATTCCGAGGCTAAACTGATCACTAGCTCTGCCATAAATAACACGTGCGAGGGACTACTACAATCCTGTCGGATGCACGGGAGTGGGGCATTTCCGCTCGGCGCCGTCGATATGAGCCGCGGGAGTGAAAGGGCCTTGTTGGACTTTTGCATGAATCGGGGCTTTGTCATTCATAGTTGGTAAGTGTAGGGATGGTGTCGCTTGGAGTCTGATGCGCATACAACTGGTTCTCATCGATGCAGTTTGCACGAGAGTTATAGAAACAAAGAACGCTGCACGCTCGTAGGATCGGAAAGAACATAGCATTGGTCGTGTACAAGCTATAGGCCGAAACGTGTCGAGCGGACTCCGAATGTGCAGTCAAAATCCAACTCCGCAACTCTGCCCCGGTTTACTCCGAGTCGTCTTTTCATTTCATTTCATTTTGCATTGAAATCTGTATATGGAGTCAGCACACTCGATTTACGAGCGTTTGGGGCTGGGAGGCTCGCAAACATGTCTTTAGTTCAATTGTGTTACTACTGCTGGTGACTGGTGACCGTTACCTGTGAGCAAAGCAAATAGCGGTATCTAATTTCTTGTCAAATTGAGCAACTCCTACTGATCGCTCACCTGTGGTACCTTTCCGGTACACCTGATACAGGTGATAAAAGTCACTTGGCAGTAACAGCCGCGGCGTTCAATGAGTCGCCGAGAAGTGAGCGTTATATTCTATAACTGATGTTTCGGGAAGGACAATAGGATTGGCACAGGAAGTGAACTATTGGCGCGCAACCACAAAAGCTTAGTTGTTTAAGGGACTGACGGTGATTCTTCCAACGATATTAACGGTACCTTATTGAGCAAGCGCCTATTCCTGACACCTTCTCGTCGAAGGCTAGTTCGATGATCTCGATGGTCCCGAGTCAAACGTACGTAAATGGCTGATACCGAACTATGAACTCTATACGAAACCTGGACAACAGCTTTGGAATTCTTGGAGATGGTTCCCTCTTACACAGATTGGCACGTTCCGACTAGAGTGGAACGCAATCAGGTCGTCCCGACCCGGACCATCCAGTGGCTGACCTCCAAATAGCTGCTTGGCCAGGGACGGCTTAGGTATGTAATGTGTTGATATTACTCAAACATCAAGAGCACCTATGATCAAAGGAAATGTGTCTGCAGAGACAATGTCTTAATCACTGGTATCGGCGGTGTAGTGGCTTTACCCGCGCTCCAACTTTGCACCACAAAGGGTGCCAGTGTATACGTTGCATGTGTGCGAACGAAGATAACATTCGTAAGGCGATAGACTCTTGGCGCTAAAGATCGTGCAAATACAAAAAATGGTAAATTATTCTAGACAATGCCACAGCATCCACCCCTTCGCACTCTCAGCGGACTGGCCATCGTAAGTAGCCGCCCTCCTACTGAAAGACGCCAAAGAGAGCAGAGGGAAGGAGGTGCCACTTGACGGGCAAACCTTGAAGCGTCGTTTGTTACAGAATATAAGATTTTGATACTCGCTATTTTGGAATAGGATGGCCGACCCAAAGATCACGGTCACTGTGCGCGGAGTCGTAAAAAAAACCATAACCTTCTCGAGCGACTCCGTACACCTCCCTTTAGAGATTTTGATTATTGGCGTCAACTATTCAGGCATCACACAAGTGCCTCCTTGATGCAATGACATTTCTTTTCGCTCATAAAATAGCCCTGATCGATGGTCACGTCATCGAGGCGTCGAGCAAGCGGAAGAAGGCCCCAAATTGATACGCAAGGGAGGCCACTTTAGTCAAATCGTTGTAAAGATTTGCGAAGCATATCTTGTTCAGCAACCAAAGTAGTCATGGATTGTAGAAACTAAATCATGATGGACGTAGTGTTGTACATGGTAAGCTATAATTATGCCCAACGTCACGGTCATGTGTACATGTACAGGTATCATGTTAGCCATGGTACACAATGACGCTGTTTCTGAGAGGAACTAGATAGCAGTGAGCCGGCGTCATAATGTGTAGACATACATGTCACGTTATGCATGTGAGGTGTGGTGTTCCTGTCATTATACAAATATGTTACCCGTGTGGCGAGATCGTATAGGGAGCGGCGCAATGTTCTCTTTTCCAACACCAGTTCGAAATGTAACCTTGGCTTGAGTATGGGAACGCGAAGTCTTTGCGATAGGAGTGCGGGCGTGCGTAGGCGTACGGTCCTGACTTCCCAGTCTACCAGGAAAGTTTGTCATGATAGGTGTGAAGGGTCCCTGAGAGATTCCCGGCCCAGATTCATGATCAGCAAGGAAGTCCGCTGAAGGTAACATGCTCAAAGTTGATCGGTCATCCGAATTGAGATCCAATTTCGCGTCCTTGCCGGTATCATATGCGGAGCACGGGCTCAAGGACAAGCACTTGCGTCGTCTCCGTTTCGCAAGAGATGAATATTTGCTCAGAATACTGTCAGACAAGTACTCGTCTCCTATATCTGATAGTACAGGAGAAGAACTTCGGGGAGGCGTGCAAGGACCACCAGAATCCAGCGTGGAAATCGAAGTGTTACCGTCATCTTTTTCGGCCATAGCGACTTCGTCGGATGATATTGGAGAGTAATCATCGAGTACAAGAGATAAAATCGAAGGATGCGAGACCAGCAAACCATTGATGTCGTCAAGCGTTCCAACTTCGTAGCATAGTCGTCTAGTCAACTTTTGTTCACCTAAGTTCGAGGCTAATTCTTGTACGGTATCACTATCGAGCCCATTAAAATAGTCGTCTTCAACGTAACCAGAGTTGCGGCTACAACTTGGAAGTCCCAGAGCTAGTTGATGTTGAAAGTCATCCGTAAAAAGATTGCGAAAAAATGTTTCGTCCTCTGCCGGGTGAACTTTGATTAGAGGTATGGAGCTTGAGGCAAGCCGCGGACGAGCCAGAGAGGAATGAGTTTGAGGGAAAAGATTCGCACGAAGCAAGCGCAAAGTTTGCCCCAACGGTGAAACTAGAGTCTATGAAGGCTTTAGCGTCGACGGAGAAACCTTCGCGGGCTGGTAATGGCCGAATCATGGGCTGTTGTTGGAAGAAGGCAGACATGACTTGTCCTGTCTAAACACAATTTTGCAGTGTATCTATGCCATGATAAATGATGCTCACTATAAAAGACGTGCACGCATATGAAGGAAAATAGATGACTTGGGCGCCGATAGCATCGAGAAGGTCATTGACATTCATTCCAGCTTCGCTTGGATCGGTGGGATCGCCGAAAATGGTTTTCAAGGACATTTGCATTGGCGCTTTGCCTGGTGTCAAAGTTTCCGAACCTCGCCCAGCGGGAATTTCGTACAGTATGACACCGCTGAGGCCCAGCGATTCCAGCCTTGCAAAACGACGCCGCTGCCTGGCAAGAGAGCCTAGTTTATCTTCACCAGATAGATCGTGGTACACGCAGTGCGCCAAGGTTTGTTTCCAAATCAGTCCTGGAGGATGTCGATTTCGGGGGTTAAAGTTACTGTAGTTTTGTTCATGAGTGACAAGACGCGGTGCAGGAGATAGAACTGAGCGGAGGGTAGAAGACCATGAGGAGCATGGACCAGCCTTGCAGTTGAGGAGGATAGTACTGTTCATGTCACCCGTCACCAGCGAGAGAAAGCGTGCGCGAGGCCAAAGGACCCACATTCAGGCTCCGATAAAACTTTCGCCCCAGCCGGCATCGGCAAACGATTTATTGGCAATAATCCACATTCAGGCCCCGATAAACCTCCCGCTCCAGCCGGCATCGGCAAACGATTCATCGGACGGTCCGTGCCATCCTTTCACGCTAAATGTTTGGTACAGGATCTCTGAAGTTGTCACAACTGCCAATCGTATGAACGAGTTACCGGTTTTGCACGATACGACCGGCGCCGTTTCCTTGCCAATTACGTTGATGGCATGCGATGGTACAAATTAAAGGTGAGTGCGAGCCCGACGCCTCGCAGCTTTCGCCCTTAAGTAGTGAATCTGACTAGAACTCGGTGTAACTCGCAGGTAATAAATGCATATGCATTCATCTGCAAGCTTCTTATCCGCATGTCTGCATCCCTATACCCGACTGGTACTGTTTCGGCAATAAGATCCAAAGCTTCACACCCTGGCAAGTAATATATGCGACCGCTATGATCTCACTCAACAGTCGTGATTTCAGGGCACAGAACCTATTATTTATGCATCCCCATGGAAGATGTGAGGATATTCAAGACGAGACGGCAAGCTTCCGCCGCAAGCTGCGTATTTGTCAATTCAGGCGGACGAAAAGTCGACCCATCGAGACTGAAGCTATACAACTGGTAAGCCAAACATGTCAGAGTAGTATGGTCTTTTGATTCGTGAAAAGCCCCAGGAGCGGAAGAGTGATTGGTAGGTATTCCGCGTATCATGTACTTGACGATAGTTATCCTCGACTTCAATGCGCAGGTCTGGCCATGACTGATCCGAAAACTAGTTCATTGATCCCATTAGTTTGGCTTGAAATGAACGAGGTATACAAAGGGGTCTATTTCTGCGCGGCTTGCCTCTCGGACACTTCAAGGAATTTCTACGCCAGAGTTGAGAAGACGGTGAACGTCACCTGCAGAAAGCGGTTTGACAAGTACGTCAGACTACTAGAGGGCAAGAGTCCGGGTTTATATATGGGATTGGTGGTGGAATGGTTTTACTGGTTCGAATTGTTCTTTGAGATTGTGGTTATGATCTAGGTAATTGACTCCGAACTTATCTCCCGCAGTTCGTAAATTATTCACTCATCGATTACCCCTCGCAACACTAGCATAGCATAGCATTCGTTCCAATTATTACATTACACATTTACTTCTGCTGCTTCCATGAGCGTGTGCACCTCGACATCTAAAGCCGTCCTTGAATTGTCTATATTTTCTCGTGCAATACATAGTACTCACGATCTTCCGTGTGCTGCATACGAGACGCAAGAGTACAAGTGTTGCCTGAATAAAATTAATAGGGAGGGGACAACAATACAGTTACACACTGACCTGGTCCAAAGATGAATTCGCCTCCATTTTGGGAAATATTGCCTTGCTTCCCGATCAAACTTGCATGTTGAAGTGCTCTCTGGAACGTTTGTCAAAGCCTATTTCGTGCATTTTTTAGGTCCTCTCTTACCCGGATGCTCTGAATTACAGTTGAAATGGGACTCGACAGGTATGAGCGCCTCTCTGCCCAGCCGGAGTCCTTGAAAGCGACTCAGTCATTCCGAGGACGCGGTATAACTTTCTCGAAGGGTCAGCGAATATCGGGCCAGAAAATTTCGTTAACTCTAGTGAAAGATCAGGCATGTGTTACGCTGCGAAAACTAGAAGAGCATGCCTGAATATGTCGCAATGGCAGCCCATTCTCCGCATCCGACAACAGCTAATTTAACATTAGCAGCATCCAAGGCCCTCTGCGGGATCTCTGCTAGTTTGCTAACGTAGCCCTAGCGCGCAATGGAATCATAGTACTAGTGTCTAGAATCCGAAATTCTTTACCTGGCAAGCCTATAGATTATGTGATATGAGACCAAGCTGTGAAAACGCAGAAGGCATCATACGAACACCACAAAAGAAATGACCTGAGCAACATTACAACCCATAGTTTGGACCACTAGTAGGCAGCATCACTTACGGATGAAAACAACAACTGTTTTGCTATCTTCATACAACGAGCCAAACTTCACCTCCTCTCCTTTAGAGTCGTATACAGTCACCTCGGATGCACTCTGCAGTGTCTGCTCGTCAGGGGAGAGATGACGACATAGTTAGGAGTGTGACGCGTAACAAAATCCGAGTCACACCAGCCCACGATGTCAACAAACCCTGCTGAATCGCAAGATGCACTTTTTCATGAAGATTCGTCAACCCATACGGCGCTTTTGCACCATGTGCCACCTGAACTCTCTAGAGCGTCGTTAAGGCTGCGCAATCCACCGTCATACATATTTGTTGGGATTTACAGACTTTGCACTGACAGAAAACCTGTACGTGCCGGTCTGGGACAAATGCAGACATGCCACAAGGCGTGGTTTAGTGGTTGGCGCTATCTGGGTGCGTGATTTCCAATCCAAACATGACATACTATGAGTTGCAGTAACAGGCGGCCATGACCTTCGACATGCAAAGGAAATTCATCGAACTGTTTCTGTCCAAGTGAGTCCATTTTAGACAAAGAGAAATATAACTGACCATGTCCGATCAGTTCCCCGAGTATCACTGGTTTGTCCAAGGACGCCGTATTTGGGTTCAAAATCCCATTCAACGTTCACACGTGTAGTGTTCCGCAGTGAATTCCGTCATTTTATGCCTGATACATTCATATTGCAGATGCTGCAATAGTCCTCGTTGGTACGCAAATAACGTGGATGTTGCGGTTCTTTTTGTCCAAGAATTTGCGTCTATCGCGTGAACGCGCTTGGACGCAGACCGTTGCTTCGCGCGGCAAAGGAGCTGATTTCTGGCAGCCTTATGTTGAGGAGTGGGAAAATCCGCCAAAGGTCAAGAGCAAAAAGGAAATGCGTTTGCAACGCTTCCTAAGCAGCGGATTTGGCATATCCGCTGTCAGGGGTGTGTCAATTGCGTTTTTGAAACTTTATTACCGACTCTCATCTCAGTTCTGTTACTGCCATTTGATTTATACCCTTTTGTGGGTGTTGCCGTCGTTGCCTGGCTGAAAGCGTTGGGAACTGCAGAATACCTCCATAAACCGGTATGTCTTAATCTGTGTGGCAGGATCATGATTAATTCTTACCACTCGCAGTATTTTCAATCGAAGAAAATGTCTCAAGATCAAATCGCCGTTTTTATCGAGGAGCGAAAGTGGGATTACCGAAGTGTTACACATGTGATTCCCGTAGTTGGAGCTTATCATGATTGACAGTCTTCGGATTTACCGCTACTCTGCTGGAGAGTACCAATCGTTGGATTGATATTTTTT